>CM046890.1:3841374-3938488 GCA_025688845.1 Cucumis hystrix
TATCTATGAGATTGTGTATGTTGAGTTGAATGTTGATTTTATGATGAGCATGTATAGCCTATAGTGTTCTGTTGGTCTGCTGGTTAGAGTCGTACCACGAGGGGTCCATTAAGGCCCTCCCATATATATGTTTGAGTATTACTGAGACGTGATTCGACGGGATCACTTACAGCCCGACTCTCCTTTAGGGTGACTCCTTCGGGACCACCGAGAGCCCAGTTCAGTCCCGGTGGGACTACTGGATAGCGTGCGTTCGGGAGCACCATAGAGCGTGGTACCTTATTGCAGGACTCTAGCAAGAGACTAACAACACATAGGGAGACTAAGTACGGGTCTCTTACTGAGTATAATTTATATACTCATTCTCTCAAATGTTTAAATTTTCAGGTAAAGATAAAGGCAAGGGCAAGTTGGCGAATGACAAGAAGTGACCGTGGTTCGCCATAGGGAATAGTTCAGTTTTTCCGCATTTATGATTCAAGAATTATTCTTTTTAGAACTTTAGAACTTTAATTATTTTAAAAGTATTTCTTTTATTTTTATGGGCCCAAATCAGTATTTTATTTTATTATTCTCACTACTTATTTATTTAAATATTTCTCAAAACTTACCCCACATCTTTCCAAAATACTTTATTTTCCACAAAAATTAAAGCCATCTCACAAAATAACACCCAAAATTAATAAAATGATAACGAAATATCTTGAAAATTTTGGGGTGTTACAAAGAGTATATGGACTTACAATTCCAAGACTATTTGATAGAGCACAAAATATAGTCACAACTTTTTGCACCTAGTACGCCTAACCAGAATAGTGTACTAGAAAGAAGAAACCAAGCCTTGTTGGACATGGTTTAGGGGAAAACCACATAAGAAATCATCAAATTACATAAGTAAATTAATATTGAATATGATTTTCAAAAATGTTACAGATAAACCTAGTTCATTAACTAAAGTAGTTGATAAAATTATGGAATCTAGTTAGTCACATCGTTCTCAAGAATTGAGAATGCCTCAGAGTAGTGGGAGGGTTGTTCATCAGCCTTACAGTTACCTAGTTTTATTGAAAACCAAATCATCATACTTGATGATGGTTTAGAGGATCCATTGACTTATAAACAGGTAATGAATGATGTAGATTATCTAACTGATGTCACGAAATGGCTAGCTACGCTATTTCAAATAAAAGATTTGGGAAATGCGCGATGTGTTCTTAGGATCCAAATTGTTTGGAACTGCAAGAACAAGATACTAGCCATATCTCAAGCATCTTGTATAGATAAAATGTTGTCTTAATATAATATGCAGAATTCCAAAAGGATATGTTGCATTACAAATATGGAATTCAAAAGTCTAAGGATTAATGTTCTAAGACACGTCAAAATGTTGAGAATACATTCTCTTTGCTGCCATTATTGGGAGTTTGATGTATGCAATGTTATGTACTAGACTTGGCATTAGCTACTTAAAAGGGATGGATTACCATTAAGAATATCCTAAAATAGTTTAGGAAAATAAAAAAATGGCATGCTCATTTATAGTGCTAAGGATCTGATTCTTACTACACACACTAATTATGATTTCTAAAGATACTAGAAAGTCTATAGCAAAATCAGTATTCACTATAAATGGAGGAGCAGTAGTGTAAAGACAAGTCAAATTGTACTACCTTATTCGGGTAGTTATGCATCGTGGTGATGTTGTAGTAACCCCAATACTTGTTGGGCAAATCATGGTTGTTTAGTTTACAAAGTCCTTCACGACTAAAGTGTTAGAAGGTCACCTAAATAGTTCAGGTCTATGAAGCTTGTGCATTAGGTGTGAGGCCCAAATTGCAAAAAGCCTTTACGCGATAAGACTCCATGAAATGGAGATAGCCTATGCGATAAGAACTACTGTACAACGAGAAAAGACTACGCGAAGCTTACTTCACCAGGAAGTAATGATGTCAAGCTCAAGTAGGGGAGTCATTTGACTGATTTGACCTTGTCGTCCAAATCCAGCATAGGGATATGGTAGACACACGTGGCATCCTAATAATGAACCAATTCTTATCACCGACAGAAGTAATCATTTTGGCATCATTCCGATATAAGAAACCTCACCAGAAAAGTTTGCAAATAGATTAATACCAATCCTTTTTAAAGCTGCTTTTACTCAAAGCTTACTTAAGAGAAATTAGAGAGAACTTCCAAGGTCTTTTGGAGATTCTAATCAAGCCTGAGCTCGGTTGAAAAGTGCAAGGGAGCTCGTGGGTAGCAACTCAATCGCTATTGTAACTGTGAGTGGTTCTTCTTACGAAATGTTTTCTGAAACTAAAAGGATTTCTAAATATATTTAAATCCTTACTGTATTTCTATTGAAGTTATGAACAATACGACTTCTACCATGATTTTCAATTCTTAAACTACACATGGTTTTACAAGTGAATTGGACTTGTCATGAAACAGATGAATATCTGAGAAATGCATACAACTTGATATTATGTCACACCCCGCCCTACGTACGTCCTTGCATGGTACGCAAGACGCCGCATGATTTGAGTATCTTTGACACGTTAAATGCGAAAGACATTCAGTCTTAAGGTCCTTAAGTTTTTCTTAATCACCTAGTGACTTTCCTTTGTCTTTACTTACAAATAGCAAATAACAATAGGCGATACAAACAACTGAACACATAATGTAATCAAACAAACTTTTATTAAACTTAAGTCATGCTATTACAACTCTTTACAAAATACACACTTTCAAAACTTAAAACTTAAGCCCTTAATCGTCCCTTACTTGTCCTTAACGCCTAATCCTTGGAAGATAAAACTTTAAAACACAAGTCTGACTTAGTGAGGTTTTTAAGAAATCTTTTTATGTGAAATACCTCTTTGTAGACATCATTTCGTCAAACATGACAAATCACATAGAATCATCTTTACGTATAAACGTATTATAAACACATCATTTAGCATTAAGCACACATTACTCAACAATCATTCCATTCGTCAAGGATCCTGAATCATTCTCTATGTTAGGTCTCATTACTTTGCCTTTGGACTACTATAACAACAGCATTCGAGAATATATAGATTCATCCTTGTTGCTCAAGCTGAAGCTCAATGCACATCTTTTATACATTGTCCCGCCTCATCTCACCATGCACATCTTTTATACATGGCTGCCTTTACTCCTTATGTGCACACAATAGTCAGCTTAAAGTTAGGAAACAAACTCATGCTTTGAACACCATTTCAAAATCATTGAAGTCACACAAAGCATACTTTCAATATAACATAGGCTTTTCATGGAAATCTCTTTAGAAACGTTTATATATTGAAATCATCATTTCAAATCAGTAAACACTTAACTAAGAAATCTTAAAATTATGTAAATTACTTTGAAGAAAACAATCACAACACTAGGTAATTCAAACTCTTCTTGCTTCTAATTTATTCCTCCTCTCGCATAGATACTTTGACAGCACCTTAACCCCTCAGCTTTCTTTTCAACTTTGTAGAGTAACAATAACTATTAGTCCAACCTCAACCTCTATTTATACTACTCCTTAAACAAGCTTAGTCATGCTTAAACTCTTGTCAGCTCGCTAGCTCCTACTCTAAGTGGTGCACGCTTAAGCTTAAGGTTAACTTAAACATGCTTGATTTAGTTAGTACATGTAGCCCATTAAGCATACTTAAGAAATTTCTAGGAACCTTCCTTACTTCTTATCGCCTAGACTTCCATTTTGCGAAGAGCCTAAATTGCATAGTAATAATTAACCACTAAAAGTCTCATCGCATAACCTTGTTTCCTCGCATACTACTTTAAATCGCCAACCTCTTACCATGTGGACTGTTAAAAAACTCTCTCTTAAACACTTAGTCAAAAATTTTGTTGATGAAAATGGATAATCTGTAGGTTGTATGATGGGTTTTCTCTTTATTGTTAGTTTACTCCTAGCATGTTATTTCATATACAAACTTGTGAGAGTCTGTTAAATGTTATCTTTTGCCTGAAAAAAGCACATGTTTTGAATGTTTATGTTTCATGATCGAAATCAAGGATGTTCTAAGTAGATATAAGGAATGTTTATGTTACATGATCGTATTCTTCTTTAATCTTTCTTGTGCTTATGTTTTTTGTTTTTCTTATTGAATTGATTCAAATAGTCTGATGGGGAAAGTTGCATCAAAACTTTTATGGATTTGTCTTTGTTTTTCTTTGATTGCCAACTTACAACTTCCTCCTGAGTGGATTGATCAGTTTGATTCTGTAATTCAAGTGAGTTTTTAACCAATCTTAATAGTGTTTTATCTATTATAACTTTCCATTTTTTCCTATTGTTTTGTAAACTACCTTTGGATGCTATATTTAGAAAATTTGGAGGTTTTGGATATTGTTTAATAGTGGTAAGGTTTGTCTTGGTTATTTTGAAATGTTTTCGCGGGTTTTGGATATTTTTAACATTGAATATCATGAAACCATAGGTGAAAATTGGCTTCAATATCTATTGTAATTTAATTGTGGTGCTAACTGATCCAAATTTATTGATGAAGAATATTGTTACTCTTAAAAATATTCTTTAGTGAGGGAGTATAAGAAATTTGGTTATTTCTTTTATTGAGTATTTGAAAAAAAAGAAATGAAAATAATAATAGAAATAATTTTAATTGATATTTGGTTAATAACAGTTTAAACCGACATTAAAGCACAACCGACATTAAAAGACTTTAATAACACTTTCATCAATATCGGTTGAGAATCGACACCGTACCTCTATAATGTTGGTTTTAAACCGACATTGTTGGCATCTTTAATGTCGGTTTTAAACCAACATCAAAGCACAACTGACATTAAAGGACTTTAATAACACATTCATAGATGTCAGTTGCCAACCAACATTGTACCTCTATAATGTCGGTTTTAAACCTACATTAAAGATCAGTTTGTAATACCTGTATCTTCTATCCTATTTTCTTGTTAGAAAGTTGAGAAGATAAGTTAAGAGTTTGCCCAAGAGTCTCAAGCAAAAGCAAAGGTCTCGGGACATCATTTTGAAAAAAAATTGAGAATCTTATACCTTGTTCGATCTAGAGAAAAAGCATAGAAAGATAGAGAGCAAATTCTGAGGCATCTCAGGGCTGTGGCAGACCGAGATCGAAAGATAGAAAAGGCATAGACCAAATCTTGGTGCATCTCAGGGCTGTGGCAAACTGAGATTGAAAGATAGTCAGGGAGTAGAGCAAATCTCGATGCATCTCGGGGATGTGGTAGACTGAGATCAAAAGACAAAAAGGTAGAGAGAAAATCTCAAGCCATCTCGGAGTCTTGTTTGACTGAGACTAGAAACATAATTAGGGTTCTCGATTGATCTTAGGCCGATCTTAACCGAGATCACTTAAAAGCGCATGACAGACAGATCTTCCAAAAATTTCCTTTTCATGAGGTTAGCATTTTTTGAATGCAAGGAGTGTTTTAAAGACAACAAACCCTCATTTCTCTCATTTCTCACCATTTTAGATCAAGAGAGAAGAGTAGATAGAAGTGTGGTGAGAGTTCGGTGTTCTTGGAAGTTTGGAAGCCATAACAAAAGAAGTGTTCCAGTCAAGCTTTGTTAGGAGTTCTTCGTCAAAAGGGCACTCGAAAGGAAGGATTTTTTTAGTTAAGCTGAAGAAGAAGAGTAAGAGCTTAGGGTTTCTACCCAAGTAAGTTCAAGCTCTCATTTTCTTAGTTTAAGTAGATTTAGAGCAAGTTTACAAGTTTTTGGTCATTGATCTTATTGCGAGTTCGTTTGAGTTAGGGCATGCTTGGTAGAAGTGGTTCAAGGTTATCGAGACTTCAAAAGAGTTCAAGGTGAGTTGAAAAGGATTTCTTTGAGAAGAAAGATAGAAAGGGAATAAGTTAAAGAGATTCTATCATGGTTAAAACCAAGTTTTTAACTTGAATTTTCTTGTTATTTTCAGGGCAAGAGGAAATAGAGCAAATCTATATATAACGCAAGAATCTAGCCAAAAGTTATGAGTGACTAAAATGAATTTTTAAGCTTGATATAAGAATTTATGTTTTAAAGCATGCTTTGAGTTTAAGCATTTGCATATGCTAGATTTATGAAATTATTTACAAAACATGAGTTTCAAGTTAGAAAAGAGTTATGAGAAATCATGTTTGAGTTAAAGTTTTAAAGCATTCAAATTGAGAAATGTTTCTTAAAACATGAGATTTAAGAGAATGTGTTTAAATGCTAAGTTTCTACAAATATTTGAGCAAAGAGATTATTTAAATCAAAGCTAAATTTGAGACTTGCTTAATGCAAGAGTTTTTCACAAGCATGCTAACTCGAGTAAGGTAAAGTTTTAACATGAGATTTCTGAATATGCTTAAATCTATACCGAGATGTCTTGATTTGATAGTTGTTGATTTTTTATTGTGCTCTATAATAATTTTATGGATAATTGGTTTATTGTTTAATTATTTAACAAAAGTTATTATTATTCAATTGCATGTTATTGTATAATAATATCCATGAATATGTTATTATCTTCTAAATGTACCTAATCGATTATTATTGTGGGAACAATAATAAAGATCAATATAAGTTATAATTGATAATCATATGGTGATTATATATGTAGAGACATAAATTATAATCATATTTTCTTATTAGTAAAAAAGAATTGGACTGACCATTTTTTAGATTATTACATGGAGACGTGTCATAAATAATGTCAAATAATTGATTGTTTTGATCCGTAGACCTGAGATTATCATAGTGTCAAACATAAGAATGAATATATTATGATACAATCAAACATTATCTTTAAGTAGATAATTATAAAGGTTGTACTCGAATGTGTTATGAATTATGTAGTGGACAATGATTAATCAAGATGGAATTTATCTGTAAAAACCCAACTTTACTAGAAGGTTGAGGTCGTTACTATTTAAATAAGTATAGTTTTTTTTTTTTAAGATAAATTAATTTATAAAATGAGAAAATTTAAATAATAAGAAAAATAATTAAGTAATTAAAGTAGTAAAACAAAATACTAGTTTGGGCCCATAAAACAAAAGAAATACATTTAAATAATTGTACCAAAGTTCTGAAATAAAAAAAAAAACATATTTACTGTAACATAAATGCGGAAAAGCTGAACTATTCCCTATGGCGAACCACGGTCACTTCTTATCATTCGCCAGCTTGCCCTTGCCTTTACCCTTACCTGAAAATTAAACATTTAAAAGAGTGAGTATAAAATTATACTCAGTAAGAGACCCATACTTAGTCTCCCTATGTGTTGTTAGTCCCTTTGTTAGAGTCCTGAAATAAAGTACCACGCTCTATGGTGCTCCCGAATGCACACTATCCAGTAGTCCCACCGGGACTGAACTGGGCTCTCGGTGAATCCGAAGGAATCACCCTAAAGGAGAGTCGGGCTGTAAGTGATCCCGTCGAATCACGTCTCAACAATACTCAACATATAAAAGGGAGGACCTTGATGGACCCCTCGTGGTACGACTCTAACCAGCAGACCAACAGAACACTATAGGCTATACATGCTCATCATAAAATCAACATCTCAGCTCAACATACATAATCTCAGAAACACACATATAATCTCATCATGCACCAATAGTACTGCATCTCAAACAAAAAGGGGAAAAATCTCTTACCTGGAGAGTTGCTAAAATAATTCACTGGTCGATAATCAGGTTCTCCCAATACTCAAACCTCAAGATTAGGATTGAATCCAACAGCGCCTTAGCTGAAAAATTCACAGTCCAATTCCACCAATATCACTTGACCTTCAAGCAACCATAAATTAACTTATTCCAAATACCATCTCACTTAAGATAAAAAGGTTTAATTGGGTGTACCAAACCCATACAAACTCACCCCAAAAAGGCTCCAAACAAGGAACGGCTCAACAAGACAGTTGGCTCGGGCGCGCGGCTTGTAGAGGAGAAGAATGCGTGAGGCTGGCGTGTGCGGCTGAAGACGGACACGTGCGGCTCGAGAATAACCCACGCGTGCGGCTGCGGCTTGCGACTCGGAGAAGACGGACGCGTGCGGCTGCGGCTGCGGCTAGGGTTTTTTTTCCTTGTGAGGAAGAAGATGAATAGTATGGCACGCATCCCGAGGGTGTATTTAAATATATAAAATACTAATAATAATAATAACATTAATACCATTATTATTATTATTATTTACTTTCCCCCAAATAACTCCTCTTTTCCTTCATCTCTTCCTATTCCCAATTAATTTTCCTTTCTCTTCATTAATAACCCTTATCTCACCTCTTTTATATTTTTCCTTAATAATTATACTAATAATAATAATATAATTTCTAAATTTTCAACCATTAACCCCACATCTTTCCAAAATACTTAATCTCCACAAATCAAAACCATTTCATAAAATAACACCCAAAAATTAAAATGATAACAAAATTAACTTAAAATTTTTTTGGGGTGTTACAATATTCCTTCTGAGGATCTTTCGTCCTCGAAATTTTTTTTTTTTAATCCTCAAATAACTTAGGATAATGAGTTCTCTCTCTCCCAAGTAGCTTCCTCAACCTCGTGGTTTCGCCATAGAACCTTAATCAAAGCAATTCCTCTGTTACGCAGCAGTTTAACCTCCCTTGCCAAAATCTCAACTGGCTGCTCCTCATAGCTCAAGTTCTCATTAATTTGCAATGGCTCACAATCAACTATATGTGAGGGATCTGCTACATACTTCCTCAGCATGGAGACATGGAACACATCGTGAACTGCCGACAATAACGGAGGCAACGCCAAACGATAAGCTACGGGGCCAATCCTCTCAAGAATCTCAAATGGCCTTACAAAACGTGGACTCAACTTTCCCTTCTTCTCAAATCTTAGTACACCCTTCATAGGTGCTACCTTCAGAAAAACCATGTCCCCCACGTCAAACTCCAGATCCCTACGTCGTTTATCAGCATAACTCTTCTGTCTGCTTTGTGCTGTCAACATGCGAGCTCTAATCTTATGTATGGCTTCGTTGGTGGTCTGAATCATTTCAAGACCTAACATTCGCTGCTCACCAACTTCACTCCAACATGTGGGGGATCTACAACTCTTACCATACAACGCTTCAAACGACGCCATGCCAATAGTAACCTGGTAGCTATTGTTGTAGGCGAACTCCATCAAGTGCAAATGGGAGTCCCAACTCCCTGAGAACTCCAACACACAAGCTCGCAGCATATCCTCCAGAATTTGATTCAAACGCTCTGTCTGACCATCAGTTTGAGGATGAAAAGCTGTACTGAAGTCCAATTTCGTGCCCATGGCAGCCTGAAGTCCCTTCCAGAACTTGGAGGTAAAACGAGCATCTCTGTCAGAAACTATGGATACTGGTACCCCATGCAACCTTACTACTTCCGTCATATACAATTGTGCCCACTTACTGGCCGTATAAGTGGACTTTCCTGGAACGAAATGTGCTGATTTCGTGAGCCTGTCTACAACAACCCATATCATTGTATAACCCTTTAGGGTTCTAGGCAGTCCAGAAATGAAGTCCATAGATATATTTTCCCACTTCCACTCTGGCACACCCAAGGGTTGTAACAAACCTGCTGGCTTCTGTCTTGGTGCCTTCACCTGCTGGCATACCAGAAATTTACTAACAAAATCTGCCACCTCTCTCTTCATATTTCTCCACCAGTAAAGTCGCTTCAAATCCTGGTACATCTTTGTACTGCCTGGATGCATAGAAAATGGAGAACTATGGGCCTCGGTCAACAACTCGGTCTTAACTACGCTGTCTGCTGGCACACATAACCGTTTGTCAAACATGAGTCCCTCATCTGTAGATATAGAGAACTCCTCGACTTGCCCTACTTCTACTAAGCAGCGCTTATCCACCAAATAAGGGTCAGTAAGCTGGCCGATAATAATTCTCTGCCTCAAAGTTGGCTGTACTGACAACTGAGCTAACTGCGAGGTAACTTCCCCTACTGAAACTGCAATCTCAGCTCTGTCAAGGTCCCTATGCAAATGAACCTACCTAGTAATGAGTGCTGCAGAATGTGATACCTTTCTGCTAAGAGCATCGGCTACCACATTCGCCTTACCTGGGTGGAATAAAATCTCACAGTCATAGTCTTTAACCAACTCGAGCCACCTTCGCTGCCTCATATTCAACTCCTTCTGAGTGAAGAAGTACTTCAAGCTCTTATGGTCAGTGAAGATCTGAATCTTCTCACCGTATAAATAGTGCCTCCAAATCTTCAGTACAAAAACTACTGCTGCCAACTCTAAATCATGTGAAGGGTAGTTTTGCTCATGGTTCTTCAACTGACGGGAAGCATAAGCAACCACCCTACCTTGCTGCATCAAAACACAACCCAATCCTTTCTTAGAGGCATCACTGTATATCACATAATTTCCAGATCCGTCTGGTACTGTAAGGACCGGTGCACTAACGAGTTTCTGCTTGAGATCTTGGAAACTGCTCTCACACGCTGGACTCCAAACAAAAGGAGTCTCCTTCCTGGTTAGTTGGGTCAAAGGACTAGCTATACGAGAGAATCCTTCCACAAACCTCCTGTAATATCCTGCTAAACCCAGGAAACTTCGAACTTCACTAACTGTAGAAGGTCGAGGCCAATTGGTAACGGCTTCGATCTTCGCTGGGTCCACAGAAACTCCCTCACTGGATACTACATGACCAAGGAAAGACACCTGCTTCAGCCAGAACTCGCACTTAGAAAACTTGGCATACAGTTTATTGGCTCGAAGGGTCTCCAACACCTGATGCAAATGCTCCTCATGCTCAGCCTCTGTCTTGGAGTAAACTAAGATGTCATCAATAAAAACTATCACAAAAATGTCTAAGAAATCCTTAAACACCCTGTTCATTAATTCCATAAAAGCAGCAGGAGCATTTGTTAAGCCAAAGGACATTACAATAAACTCATAATGTCCATATCGAGAACGAAAGGCCGTCTTAGATATATCATTGTCCCTAATCCTCAACTGGTGATATCCCGAACATAAATCGATCTTAGAGAACATAGTGGCCCTCTGCAGCTGATCAAATAGGTCCTCAATTCTGGGCAATGGATATTTGTTCTTGACTGTCACCTTATTCAGCTCTCTATAGTCAATGCAAAGACGCATCGACCCATCTTTCTTCTTCACAAACAACACTGGTGCTCCCCAAGGTGACACACTAGGTCGAATAAAACCCTTGTCCAGTAGCTCCTGCAACTGGACCTTCAGTTCCTTCAGTTCCGCTGGTGCCATTCTGTATGGGGCTTTCGATATGGGACCGGTACCTGGTTCGAGCTCTATGGTGAAATCAACCTCTCGGCGGGGCGGAAGTCCTGGAAGCTCCTCTAGAAAAACATCAGGATATTCCCTTACCACTGGCTCGGATGACAAAGATACTTTAGGCTCTCTGGTGTCCACAACACTAGCCAAAATACTCCAAGTACCCTGATCGAGCAGCTTCCTAGCCTTCATGGCTGAGATAACTTTGGGTAGGACCACAGTCCCAGCCCCTTTATACTTAAAACTAGTTGCCTCGGGAGGGTTAAAAACTACCTCCTTGCGAAAAGAATCTATACTTGCATGGTTAGCGGATAGCCAATCCATGCCTAATATTACATCAAAATCTCGCATGTCCAATACTAATAAAGTTACATCTAGAACGTGCTTTGCTACTTCTATCTGACATGCTTTTATCTTTTCACTCGACAACAAAATTTCTCCAGATGGAGTAGAAACGGACAACAGATAACTCAAGGGTTCTACTTCTAGATTCATATGCTGTACAAATACTGAGGATATAAAAGAATGAGAGGACCCCGAGTCAAATAATACTAAAGCAAGGTGTCCCAAGATTGGGAGTGTACCTGTCACCACTGTGCCAGCTTTCTCGGCCTCTTGCCTATTAGTGGCAAAAACTCTCCCCTGACGGGTTGGGGAAGTTTGGTTTCCAACACCGTATGATTTCTGAGGGCACTTATCAGCTAGATGCCCAGGTTGTCTGCACCTGTAACATACTCCACTCCCCGCTAGGCAACGACCCGAGTGGTGTCTTTCACAATTTGGACACATGGGTAATACCCTCAAGGGTTTGGCCTGCCTGAGTCGCTTGCTGTCGCTGTCGGTGGAACAACCCATCTGATCTCGAATTCTTGTGTGGTGCTGCTATAGGTTGCTGCTCAGACTTCCGTTTCTGTCCTGACGTTGGTCCCTTCTCTTCAGCCTTGGCCAACACCGTCCTCTCATGCAAACTCAGGTCTACCGCCATGCGCAGCGCATCGGCCTGGGTGGTTGGTCTAAGGACGCGAACGAAACCCTGGATCTCTGACTTGAGACCTCTGACGAACTTGTCAGCTCTCTCAGCCTCGGTTCTAACTAAATCAGGTGCAAACCGGGATAACGCATCGAACTCTTGATCATACTCTTCCAAGGTCATGTTGCCTTGCTCTAGTTTTAGGAACTTCTGGCACTTGGCCTCTCTAACCGTGGCGGAGAAGAATTTGGCATAAAAGTTCTCCTTGAACTGCTCCCAGGTGATCTTACTTACATCTCCACCTAACATCCTTTCTGTGGACTCCCACTAGCCTCTGCCTCTGTCAATCAGTAAGTACACAGCGCACTGAACCTTCTGGTCATTGGGGCACTTCATATACCGAAAGATGGTCTCCACTGAACTCAACCACATTTGCACCTTGGTGGGGTCTGCTAAAGATCCATCGAAAGTTTGAGGGTTATACTTCCTGAAGTCCCTCAGGTGCTTGGCTTCGGCTGAAAGCATGTCTGGTAAGTGTTGGGCTACAACTGGGGCCTGAACTCCTTTGGCCGGTATCTGAACACCTGCAGTCGGTGCCTGAATTGGAGCTGTCTGGGTCTGTGGAGCCGGCTGTCGCTGTGCCATCACTTCCAACAATAGGTCTCTGTACCTTTTCTCCATAGCAGCAAGGTCTGCTTGAGTGACAGGTGCATTAGGGTCGACAGCTTGTGCAGATGATTGTCCCCCGCTTTGTCCTCCAGTTTGTCCTTCACGTTGTTCCTCATGCTGGTTACGCCCTGCTCCTCTGCCTCCTCTACCACCTCTACGAACGCTTCTACATGGCGGCATTTTTCCTAAATTCCACCATTAAAAGTCTTTTACTACGAATTCATTCATAACATACACACTTACTTATCTAGTTTAATTCAGGCAAGGCCATATGCACAATCTTAAATTATTTCTTAATACATACCTGGCGAGTGACGAAGGACCGTAATGACCATAGGGATAAAATCATCGACTTACATCGTAAGTCAGTCTACAGAACCTAAAACTGGGCTCTGATACCAACTGTAAAAACCCAACTTTACTAGAAGGTTGAGGTCGTTACTATTTAAATAAGTATAGTTTTTTTTTTTTTTTAAGATAAATTAATTTATAAAATGAGAAAATTTAAATAATAAGAAAAATAATTAAGTAATTAAAGTAGTAAAACAAAATACTAGTTTGGGCCCATAAAACAAAAGAAATACATTTAAATAATTGTACCAAAATACTGTCATGTCTGGTAAGTGACAGGTGCGATTAGTCAGACGTCAGAAATCCCTAAACCTATTCCCAATGCGATTATTGATACGTTGGGAATCCCTAAACCTATTCCCGACATTGCTGACACCACGTCGGAGGAAGACGTAACGTACAATTAATGATATGTCATTCCTCCGACGCAACACTGTAGACGTCGGGAATAGGTACCCATTTCTCGACACACCTGACACCACGTCAGAGCTGTCAAACCTCTTCCGACGCTACACTTTCCACGTCGGGAATAGTGGTCCATTTCTCGACGTACCTGGCACCACGTCAGAGGAACCCTAAACCATTCCAGCCAATTTCGACGCTCATGTGTCTGCGTCTAGGGGAATGCCTTCCCCCGACGTGCACCAAGATGCGTCGAGAAACACTAACTTCTACCGACGTCATAATTCTCGATGATTTTTCCTGCATCGGGAAACTCCCGATTTCTTGTAGTGTAACGAACCGCCCACAAAAGCACATGGTCAAATTTTTCTTTGGGCTGGGTAATTAATAAACTCAATTGAAGAATTGAAAGCTTATTAGGAAATCCTAAACTTATTAGAAACCCTATAAATAAGACCTTTGACATTTTATTTGAGATACACATGCAAAAGACATAAATTCGTTCTACACAGAGAGAGAATAGAGAGAGTCAAAACTCCCCCTCTATTAGGTTCTAGCATACTTAAATTCGAGGAGTCGAATTCCTAGTTCACATGTGGATAATGTCAGAGAAATCTAGTGATTTCTCATCGTTTTAGTGATATGAATTTGGAGAATTGTTCCTATCAGAATAGAAGCAATTTGAATTGGTAGAGTTGCTTACATCGGCACAGAGGTATGTTTGTTCGTAATTTAATTGTTTATGTACACTATGTTTATGTTCTAGGTGTCACACCCCCTTCCGGACTACCTGCTAGCTTAGACCGAAAGACGGCGTGAAGCGACGGACAATGCTTTTCTCTATCTGTATCTGTCGACTCTGTTGAAATCTTTAATGTGATAAACTTGCTAATCTAGTATATAAACTATTGTACATGCAACATAACACAGCGGATCCTATACTAATCATATACATACATGAAGTGTAGCCCAAAATTAATTGATTTCACGAGTAAGCCTGGAGACACCTTAACCAAAACATAACCAACAAAGGTTTATACAACAGCAACTCCTAAAGCTTACATAAACTATAGAGTATCTATATCATACTAAGATATATACATCATAATACAACAGACTCTATGCACAACTCTAACCAAGTACTGGCAATCGATATCGGAGCTTCAGCAAACTAAGGCAGTCTATCAAGCACCGGGAACTCGATCTCTACCTAGAAAGTGGGTAAAACATTTTGGAAGGGTAAGCTATAAAGCTCAGTGAGTGACTCAGTTTAAAACTAGAAATTTAAAGGTAAGAGCACGTAAAGGCTTACACATATAAATCTGTTTATACGAGTTGTAAACATAGACATATAATAGTAAGAATAGCTTCCTCAAATACTCAATATATACGTCATTGAAATCTAGCAAGGCATATCAAGTATATAAAATATTTTAACTAACACGACAAATCTACGTTGTATAGGGCACACCAGTATAACAACGTTTACAAGCTCTATGATGTAGTGGGGCCCGCCCCAACACTCCCATCGTTTTTGTCATAGTGGGGCTCGCCCAGCACTCACGACAGCATCGTTGTTACAGAGTACACTCAACGTCAACAACAGAATCTAACCTGTGTGCACACGGTACTATATAGCCTCGGGCTTAACACCTCAGTCATGTAGTTAATAGAAACATCAGAAAAATCATACGAAAACATTAAAACATGCCTGCTATCTTTATCTTTTGTAAAGCTCAAGCTTACTTAGATTGTTTGTGAAAATCTGTAGTTCTTAAAACAAAACTTGGTAACTCATGCTTTATTTGAAATACAGTGGTTCAAATACTTTCCAGACATTCGTTAATCACGTGCTAGCATAAATTTTCATTAAGAAATCTAGTTTCGAAACTCATACTTGAAAATAATCATGGAATTCAAATGATTTTCAAAGCTTGTAAATAAACGTGTAGATCAGTCAATCATACTTAATAATTAGGAGAAAATAAAAAAAATATTTTCAAAACTGGTTTTGGTCACTCACAGTCTAAGACTAGTTTCCTGATGTGTAAATTCGACCTATTTCCTCTTGGTCTGTCAAACAACTAGAACCGAGTATTAGAAACCTAAATATTATGATCTTCAAATGTTATGCTTGACATGGATCACTAAGGATAATGCTAAAGAAGTCTATCCTTAAAAAAAAAAATCCATACTCTACACATTTCTCTGAATTTTCCACATTCGCAGCACAAAATTCAAATGATCATACCTTTTCCACTACTTAACCAAAATGAGATTTCTTTATGTCAAAATCTTCATTTTGAGGTCCTCTAAAACTTATCTCAAGACATGTAAATCTGATTCCCTGTGTATAATCTCAAGTATCCCTCGAAACTGAACCACTCCAACAATCGAGTGTACCACGACCCCTTTAACTTGTCCCTACAATTTAACTTATTTTTAGTCGTTTTTGGTTCATGGTTTCTTCATAAAAGTTGTAGTAAATTGAATAATCTTTCCAACCATACTAAATAGAGATAATAACTCCATTGGTACACCCTGAAATACAAAACAAACCAGAGACCTCCTGATTAAGCGTGAAAACCACCTGCCCTGTTTTCTTTGTCAAAATTCACCCAATGAACATCAGAATTTGCTCAAGCTTTCTTCATAAAGTTTGTTTAAAAATGAATTAGCTTTCAGTAAATTTAAACCTCACCTCTTAATTCTGTTTGTGGAGCTCGGAATCAATAAAAAAAAACATAGATGTGCTTAGTGAACTATAGAGAAGTTGATATTGCAAACTCCTTGTGTTCTTCAACCAATACTTCTTGAGCTTCTTCTTCTTCCTCTCTCAGCCTTCTTCCCTTTGAAGTCTCTCTGAAATTTGGTGCAGAAATGGTGAAAAAAATGGTGAAGAAAGGAATTAAAACAAGTTTGGCGGTCGATGGGTTTATAACATAAAAAAAAATTGCATTCGGTGCATTTCCTCCTTCCTTCTTTCTTTTCTTTTGTCTTTATTTTACTTAATAAAAACCAATAAATATATATTATATATATATATACACTTAATTTCCATTTTTCTTTTATTCCTTTCACATAAAAAGAATAAAATAAAATAGACGAAGAAAATATTGAGTTTACACTAGGGTTAGAAATTTTTTTTATGTTAATTTCGCAGTGTTTAGTCCTAGTTCATTTTCCAACAACAACAACCCTACGGGTGAGATTGTCCTGTACACAGAGGTCGTGTGATGAGGGTATCCAGTAGATGCCTAGAGTTTTCATCACATAGATTAGGTAAGAGATGAGGGCCTTTACAAACGGCTAGATTTTTCATCTCATGTTAGCTATAGCGAGATAGGGTGCTACTAGTGCCTAGAGTTTTGTCTCACAAGTAATGTATCGAGGAATAGGGCTTCCATGCCTATAGTATCACCCCGTAAATACAAAGAGCTCAAGGTATAACATGAAAGAAAGAAAAGATAAAGTTGAAAGCTAAATTTGAAAAGAAATTTCCTTTGCTAGATTTATTTTTATTTTGCTCAAAGTTTTTATTATCATGTTTTGTTTTAAAAGTTGTCACTCACGGGGTTTTATAGCTCCTCCTATCAATATTTAATTCCCTTACAGGTTGCATATATGAGAGGGTCGTAATGACCCATAGATTATTTATTTTTTCAAATTGTTATAGTTGACTGTTAAAAAAAGTCAACAAAAGAGTTTAGTTGATGGTAAAAAATTGTTAATATAAGGATAATACTTGATGGGCAAAACATATCCATGAAAATGGCTATCTTGATGGGCTTTCCCATATTCTTGATGAACAAAAGATGACAAAGTCTCCTTTCTTTATGGTTAAAACCATCAAGAAAGGGTTTTTTATGACTTGGTTTGGCCATCAAGAAACCTGATTTTCTTGATGAGCTTTTCATTATACTTGATGGGCAAAAAACATCAAATTTTCCTTTTTTGTTGGTCAATACCATCAAGAAATAGTTTTCTATGATATGTTATGGTTATCAAGAAAATTGGTTTTTTTGATGTCTGCCTACTTAATGGACAAAGACCATCAAGTTATACAATTTTTTACGTATTTTGCTCATAAAAAAGTCAAATTTGTAGTAGTAAAAGTGTTAAAAATATTTAATTTGTTTCTTGCATAATCTTTCAATCATTTTATAAAAAAATATAGTTTCCCTAAAACATTCACAAACTATGAGAAGAAAAAAAAAAGATAAATACATTATAACAAATTTGCATCCAGATTAGAACTCAACATGTGTTTTTTATTCAAAGAATTATTTTAATAAACTAAAATGTATAGATTCATATCGATCTTAACCATGACTTCATCTCAATGAAAAGCTAATAGAATTTTTTTTTTTTAGAATTCTCTAGTAATGGTTGAAATTACCATTATATTATCAATTATTTAAAAGATAATTGCTTGAGCGAATACCTTCAAAATATATTCTTCAGTAGCAACTTTGACTCTTAGAAATCTCTTGATGAATATGATAGGATGTGCAAAAAAAAACTTAATCTTGTATAAATCTTTATATCACGTTCTTGAAATATTTACAATATTTCATAAAAATAATCCTTTGCTAATCTTGTTATTTACTAATTTACTATCAAATTGCTTTGTAGATCGAGAGCATGAACATGACGAGATTTTTTTAAAGATTTTGTCGATCATCCACATATATGTATAAAAAGTAACTAAATAAATAGAAACCAATAAACTAAAAAGATAAACTAAAATTTGAAATTTAAATGAGAAAAATTAGGACGAATCTTATATTTAAATTGTAACGCATAAAAATTAAGATAAGTTTGGAGTTAATTATCTTAGTTTTTTTTTTAATTATGTTTAATTTTGTAATGCTCAAGGCTCAAGATTCGGCCAAGATTCAAAATTCAAATCTCCGACATTCCCCTGCATCCTCTGCAACTTGACAATATCATCCTTACTTGTCTTAAAGGCTTATTTAGAGTGACAACATCATCCTTACTTGTCTCAAAGGCTTATTTAGAGTGATAACATCATCCTTACTTGTCTTAAAGGCTTATTTAAAGTGAAAGTTCTTCTTACAAACAAACAAAAGTCCTTTCAGCATGCTTTGTTCTCACTCACATGCATCCTAGGAAAACTCCTAAGAGGTCACCAACATAGAATTGCTCCAAGCTAAGCATGCTTAATTTTGGAGTTCCTATGATTGAGCCACCAAAAAGAAAGGTGCACCTTGTTGGTATAGGTAATAATTTTTAATTGTTTTAAATTTTCTTAACCTTACTTTCATGTCTTTAGGATCCCTTTTATTCAGATGTGATATCAGATTCATTCATGTCCCTCTCTTAAACTTGAGGCGTTACAACTTTATTGTGTGTTATTTTGAGAAAAAAAATGATTGAGGATGATTTTATTTTGTGAAAATTGGAATTAACTAAATATTGTTGGATGAATATTTAATTAATTAGAGAATTTGAAGTGTAGTGTTTTGTTGAGAATTAGATTAAATTGTATGTTGTGTGGTTTTAATTAAAGTTGTGGATTTTAAGAGTTATTAATTATATGTATTTATATATATATATATAATTAATTTATGGCAGGTAAAAATAATTATATTCTCATCAATATAATTATTTGTGAGCAGTTGGATATTTAATTTAAAAAATGGATAAAAATAAATTAATTGTTGAAGGATAATTATTTGAAGTAAAGATATTTGTTTTGGAAGAATATAAAAGTTGATTGATATGGAATTAAATGAGGAGAGAGACGGTTAGACTTATTTTTGAAAAAAAGGAATAAAATCAAAAGCGAAAAAAGTAATTAATAACAATAATAATATTTATTATTATTATTATTTATTTAAATAACCCTCCTCCTTTGACGTGTAAGTAAAAAAAAAAAAAAAACTGACCCTTCTTCACGTGAAACCCTAGCCCACCTCTGCTCAACCTCCTTTGTCTTTTGTCTTTGTCGGTCGTTTTTCGTCCAGCCGTTTCGTCTGCTCCAAGTTTCCAGTCGACCTTCTCCGTTCTAACCAAGGCTCGCGTTGGACTCCTTCAGTTCATGCGTCGTGCGGAAAATCCATTCGAGTCCTTCGTCCAGCCGTCGAGCTTCTTCCGCGTTTCCCCTCCATCCGACGTGCTTTACCGTTCCTTTAACAAAGAGGCAAGCCGCACGAAGTCGTCTTCCTTCGTGGGTAGATAAGCCAAGCATCTCCTTCTCGTCCGTGTTGAGTCGACATCTTTCTGGTAATTTCAGGATTTACTCTTGTGGATTGATGTTCTAGTTTCATTCTTAGTCTTAGGATTGTTTAAAGTCATATCGAAATCCTTTTACACAGCGATAACTCGAATGTGACATGCTCACTATATTTCTGGATCTCGCATTGTTACTAAATCCTCCCGTGCATTGTTACTAAATCATCGTGTAGTACAAGTTTTTCTATTACTTGTCGAAGTGTAAGCAAAACAATGGATAATCCTGAACACATGAAATTAATATCAAAGCTTATAATTTTGTAGATAGAAAGAATTTCTATCCATAAAACAAACATGGATAGAAATTCTATTATTTTTGCCGAAATGACGATGATCGTGGGCAAAAAAACTTTTTCGTCGACATTCGTTTCATTGGCAGAAATGTCTTTTCTACCCATAAGTTTAATATAATTGGCATGGAGGACAACATAATGTCAACAACGTAGGCAAATGAAAAAACGACCGGATTCCGACCATACAAATTGTAACCATGCAAAAAAAAATAACTTCAACAAAAGCTCTATCCATATTTTTCTTAATATCTGATTACATTTCTTTGTGTCGACTTAGACCAAAATTCTTATAGTATCCCATTTGAATATCTCAATTAAACCCTACTCATTAGTCAACATATCATTTATAAAAAATATCGTTTATTATGATTAGAAATGTTTTGTAGGAAACAAACAAACAACAACAAACAAAGAGAACGACATCGAGAGAGACAGCAAAAGAAAACAATTATTAAGAATAAAGAGAAGAACACATAAAAGAGAAGATATTTCGCTATTCTGACCAAGAATGTATAGAGACGAACACATAATAGAAACAAAACAACAACAAAAAAAAGATCATAAATTAATATTTGTAGGGTTTTAAGGTTGATAATCTGTGGATCCAAGAATATAGAGACATCAACGGTTGTTGTGAGGAGGATTATAACCACCTTTCCAAGGGAAATCATAAACTGCTGGCTTTCCTTCCAACGCAGCCTTTCTAACACTTCTGTACTCCATCCTCATCTTCTTACCTTTAATTCAAAACAATTACCATATTATAACTCAAAATTAATTTTTTTTTACAACAAATTAAGTTTCATAATGTTAATTAACTTGTTATAACCTCAAAGTTAATTCTTAACAAAATATTGGTTAAAAAAAAATAACAATTTTCATGCAAAGTAAATTACTAGATATGTAGAATATGTTTCTAAAATTTATAGAAATATTAACCGTAACACCCTCCAAGGAAAAATAATAAAAGAAGATCAATAATGGGAAAGAGAGATCTTACGAAAGTGAGGTTCATGAAGTTGGGGTTGGAAAGCTGAAGAGGTAGTGATGAGAAGCAGTGTGAAGAAAAGCAGTTTGAAGATTATCCAAATGATATTATTGATAGAAGCCATTACGGTTGCTGTGAATTAGCGAAGGAAGCTCAAGACTTAAGAGCTTTGTCCATAATGCTATAAATAATTGAACACCATTGTCCACAACTTTAGATTTTACGGTCAAAAAAATCTGCAAACCGCGTGGCAGTGACTGACTTTGGATTGTCAATTGTTATGACTGGCTGTCTCCCACTTTCTTGAATTTCCCCATATATTTAATATATATCTTGATTAATAATAGGTTTGATTATTCATACACTGTCTCCCACTTCCTAGGTGGTCGTTGCCCGTCAAGAGAGGTTTGTCTCGATGGTTGTTGTCCATAAAAAAAAAACAATAATTTGAAAAATAAATTTCTTATTTCCTTGATGGTTGAAATTCATTCTTTGATGAGGCAAACCAAATTGTTTTTCAAGGATTTCTTGATGGTCAATGTCCGTCAAATAATATGATATTTTTTATATGTATTGTCCATCAAGAAATTCTTGATAGCTTTTTTACTGTCAACGAAACCTCAACCCAAAAACTCACGTATTTTATCATTTTTGCATATGTGTTCACAAAATAAGGGATCTTTTCTTGACGGTCAGGATCGTCAAGATAACCGTTGCATCAAGGAAAACACTTTTCTTGATGGTCTTTTGCCATGACCATCAAGAAATCAAAATTTGTGTGCGTCAAGAAAAATCAAATTTGTAATAGTGTTAGCTCTAAGGCTTACTCTTCATCTAGGAGGTATAAAATAACTATCTATACAGTATAAACTAAATGTATATATATCTAAGCTAAGTCTACTATCTACATTATTAGAGAAATCTGTAAAAGGTGATAAGAATGGTTGCGAGATGGACATGTGAACTAACTTGGTATTAAGAAAAAGTGAAGGAGGGTCTTCGCGTTATTAGGCAATTAAGCCAGACGACAACCTTGATGCGATAGAGATCAGTCAACTAGCTTCTCATTAAGGCGAGCACATCTCAGTGCCTTAAACGCCACACTTGCTTGTCTCTTGCAATGCAAATGATAAAACTTGTTTAATCGAGATCTATCTAAAAGTGTTTACCTACAAGCCTTATAACACTTCTTTTTTAAGGGTGACAACCTCTCGGTGCCATGTACCCACACTTGTTCTCCTTTCGGGACACAAGTGATGGAAGTATCTCGCTAAGGTGGAGTTTGTCTCCAAACTTCTCCTTGTGAGCATTAGCCATGTCCTTGCTACTTACTCTCTTGAATAGTTGGCGACATACATTGAACAAGCGATGGCTATAGCTTAACTAACGTAGTAAGCTTTAAAAGCTAGACTTCTTATCAAGAACTTATCACAAGCCTAAACTACAGATAACACATTGGCAGATGAACAATAAATTAATGTTGGATTAAAAAGGTATAAACATGTAATGTATTAAAGAATGTAGGCCTTAGGCCACTGTACAATATGAACAACATACATTAGAAATAAATATACAAATGGAAAGTAAAGAGAATGGACATTACAAGTTAGAGGAAGAAAAATGGTGGAATCTTCTCTACTCTGCCCCTAAGTTTTCATTCATAGACTGTTCGGAGAAGAAGAATAATAACTTTTACAGATGGTGAAAAGGCTAGTCCTTTTCACTAGTTCTTTAGAGTTTGGCCGATTCATTCAGATTTATGACTTCTCTCGAAGTCGGTCACTTTACTTGGTAAGGATGGAGTCCTTTTATTGACAACTTTCGGTGGAAAACTTCTATTCTTCTGATCATGTCAGCAACGATTGCAGGCTTGTCAAGTCACATCAACTCCAACTACCATTCTTGTCTTCTAGTTAACCTTCATCGTGTGATGACGTAGTTTTTTTGCCTAGGGATTGTACTCGCCAGACAAGGTTCTTCTAGAGTAATCCTTTGCATGCCTTCCTCTGCAATTCACTATTCTTCTTTTTTTTTATTAAACCTGTGTTAAAACACTGAAAAATATAGTAAAACTAACATAGAGACTTATGTAAGATGTATTTCCTAATAGTTATGAATTTTCACTAGAAGCAACACGTTTTGACACATTTACTACGCATTTTTGTTCCATTATTCTACCTATAAGGTCATAATAACTTGTATTTCTCTGGTCCCCGCGTGGTTACTAAATTCTCGCATAGTACAAGTTTTCCTATTGCTTGTCCAAGTGTAAGCGAAACAATAGGTTTCCTGGGTAATCCAAGATTGATCACAGGGAATTGATATCAAAGCTTAGTTTTATGGCTTACTCTTCATCAAGCTGGTATAAAATAACTATTTATATAATATAAAGTAAATGTATATCTAAGCTAAGTCTACTATCTACACTAGAGAATTCTGTAAAAGGTGTTAAGAATGGTAGCGAGATGGAAATGTGAACTAACTTGTATTAAGAAAGAGTGAAGGAGGGTCCCTGTGTTATTAGGCGATTAAGTCAGATGACAGCCTTGATGCGATAAAGATCAGTCAACTAGCTTGTCATTAAGGCAAACACCTCTCAATGCCTATCTAAAAGATAAATCTTGCTCTCCTCTCGGGATGCAAATGATACATCTTCGTTAAGCGAGATCTATCTAAAAGTGCTTACCTACAAGACTTATAACTCTTCTCTTTTAAAGGTGACAACCACTCGGCGTCAAGTACCCACACTTGTTCTCCTTTCGGGACACAAGTGATGGAAGTAATCTCGCCAAGCTGTCTTGCCAAATCTTGGTTAAGCCATGTCTTTGCTACTTACTCTTTCGAGTAGTTGGCGACATACACTATGTAAGACCTATACCTAAGTTAGAAGGTTAAAATTTTGGTAAAGTATGAAATAGGCGTTTTATTTGAAAGGTGGTGAAGAAAAGTTAAAGACTTGGCAATAAAGCAAGTTACGCGATAAGAAGTTGGTAATTAATTTAGTTCATGAAATGGGTTAAGGTTATGCGACAATACCTTTGAAGGTTAAGTGTTAGTGTGTGATTTAGGTCTTTGTGGGTAGAAGTACTAGCGAGAAGTAGTAAGGAAACATCCCAAAAATTTCTTAAGTTTACTTAATGGGCCACATGCAGAGATTAAGTTAAGTTAAACTTTAAGTTGACACGTGCACCACTAAGTGTAGGAGCTGGCAAGCTAACAAGAGTTTAAAGTTGACTAAGCTGTTTTGGAATTAGTATAAATAGGGGTCTTTAGTAAGATTTTTTAGAATGGTTACTCTAAATTTTTGAAGAGAAAGCTAAAGAGTTGAAGTGTTATTGCCAGACTATGCGAGAAGAAGAAGTAAATGAGCCATTCGGTCTTAAGGCTAAAATTTTGTGAGTGTTTCTTCAAAATGGATTTACTTGATTTCAAGCTTTCTTAATAAAGTGTTTATTGATTTGAAATACTGATTTCAATACGAATGATTTCAAGGGATTTCTTGTAACGCCCCGAGTTTAGAAGGGAGACATGAATGAACCAATGTCACATATGAATGAGAAGGATCTAGAGAACATGAAATGAAGACATGTAAGTAATGTTAAGAAAGAAGACTTAAAATAATTAAAAAAGTTACTACCTATACCAACAAAGTTACTACCTATGCTTAGCTTGGAGCAATTCTATGTTGGGTGACTTTTTGAAAATTTACCTAGGATGTATGTGAGTGAGGACAAAGCATGTTGAAAGGACTCGTGTTGGTTTGTGGGAAAAACTTTCATTCTAATAAGCCTTTAAGACAGTAAGGATGATGTTGCCAGGTCGCAGGGGAATGTCAAGGATCCAAATTCCAAATCCTAGGCTTGAGGCGTTACATTTCTATGGGAATCTTATGCTATATGATTTCAAGTGTGTTTTATATGTTATAAATGATTGTGTAATGATGTTCAATCCATTAGTCTACTTCCTATCAATGAGCTAAATATTATGTGCACACGAAGGGTAAATGTAGCCATGTATAAAAGATGTGCATGGTGAAATGAGGCAAGACAATGTATAAAAGATGTGCATTACGTCTCGCTCTAGCAACAAGGAGTGAATTAGGATATTCTTGGATGCTGGTGATGAGAAAGCCATCTCAGTAGTCTAATCGCAAGATGATAAGTCTTTGCGTAAAGAATGATTTAGGTCTTTGACGAAAGGAATGACTTAACTAATGTGTGGTTACAATGAAATATATGTTTATGTAATTTGAAATGTTATGTTCAAGGGATTTGACGCGAACAATGTTATTTATGCAAGGTATTTCGCAAAAAAGATTTCTTAAAACCTCACTACGTCTTTTGACTTATGTTTTTAAGTTTATCTTTCAGGTTTCAAGACATTAAGGCCAAGTAGTTAAAGACTGAGAAGTTGATGGACAAGAAGAGCTGCCAGGCATTTTAGTTAATTGTTCAATTGCAGTGTTTTATATTTTGGTTAAGTGTTGTAATTGGTTGTAGAACTCATGACTTAATCAATAAAAGTTCAAGTTTTAGTTATCTCTCCACTACTACAAAAACAGGATCACTTGACGTTTGCAGTTTTAAAATACTTGACAGTTTTTATTAAATCTGTCAAGTAAAATGAAAAAACGTCAAGAATAACGAAAAACTAGAAAAATGCATCATTTTTCAAAAAAAAATTCTAATACTTAACCAGTTAAAAGTGTAAAGTACAATTTTATTTACTTGACATTTTTTAAATGTAAATAATTACCTAATTTTAAATAAAATTTTCCCTTCTCTCTAAAAAAAATATTCCTAAATTTTTCTTTTCTTTATTTTCTCCATATCCCCAAATTTCCTTTTCCCCCAAATTTCTTAACAAATTCATTTTTCCACAATTCATCCTCTTCTTCACATATGTACATTATACCAAACCCTATTGCCCTTGCACAATTTTTTCTTTTGCACAAAACAATTTTACCAATCAAAGCAACAATGTCCGACAAAACATTCATTTTCCCACAAGAAACTCGCAACGTTGTCAAGATCTTCCTTGAAAATGTCATTCGTGACACCGTCACTTACATTGAGCACACTCGCAAGAAGACTGTCATCGCGATGGATGTTGTGTACGCGCTCAATAGGCAAGGACGTACTCTATATGGCTTCGGAGGTTTGGGTTAATGAAACCTAGGGTTTGGATTTGGGGGTTTTGTGGTTCGATGATTTTTTATGATATTTGTAATCTACAGACATTTTTCTTGTTCCCCTGTCTTTGTTATAAATAGGTCAACTTGCAAAAATGGAATTGATGAAGAAACTGAAAAAGTTTGGTTGTGGGATTGATCAAGAAACTGGAAAACTTGCAGAAATGGTGAAGTGATTCTCCATACCTATTCTACGCTGTGGTAAATACCTAAACTTGGCTCTTCTCTTTTTTATTGTAAATCTTGACAATTTTAAATGAGTAGGGAAGTAATGCAAAATTTGGTTTTATGTGCTTTTACTCTAATGGATTTCTTAAGCAATTTGTGTTTGTTCTTTTATTTCTCTTTTTCCCCTTTTCCAATCTCTTGTTTGAAGTGCAAAACTGTATTCCCTAAAATCTTCTCTTCTTTGGATTGAGAACTTAGGGTTTTTGTTGAAGGGGTTGTTGTAGCTAACTGGATTTTGTATTTAACTCTTTGTTCGATTTAGATTAGTTGGATTAGGCCTTTCTTTGATTCTCAAGTTTAAGCATTCCTCCATAAACAAAGGTATTTGTACTCTATACTTGTTTCAAGTTATTGCACGATGGGTTTGTTCTCATAGTCATAGTTTTCAACTTTCAATTACTTCATTATAAGAGGTCTAAAATAGGAGGCGATAGGCACAATTTTACTGAAATATATAATTTAATTATAGATACGAAGCGGCAGCAAGTTCTAGCACCGAGATTAGTAAGGAATCGGACAGTAAGATGCTTAAGTAATGTTGAAGCATTCTCTCTCCTGGCTGCCGACCTTGAAGAAGTGACTAATATGTTTTCTACATTCTTGCAAAACCCACGTGTTCAAGTAGCCATAAGGTAATCTCTATAAATATCAAGGTTTTTGAGTTTTGAGTTTTATTTGGATGACTTTAAATGTTCTTCAGTTTTTTGTTTTATTTTTGTTTCTTCACGAAAACAAAAAAGAAAAAGAAAAAGAAACAAAGGTTCCCGTTCAATAATCTTGCCTCACACAATTTTTCCTGTTTATTTGTTCAATTGACAGGTTGTGTGTGCCTCACTCATTAAGTTTAACCTCCCAAAAGTATACTTTATTCATTCGTTTATTGAAACTTAAATTGCTTTGGGTGTTAGATTAGGTACTTTTGCTTCAATTAGTTGACTAAGATGTAATTTGAAACATCAAACAAGTGAGTGATTTGTTGTTGAAATTTTATTACGAAAGATGTTCATAATTAATGGGATGGATTCTTTTTGCACCCTCTTGAACTTTTGTAGCTTTCAAATGTTCTTCAAGGATGCGTAATCTGTGTATTGTTTTTGGAAATGCATAGCAATGAGACAGACTCCTTGTTCCTTAATGAATGAAAAAAGTTATCATATGCCGCATCTAAAATTCTGCTTTGTTTTTTTTATTCTTACCTCAAAATTCATTTCTAACCGCAATGCCTAATTTCATATTATTGTTCATTTTGCGTGAATACCAGCATTGAGTTGTGGGAAATGGCGAATATGATTTCTGCACATAAGAGCAAGGATTGGCTATAAGTTATAACCATATAACTAAATTGTGGTAGTTGATCCTTGTTTTTTCAATTTAACATATCAAATACTTTTTATTCAATTCATTCAATTTTTTAGTATAAAGCATCATAAGATAGAGAAACTAGAAAACTCAGAGGAAGATACTGAGGATATTATGCATAAAGTTGAAGAACAAAGTTTAGGTAAGTTAAATTGTTCGTACTAATCCCTTTTGTTGTCCATATTTTAGACTATTAATCCACCCTTTGCATTCAATGTAGTCAATTTGTGGCCGTGAGCTGTACTATATAGTCTATATTGAACGACTTTCTTACATCTTTGACAACTATACAACGTGCTTGCTGTGTTTGTCCTTTTTTTCCACTCATCCGGCATATTCATAGAGCTTTTCTCTTATATGTGAATCTAATTAATGGTTGCAACTAGAGATTGACATGTATCTCTCAAAGGGTCAAACTACATTTACCGTTCTTTTATTGGTAGGCTTACATGAAATAACTAAACCTTCGAGAAATTTTCATATCTTGGGTTGGACTTATTTCTTACAAGTGAGTGAACTTTAACTTCAAGTCCACACTACTACAAAACTGACTTTACTTGACGCTTAAAAACTGTCAAGTATCTGTTATACGTCAAATAATCCAGTGTCAAGAATAAGAGAGGTTTACTTGACAGCTTTTAAGCGTCAAGTAAAGTTAATTTACTTGACAGGTAAAAAGTGTCAAGTATTTGAGATTACTTGATGCTTTTTACACATCAAGTAATCCAGAGTCAAGAATAAGAGGGTTTTTGTTTGACAGTTTTTACACGTCAAGTAAAATTATACTTGACAACTTATAAACGTTAAGAATTTGTTTATTCTTGACATGTTTTGCATGTAAAAAAAGATTACAATTTGAAATATTCATATAATTATATTGCACATGTTTTGAAGTCCATTCACACACATATAAGTAAAGCTTTTGAGATTACACAAAGTTGTTATATATCAATGAATTACATAAATTGCATATATCAATGAATTATACATATAGTTGGTCATTACATACTTAATTACAATAGCCCAAACTTCTAACATTCCAAACTTTCCATCTATGTCTAAATATAAACAAAATATATGTGCAACCCAAAGGTGTACCATATCATATACATGTGTAAACTACAATATGAACCTTTTCTTGTTGCAAAATCCTCGCTTCTTTCTCAAACAATTGAGCTCTTGCATTTGTGATTTCCAACCTCTCCTTTAGCTCTTTATTCCATGCCTCAAAGGAGATACTTCCACATAACTCCCAATTTTTTACTTCGACAACTTGTGGAAGAAACACTTATTTTATAAAAATGATATTCTTTTCATCGTTGAGATAGAAAATGATATCAAAAAATATATAGAAAATGATAACTTGAACAACATCAAGACCCTGTTTGTGCCCACAAGGATGAAAAAGGAAAAACAGTAAGGATATATTTGGCTAAAATAAGATAAAACAACAAAACTTCTTAATTATAAGTTAAGATTTTCAACTGAGTTTTCAAGTACCTCTTTCGATTTTGTTGGGATTGAACTTCCTGCTGTTAAGAACTCAAGAATCTTTTGAACATTATTTAGTTTGACCCTGTCTTCTTCTGTTTTAGAGGGTTCCTAGGAATGCAACAGGCTTGAATGGTCCAATGGAAGGAACCATGTTAAAAATTGGTGTAGTATTTCTAAGTCCAAAGATTGACATCAGTTAGAATCTCAGAAAGAAAGAAGAAAGAGACCCATATGTATCAAGTAAAAGAGCTCAGTCCAACACCTTGTCGTAAATTTTTGGCTAGGAACAAGTGGTTAGTAATGGTTGTCTATCATGTTTCTAGTTTTCAAGAGCCCATAATCCAATTTGATAACCAAAGGACCAAAAGAGTGTCTTTGAAAAAAAAAACTATTGTATTTGGCCTACAAGTTTATTTGGACTATAGATCCGACTCTTAGTTCACTATACATATAGAAAAATGCTAATTAACATTTAAAGTTGAGATTTAGTTTACATCATTTGCAAGAAAAATATGCAATAATTATTTATGCTTCACAATTTTCAGAGAAAAAACGAAAACGTGCCATTGAAACAAACAACACTATCCTTGTTATTAATGTTTGCGTTGCACACTTGCACTAATAAAACGCAACTAATAGATCTATCATAAAGGAATACACCCACTGCCATGAGCACGCATTTATTTCTATCAAGAAAAAATGGCAAGTAACTAATTAATCATAAGAAAAGAAAAGGAAAAAAGAACTGTACCTGTGCAATATAAGGATAGGCCTCATCAACAATGGCAAAATCAGAGTTTCCCACTAAAGCTATTCCTTTTAGAACCCCAATTGCCCTAATTATAAGAGCAAAATATGGAGGTATCTGAAATGGATAGTCAAATGTTATCTGAGCTAAATCTGAAGCCAGTTCCTGGAAGTTGATGTTCTCAGCACCTCCACCTTCAAGAGCCTGATAGAAAACCTTTGCTAGGACTGGCAAGATTGGTTCCAAATTAACACCCTCTGGGATAAAACCAAGCTTAACAAAGTCTTTGACTATAGCTAAATAATCTCCGTGAATGAGATGTGCAATTGCTTCAATCATTCCATACTTTTGATCATCAGTTAACTTCGTGACTAGACCTGTAACAGATTAAGAATAAATCAAGTCACCATTAAAATCATGAGAATGTTCGGGATAAAAAAAACTAGTTATTAGACATGTTGTGTGCACAAACCATATTACAGTGAAGTGAACATGAATGAGGGACCAAACTAAATTGGCAAAGAGCCAGGAGCATAAAACAAAGCGTGTTCCATTTTATATTGTATATTTACTTTTCAAACACTTTGAGGCTAAAGCTGAAACAATTGAACATTAAATACTGACATCTACATATCAAAGGATCACCCTGAACAATCTGCTGGGTTTACCTGAGGAAGATCCTTTCTCATCTCCTCCGCAAAGCGTATTCCATTTTCACCCTCATTTACATAATCCAACTCCTCAAAAAAACGAGCTGCCCAAATTTCGTATGATAAATAAATCAATAGCCACAGTCTCTAGAACAAAAGGCCTCTGAACTTTAATTGCCACCAGATCTCCGTTATCTTTTAAATGACCCTTATATACCTGTCCTAAAGAAGCTGTCATATTTTTCAAGAAAAATAAATAAGTGAATGTGATATCATAATATTAAAGAAAACTCCGTGCTAGTAAATGTCTATAAATAAATGTCCGTACCAGCAGCAATTGAGGAAGGAGAAAGTTCAGAATAGATGTTCTGCCATGGTTGACCAATTTCCTCTTCAATGAGAGCATAGCAACATCATCAGGAAATGGAAGGAACCTTCAAATCGAAAAAGGAAAAAAGATCTGATTGTAACAAAATAGGTGCCATTCTAACTTAATGATAACTGACAATGGGAACAACAACAATAAAGTCCCTATGTCATGTCGAGATGAGAACTAAACTAGAATAGAAATATCTGGACCGCTATAAGCATGCAATCAGTTGGTGGAATGAAATTGGACTAAAATCAAGCTATCTAATAGCCCCGATTTACCATAAATTTAATGTCATAAGAATATACCTCAGTTCCAGAAAGATATCATAGTAGTTAAGCTTCAAGTGAATATATATATATTTTTTTCATGGATCAAGTTAATTAACATAATTCAACACATGAAGACTAAAGCCAGATGTTCATTACAAGAACTAAAAAAAAGCTGCAAGAAAAGATGTCCAGAAAGGAAAGGATGCAGCAATCTATAAGTTTTTCAAGTAATAACTCTTGTTTCGAAATTCCAATAGCATGAGCTATTGATGTAAACTTTGATATGGAAGATTCAATATTAGAGCTTCACACCCCTTCATCCCCTACAATGTTGTTGTATTAGCCAAGTTCAAAATTTTACAGTCACAAAGCATTGTCCAAAGAGAGAGACAACCTCCCCAGAGGAGGGAACCCCCTCCCAGAGAGAACTACTTACTACAACACCACCCAATTGAGAAGGATAGTAGAAAGGGGAAATTATAGAAGAAATTGCTATAGCTTTAAAAACAACAAGAAGCAGCGAGTTGTACACAATTCCAAAAGTAAAACCTTAAAGAATGAGCATAAAACTATTGTTGTAATCAAGTTTCAAACTTCTTATATACATCACAGAAAATTGCTAATGTTGACCAGATTGACAATTCCAACTGTTCTATCCCCATTGCAACATTAGTATGACCTTATAGAACTGAGAAATAAAATAAGACATAGATATAAAACAAAGAGAACATTATTGTTGACCTGTTTATTGCAGAGAATTTGGGTTCAAGACACAAAGAACAAAATAATTATACACCAGTTTTTTTTTAAGATTATTGAATTATGCTAATCCACATTGAAATTTTTCGAAAAACGTTTCCAACCATTTCTAAACGAGTCTCTCTCTTCTGCATGGGAAAAAATAGAAATCAAAGTTGTAGTGGTACCTACAGAAGGAAGAAAGATTGAAATGAAAATACAAAATCTTCTATCTAATTGATAAAAATGAAAGATTGTGTGATATTTTTTAAAGATTGTGCGATAAAGACTAGAGAAAGCATCTATAAATATTTAGGTCTTATCAAATCCATAGGTAAAATCAAACAAAAAAAATTATGGAAAATAGATTCATACCTGAACATCATAGGAGCTCATCATGTAAAACTGCACCTCAACCTCAACTAAATATTCCTTTACACAAAATCCAAAGGTTAGAATAACTCAAATAGTTCCATCTCATTAATTATATTTAGCCTTAAAATTACCAATTCATCACTAATCATGTACATTGTCAGTTCATCAGTTTCCTCAACCTCGAATACTTTCAAGCTAGCGATGGGAGTTCTCATGTTATCCTCCATCCATGTAAAGTAAAAAAAATATATAGGGCCAAGAATACAGCTATTCAATTTCTTGAACAAATTAAAAGAAATAAGAAACTTTCATAGTGGTAGCTTACACGAACATTGAAAAAGTTAAAAATCACTCTAGAAACAACTAGATCAGTAGTAAGATTAAGAATGGAGCTATCCAAATTCTTAAACAAAAATCAGACACTTCATAGTGGTAGCAAAACAAGAACATTGGAAAAGAAAACTATCCAAATTCTCTCTTTTTTTCTTGTTTTTCCTACTCCCAACTAGGTCAACAAATTAGCGACAGAAAAGCAATAGAGATTCTTACATCTACAAAATTTTCATAAAACATACATCTTCAACAAAAGATCTACATATACTATATCAAAACCAACACAAAATACAACAATAGTAAACAAAGTCTTCAGATCTAAAATTGATCCAAACTTTAACCGATGCCAAGAAATTTCACTCTACATAATCGAAGGTCAAAATATGAAAATTAGGCACTTCATTAGGGGTTTCTTTTTCAAAACCACAAACATGGACTCAATTAATTCGTTGTATAGAAATGGTAAGAAAGCGAAGAACAAAAGGAGGAAAAACTTGGACAAACCTTGAGGTTGAGGAGAAAGAAAATTTAGCGCGGGTCATCGTTAGCCGCGGGTCGCCATCAACGCTGACATCAACCATTCCATCTCTTTCCAATCCTCCTCCACCATAATAAGCTATAAAACAAAGAAGAAGAAAAACCACCAACACTAACACACTTCACTCATTGACCTTGAAAACGGAACGATCAGAACCTCATGAAAAACAAAAATGCGTGGGTCGCCGCCAGATTGCGAACTAAGTAGGTGGCCGACCGAAATTTCGTGGGTGGTCGCCGTTAGATTGAGAAACTGAGTAGTGTGGCCGACCGAAATGTTGTGGGTCACCATTGATGAGAAACGGAGTAGTGACGTGGCCAGGACGTACTTTGTTTCGAGCTTCGTGGTTCACCGTCGATGAGATGTGTGGCCGATCGTTGGACGTGGAGATGGAGAGGATTGAAATTGGGGGTGGGGTTTTGCCAATTTTGTAGTAGTGCCATTTTTGTCGGAAAAGGCTCTTAGGTAAAATACATTGTGAAACAAATATCATCCATGAGCTGGTTTCCATTTTTTAGAAGATTTGTAGCGAGTTACAGACATTTTAGTGGTTTTATAAGTGAAGGGATAAAAGCCCTATAGAAACAGAAAAATTTAAAGAATCCTTATTTAAATTAATTTGGAAATCTTAAAATTGAAGTACATTGGCAAAATTTTAAATATAAAACTAAGCATGCTTATGCTTTTAATTTATAAGATACGAGAACTTACGTTTCGATGACGTTTCTAATCTACAAATCACCTAATTGGGAACATCAGATATTCTTTTCTTTTTGGAGAGAGAAAAAACCTTGATGAATTTGGTTAAAGAAAACTGTTTTCTTCCAGATATTTATAGCTCTCTTTCCTTCTTAGAATAGGAAAAGAAGTAGGAGAAAATCATGAGATTCTATTATCAAATCTACTAATTAATTAACAGTTAACCAATTAGTTAATAATTAAATAAATCATATTTAATTAATATTTCATTCAAATATTATTTGAATAAATATCTCTCCAATATCTTATAGATTTATATTAATATAATTAATTAAAACATATTTCATTCAAATCTTATTTGAATGAATATTTCTGCAATATTATTTAATTTAATCAAATTTAATTAAATAAAACAAAATTATTAATTAATTCTTCAATTAATTAATAGCTAAGTTAAATATAGATATTTAACTTAACTTAAATTTGAATCATATTCAAATATAAGTTTCTCTTGTAAATTAATTTTGAATCATATACAAAATTAAATTTATATAATAAAGTTTTATAAACTGTATCACTATACATTAAACTAATTCCCAAAGTAAATTTGAACATTTCGAATTACAACCAATATAAATAAATCTCATTGCCCTTTACGAGCTAGGAAGGGGACCTAATGGATCTACAGATCAGAAGCTACAACAATCTGAGGTTAATTGACTAAACTCATTAACCGCATTAATCAATATTCGTTAACTGTGTGTACACTTCACTAAAGACTCGCAGCTGAACTCTTCTCACTGTAAATATATTTCTGTGTCCACGGATATAGACCACTAAGAAATGATATGTAAAAAAAAACTATCAAAGGGCTTGAGATCATGATATTTAATATTCCATCAAACGCTTCAAATTGATTGGAATCTAAAATGACTTATTTTTAAATTGAACATTTGGAGATAGTTTATTTATTTATAAAAATACAAATTTGGATAGAAAACTCTGTATTCTTTTGATAATATGGGTGTAATAGCAATTGGCAAGATTAATAACATAGTCAGGTAATTACTTATTAGAATAGAATTGAGAATTAGGAAAATGACCTGTAAGTGTTTGCCAAACACTTCACATAATTGAAATTTTGCACTTTTCGATTGTAGTACGATCAAGTTTGTATCAGCAAACAGTGCGATCGATTTTAGGATGTGTAGAAGACAATTAAATGTTTAAAATCATTGTTTAAAAATATTTTATAGAATTTTGGTTTGTAAGCATGCCATGCACAATTATCAACCAAAAACTGACTATGAACTTCAACTTGGTTTAATTCCAGGTTTTGGAGGTATGTCTGTGGCACTGATTCTTGGTTGTATTTTTCTTACTTTTATTTGTACCATTTAGTCATGTGAGCCGCTATAATGATATGCACCCAATTGAACTTTACTTTAAGCTATGGGTAATTCTGAACTCACCAATCTACCTCCTCATACTCAAAGCTATTAACATTGAAAATAAAACTAATAACAATTTATGTTATCAGTTAGATCCTTAGTGGATTGAGTATTTAGATCTTGGGCCTTTGATAGGATAGCATAAGATGTAATTTTTAATTTTTAGAGATTGTTTCTTGTCTTTAATTTTGTATTTTACTTTTGCATTTTTCATATCTTATGAACTAATTTAATTTTGGGCTTATTTCTTAGCAAGGTCTAAATTTTGGTAGTTTGGCATGATTCTGACAATTACGATGTGGTTACAAAATTGGTGGACCTAATGGATCGATTAGAAACATAACTCTATTTTTTTAGAAGATCATCATTGATAAACATCAGCATACATGTTTATGATCATAGAAAGCTTATCTTCTGATGCATGATAATATGATTCTTGTACCATGATTTTCAATATCTTTCAACTCATGTAGTATTTTTTTATGTGAGATCTTAAGACTCATATATCTAAGCAGCTTTAACTCTCCTTCAAACACTAGTCGTTTGTATGTTTACAAGCAAATGCAATGGATCTTAAACCCTTTTCTTCCATTTCTCTAATCTTCTTTTCCAGGTTTAGCCTTTTTGTTTACTTGTAAAATAACATATTTATCTTTAGTCTTTAAAATGTGTTGATGAATTTTTGCCATGTTTTCCAGTGGATTACTTTGGTGAGGATACTTGTTGAAGTTGTAGTGAATGATGAAATAATATTCCCTCTCTTTAAGAAATTTTGTAAGGTGTGGAATAAAGGTTTCAAGTAGTTCAATTTAAACTTCGCTTTGGTAGCTATTTTGTTTTTAAGTTTTTAAAAATTAACCTATCCATTTACATCTTTCTAAAGTACAAAAATTGAGCTCTTAGATAAATTTAAAAAACAAAAAGAAGTTAAAAAAACAGTTTTTCATGGTTTTAAAACAAAAACGAAAAACCAAATAGTTACTAATGGACAATATTTTTCGTTGATGTAATGTTTATATTGAAAGAACGATTGATATTCCAAATAGATGGACCTAAGTTTTTGATAGATGATATGTTCTTATTCTTAAAGCGTTAATATTGGTTTCTACTATAGTTCAAAACTCTAAATGCAAAGTTTTGGATTTTCTTTGACATTTGTTGTATGCTATTGTAGTTCAAAACTCTTTATTGTAGTTTACAAAGTGTAACTTGTGTTTTTATTAGGTTTTGCACGAATATTATCTACTATAGTGGTGAAGCTACCAAGTAAGTGATTACATTTACACAACAATTATGAGGGTCTTTTTACAACAAGTTATTACTATGTTTAATGTTACTCTTATGAGTTTTTATTGATATGTTTAATGTTACTTTGTTGCTTCATATCCAAGTTGTTGATTCATATCTCTCTATTGTTCGTCCCTATTCTGATATCGATTTTTCTATGTTTTTTTTATTTATTACCTAAATTGTGTTATTTGCTATAATTTTCCTTCCTTTAAATATCATTTGGCATTTGACATTTTGATTTGGCCTGAGCACTTGGTGTCCTATTCGTTTTAGTTTTGTTATGAAACAGAAGTTTTACTTTTATAGTCGGCATGAAAGATGAGAACAAAGGTTGTTTGGTTCATAAAGCTAAGGTTTGTTCAATTAGTTTTGAATGTTGAGATATTGTTCTTATAGGATCGATTGATTTTGGATGATTATCTGCTTCTGGGTTCTTATAAAATGATTTGTACTATTCAAAATGGTTTTTAATCCTTTGGAGATCACTCTTTAACATTCTCTTTTTTGTGTCTTAAACAGCTAGATTGAGATATTGAGAGTGCTATTTTTGGAGACATATTAGAGTGGTTTTCAGGTGAGTTTTCAGTTGTGTGTGTTCTGTTTTAGCCGTGGGTTCTTCTAGGATTCTTCTACCATGTGGCACATTTTTAACAGTTAGTATGATAAGCATACTCTTTATACACCTAAAACCCATTGTTCTATTTATTATATTCACTTATTCAAGTATTGATTGTGGACTGTGGCATGTTTATGAAAATATCTACTTAGGAATACTAGTTGGTAATAATCTCAAGTATGTGAGATTTACTTTGCAGATTTTAGGCTTTTCTTAGGTGCTCAATTTACTTTTTTTGCTCATTCAACCTTGTATGCAATCTGTTTGAAACATTATAAATAGTATAATATGACTAATTTTTATTTTTAACAAAGTATCTACTCGACTTTTTATGTTTTATAGATTGATACGAGAAGTTTGTACTCACAACTTGAATTGGATGAAGTACGAGCAGAGTGGGTTGAATTTTTAGCTTGATACATATATGTAAGACACACCTAGATATGGTATTGTTAATTTTGTAAATGGCTAACATGTGGGAATGTCCATAACTTTTTTTGGTGTAAATGTTTTGTTCATAGCCATTATGCTTATGTACATGAGGCAATAGATGTAAGGGGATAGACTTTAGTTTTGGTATACCACACATGTTTTTTGTTATATAAGATAGTTGTTATTATTGTTGATTTTGATATAGGCCACATATAAGAAACTTTAGTTGACTATATTGGATTGATATTGTGTAATTGTTGATGACATTGGTGAGAGTAATAAAATTATTGTTGGTTTACTTATTATACTAAATTATTTATCATTTTTTGTTGTTGTGTAACTATAGTTGGAGAGTTTATTTTGTTGATGAATATGTTTTATTGAAACGAATGTACGTAATGCATGAAATAGAAAATGAAATTTTTTGTGTATTTAATATATTAATAAATGGTATACATGACGTTAGATACATGTGAAATATACTATCTTACTTGAATCAAATATACTATTTTACTTGACAGATAAATAGTGTCAACTATACAATTTTACTCGATGTATAAATAGTGTCAAGTATACTATCTTACTTGACGGGTAAATTGGTCAAGTATATTATCTTACTTGATGTGTAAATAGTATTAAGTATACGATCTTACTTGACGTGCAAAAATCGTCAAGTATACGACTTTACTTGACATGTAAAAGGCGTCATGTATATGATTTTACTTGACACGTAATAAACATCAAGTGCGATAGATTACTTGACGTTAATAAAGTATCAAGTAAACGTACACTTGACGGTTTTTTAGTGTCAAGTAATGTGACTATACTTGATAGTTGATTACTTGACGCTTTTAAAAACGTCAAGAATACATTTACTTGACACTGTATTAACGTCAAGTAAACTAATTTCTGTAGTAGATACCATTCTTGTCTTCTAGTGAACCTTCCTCGCGAGATGACGTAGTTTCTCGTTTAGGGATTGTACTTGTCAGACAAGATTCTTCTCGCGTAATCCTTTGTATGCACTCCTCTACGATTAATTGTTTTTCTTTTCTTATTAATCCTGTGTTAAAACACTGAAGACTAGGGTAAAACAGGCATAGAGACTTGTGTAAGATGTATTTCCTAATAGTTATGAATTTGCACTAGAAGATACATTTTTGACATATTTATACACATTTTGGTCCCATTATTCTACCTAAAAGGCCATAATAACTTGTATTTCTACAAGTTATCACTTTTTCCATCTTCGATCTGTCTATGTTCATCCGTCGGCTACCATCGGCCACCTATGTTTAGTGAGTTTGGAAGAGTTCATTGACTTTTATTGTGGTTTTCCTTTTTAACCATTAAAGTTTAAATTTAGTTCTAAAATAAAGTTAATTTTAGATCTTTTGGGGGCTTTCTTGAAAGGATTACTTGGAAATTTTTGGAGCAATTGTGGACACTCTCATCAAGACTTAATTGGTTTCAACCTCGGCTTTGGGCACGTTAGGTAAGTTTGGAAACCTAAGTTAAATAATTGGATGATTATGGTTGACAAAATTATTAATGTAATTTTGATTATGTTTAGGTTGCGTTTGAATAAATTTGCATCCAAGAATTTTTTTTAGTGACGTAAGAGATGATACTACTGGACATTCGACATAAATTAAGAGATTGCATGTATTTATTGATTATGTATTGATAGTAGCTAAAAATGCATAATGAGATGTAGTAGTTGATGGTTTGATGTTTTATAGTGATTATGCATGTTTTATGGATTACATGACTATATGGACTGTTATGTTTGGCTTTATGTCATTCTTATGATGGTTACACATGTTTTGGACTATAGTGTGTCTGTTGACTTTGACTGTTAAACATTATACCTCACATGTATTGTGTTCCTATCTATGGGGTCCCTCGTACAACTTGGGGTGTTCTTACGGGATCACTCGCACGATTAGAGGTGTATAGACAGATGACATGCACGATTATGGATAATTTTTATTGTGTTCATACAAAGTCACTTGCACGACTAGGGGTATTCTGACAAGATCACTCGCACGATTAAGGGTGTACCTACGGATCATAGACATGATTAGGAGTGTGTACCTGGATAACTCACATGACTAAGGGTGTTTCTAATGGATCACTCACACGATAAGGGGTGTTCTTATGGTCTCACTCACCCAAGTGTGCTCCATTGGACATACAACATTATTATTACGTTCATAACGGGAAGTTAACATATCACCTAGTGGAACCAATAGTGGGTTTCTTATAATTTTATATAGTCACTATTTTTCTATGTTTAATATTTCAAGCAAAAGGTAGAGGTTCTTGAAAGCTAGCGAGCGACAGGAAAGACCCGTGACATGCCATATGGGGATCTCATTTTGCTTCCGCCTTTTTCTTCATTAGTTTTTAAGTATTTTGTTTTTTAGAAGTTTTATTTAAAGTTTTATCTTATTTATTTATTTTTATGTTCTTTAAATTTGTTAGAACCTGCAGGTCATGTTTTTACATTATGTTTTTCGAACATATATTTGATATTATGTTAAAAAGAATCCAATTTATCTTTTTTCAAGAAAGTGTCAAAAGTTATTTTATCTTTTGAGTAATGACCTTGCTTACTTTAAGAGTTTGGGTCGTTACATAAATCTCCTAACAAAATATTGTTATATGATATCTATATGTGAGAATAATGATGATGACTGCTGTTGTGGAATTCATTAAGGGTGAATCAGAAATATTATAAAAATATGGCATGTGTGTGGCACACTTTTGCCAATTTTTTTTTTATTAATCTCGTTTTTTTAACAAAAAGCCAAACGCCACTCATGATTTTTCCATTCCCACAAAAATTCCAAATTTTAATTTCTGGCATGGCCATGCCTTCTCCAAGTCCATAAAAGGTTAGACTACTTATCCGACGAAGGGGAACAAATGAACATGAAATTTTAATAAGCATTTTACATTTAATTGTTATCAGTAAGTCTAGGTTACTAAAAACTTGTTGGATTTTATGTCCTAAAACTCGTTGAATAGTAAATGTAATCTATTGACTGTTATTAATACAGTGTTATTATTATAATTTCAATAAAGTGTGATTGATTATATTATTAGTTTTGTCTTAATAACCTAAATCAAATAAACTAATATTCTAAGCTATTTGATGATTCTTGAACAGTACGTAGAGACATATAGGGATCAATGTTTGAGATATGACTTACAGGGTCTATAATATAGGAATAAGGTTGAATACCTTATCCTGATAACACTATGGATATAACTCACTTTGTATTTGATACAAACGCAATAATCTAACGCGTTCGTGTAGGTGACATGTGAGTGAATCTATCCTATACAATGAGTTTGCTTAAGACCGGACCACGAAATAGTAACCACTAAATGTAACTCCGTCAACTATTTAGGTTTTTATTTCATCAGGATAACCTAGGTAGCTTAGTCTTAATCTTGAGTGTATTATGAATTCCTATTCGCGAGGGATTGTCTTTTGATTTGTACGGGTGAGAGTGGCAAGATTGTCAACTCAATATGCTTATCATTTTGGGACAAGACCGAGTGAGGAGCACGGAACATAATCATACAAGATGGAATTCACTCCTTTCCAACTTTAGAGTAAATAGACAAGTTTTTCCTTAAATGTTGTCTTCGAGACTTGAACAAAAAACTCTACCCTCTCTATGGCACGAGAGGGGTTTTTGTTTATTGGTTGGATCATAAACATGTTGTTCATTAGAGGAGCACTGGTATTTAAGGACTAGAAGTAACCTAGGTGTAAAATGGTAATTTGATCCAGGTGGTGTGTCACACCCCAAATTGCACTACGACCAAAAGGCCAAAGTAGTGGGAATAGGATGCGAGTTAGTTACAACCTTGAAATTTTCTTATCGCAAATCTTATTCTAACTTCTTTTAAACTATTAACAACACTCAAAACGCAATGGTAGTCAATATAATGCTAAGCAAAATAAATACAAACCAAAACGTATACTTTATTAATATCAGGTGTTTCATACATTATTAAAATACTTTAACCAAATAACCAATGCTTAACCATTTTCAAAATGCCTTGAATCACCTAGGTCGCAAATCCTTCAACCTTCTTCTCTACTTGGCCTAAACGTCTGATCTTGGAAGATAGACTTTTAAAACGTAAGTCTAAAAAACTTAATAAAGTTTTATGAAAAACTTTCGCAATACCTTTTCATAATCATTTTGCATAAATAATATCAAATCATTTAACCATACAGACAAATCATTTTATTTCGCATAAATCTTTCTTTATACTTAACAAATCATTTCATTTCGCCAAGGATCCCGAATCGTTCTCTACGCTTGGTTTCATTACCTCGCTTACTACTGTATCAACAGCATCCGAGAACATACAAATTCGTCCTTGTTTCTCAGACCAGTAAGCTTTATACGCTCCTTTCAAGGCATAAGCCAACTTCTTATCACCATGTAGCCCGCACATTCTATGGTGGCTTTGACTCTTTATGCGCACATAAAAGTTAGCATCATCTCAAAGAAACAACTAATGGTTTGAAAACCATTTTATAGTATTGAAATCATAATCATCAAATCAAACTTTAACCTTATAAATCATGGTTGAAAACATAAATTTTCATAGAAATCTCTTTGTGTAACGACCCAAGTTTTCTAACTAAGTCGAAGTCATTAATTTTGACAAGACAACTTGATTGACACAAAGTATATTAAAATTCATTTGATGTCATACGATCAAAGAAACAAACTCAAGTTCGGGCCCTGTTTCAGTCAACCATGATTTTAAAAAAATTATGTTTACAAAACAACAGTTCGTAAATGCAGTTCCATCACAAAATTTTTAAACAACCTCATATACTAAGGAAAACAAGAAAAACATAAAGCGGAAGCATTTGAAGGACATTCCCCTATGGCAATCACGTCTCCTTCTTGTCCCTCGTCGATCTACCTCATTTGTTGCCTTTGCCTGAAATAGTTAAACATAAAAGGGTGAGTATAAACATACCCAGTAAGAGACCTACTACTGGTCCCGTTAGGGGAAAAATTAACTGTTAACTTCCTAATGGTGTACCCTGCACAGTCACAGTCTTGTGATTCCGTAGGATACACATTATCAGTCTAATGCCCCGAAGGACGCACTTATCATTCTAGTGTTCTGCAGAAACACATATCAGTCTAATGCTCCCGAATGATGCACAATAAGTGGTGATCCCGTAGGACACCTACAAGGCACACATCCCAATAGAAACTAACAATTTTCCCCTCAGTCTATTCTAAACATCTTATCAGTCAATTATAATACAGTCAAATTACCTCAACACCTAATCCCTTCACTTAACACCCTAACAGTCAACTTATAGCATTTTAGCCCAAAGTCAGTCAGTAACATATCAACCCATCAGTCAAATAAACAAAGTAATCATAGCATCCCCTTAGTTCACTAGCACACAACCATATTTGGTATAACTTACGCCCAATCCATACGACAGCCAACAAGTTCACATCCACATATTATATAGGCAAAAATCCATAATTTGCAGTCATTTCAACATCCATATGTATATATATATAGTTCCAGTCAAACACAGCATACATTCAATCTCAAGTCTACTTCAAATTATACATATCATAACTGACATCCATTCTCAGTTTAGGAACAACATACAGTCAACATATTCTACTTTGTAGGTGAATCCAGTAGTAGAAAATCCCTTACCTTAAGGATTACTAAATTTTCTTGATCGAACTGAAAACGGCGAACAACCCAAATCGAATGAAGCAAAAACTTCCAATGAAGCTAACTTCTAAACTTAGATATTCTAGCACCACCTCTTCAAAAATCACCCAATGAATTCACAACATAGACGTCGGGTCCACGGTTAGAATACAGAAGGCCACGCATCGACGTATGAACAAAATCAAATGATATGCAAAATAGATCGGGCAGCTAGCTTGGAGAAGAAGCTCGGGGCGCGCGGCTCACTGACAGCTTGCACGAAGACCAAACGGCGCGGACCTGTGGGCGGCTCTGTAGAACGGAAATGGAACGAAGACCCTCAGTTGGAAGACGGAGAGTCACGATGGCGCAGAACGGTTGGCGAAAGACTTGTGCGACAGAGAACAGTTGACGGACGTTGCGGCGACGCGAAACGTTTGGCGGACAACTTGTGCGAGCCGAGAGATGTAGATCTTCGAGCGGTGTGACTAGCGGAAGATGATGGACGGTGTGACGACGTGGCTCGGGCGGTTGCGACGAACGGAAAAAAAAGATGGTGGTAGGCGGCGGCTGGGTAGGGCACGGGAAGGAAAAGAAGAAGAAGAAGAAGAAGAAGGGGGGGGGGCGTGAGAGGGGAAGAGAAATTTTTTTGATTTTTTTATAATAATAATAATAATAATAATAATAATAACTATTATTATTATTACTTTATCTATTAAATTTTTATTTCTTATCCTTTCCCTCAATTTCATAATATAATAGCACCCAACAAATTTAAAAGCTTTTTTTTTAAAAATAAGGCAATTTGATTAATTTAAAAATACCTTCTTTTTTTTTTTAAATATATGGGGTGTTACACTTTGGAACATTCTCATTTGAAGTCTTCTTTCAAATCAGTAAAGAGAAATCATAATATATAAAGTTTTTAACATAAATTCATTTCAGAAAAAAAGCACTCACAAAACTTTACTAAAGAAGTTCTTCTTCTTCTCACAAGCATCTTCTCGCGTGGCTAAACCAGCAACATTCAACATTTCAACAAAACTCTCATCATCCTCTTCTTAGTTACCCAAATCTTCTTATTTATAAAGCCTTTAAACTAACTTAGTCATGCATAATTTGACATTTTCTTCGCTAGACCTTGCTTCCCGTCTAACCCAAACCGCAAATAACTTCAACCACTTAACACTTCTCGCGAATAACCTTATGGCGTGATTATATTTTACTATAAGAAACCTTCCACGTGAACTAACCAACTTTTACTCGCATAAAACCTTTATCGCGAACTTAAACTCCAAGGCTTCCTCGCAGACTTCTTCTTCGCGAAACACTTGGTTCTTCTCACGACAACCACCCAAAACGTCTAATCTAACACTGTAAAAAGTTTCACTTCTTAACTAACGCGAAGACTTTTTCTCTTCTTATCGTACAACTTCTTTGCGAACTACTCACTTAATCGCAAAAATGTATACTTAACCATAAAAGATTTTATCGCTTAATTCTTTCAGCAGATTTATTCAAATACCAACTTCTTAATACTTAGCCAAATTTTACTTCCTTACTCAAATTAGAAATGGGTCTCACATGGTGTTACGAACACTTGTGGAGGACTAACTTATTGTTATTGGTTTATGTCCATTGATACATAAATATATCTACAGTAAGAAGAGTTCAGCTGTGAGTCTTTAATGAAGTGTACACATAGTTAACGAATATTGATTAATGTGATTAATGAGTCAAGCCAATTAATCTCATATCATTGTAGCTTTTGATTTATAAGTCGATTAGGTCCCCTTTCTAGCTCGTAAAGGGTAATGAGATTTATATATATTGGTTCTAATTTGAAATGCTCAAACTTACTTTGGAAATTAATATAATGTATGGTGATACATTATAGTATCAAGTTTATATTTTAATTAAACTTTATTATATAAATTTAATTTTGGATATGATTCAAAATTAATTTATGAGAATAAAATATTTGAATGAGTTCAAATATTAATTTAATGTGAATTAGATTATATTAAAACTATATGTTAAAATTTAATGTGTATATGATATACATTAAAACTATAGGTTATGAGAGAAATTTATATTTGAATATGATTCAAATTTGGATTAAATTAAATATTTTTAGCAATTAATTAATTGGAGAAATAATTAATAGTTTAGTTTAATTTGATTTAATTAAATTAAAACTATAGGTTATGTGAGAGATATTCATTTAAATGATTTAAATGAAATATTGTTAAATATGATTTAATTAATTTATTTATTTTACAATAATATATTTTATTTTATTTTAAATTAAATTAAAATGGGAAACGTGGGTGGTTCTTCACGTAACCCAAAGATCTCTCTAAATCCCTCTTTCTTTATCCTGAAGAAAAGGGAGGGTGAGGATGATTAAGAAATAGTTTTTTTTCTCAAAAAAGAAAGTGGTTTTTCACTTTTGTACTCCGCATTTTCTCTCAGAAAAATCACTCTCTATAATATTCCCCTCTTCCAATTTGGATTCCCACATACCAAAATCTCAACTCAAAGAATAGAAAGGTCTTCAAGTGGTGGTACCCTAAAATTGAACGTGATTTCTGATACATAGTCCTCAACAAGAGTAAGTACATTTTTGTTCTCTGTATTTTTTAAAGCATGCTTAGCATTGATAAACTTGTCATCCTTCACAGGTACACTCAACCAATTTGAAATGCTTGATACATGTGATATGTTTGATACACCTAATGTACTGCATATATCTTTAGTATTCTTCACTGATCGATACATTCGATTGATTTAAATACACTTTATATACTTGAAATTTTGTTGATACACTTGATGCACTATTAATATACATTTCTAAACTTGATTGGTATACTTGATAATGATTCACTTTACTGATATGCTGATATACTTCACTGATATATTGTTTTTTATATACTTGATAATGATACACTGAGTTATATCATTTATTTACTTAATAATGCATTGATTTATACAATTGATACACTTGATGCAAAATTTATTGCATACTTAACCATAACTAGAATGAAGTGAAAATTTTTTGAAAAAATGAAAATTGAAAATGCATGTAGTAAGTATATCAAAGTTGCATATAATATAAGTAAATCCCAACACTGATATACGTACAAAACGGACATACAAAGTAAAATCAAAATAAAACCAACAAACAAAATAAAGCAAAATTATTTAAAATCAAATTGAATTCCAAAATTCACATCGAAGAAAGCAGAGAACAATCATAGATGAAGTTAAATTTCTTATATCAACAACCATTATATATCATAATGCAATTAATTTATCATTGATATCTTAAAGTCAATTTAACACAATAGAAAAGAAAAGAATTTGTGGATGCTATTTCTCATATCAACAACTATTGTATATCATAATGCAATTAATGTATCATTGATATCTTAAAGTCAAAATTTAATACAGTAGAAAAGAAAACAATTCGTGGATGCTACAACACTTCAAAAAAAAAAAAAGAAGAAGAAGAAGAAGCAAAACCAGAAATAAAACTTAAAAAATCATTCAAATCGTGAAAAAATACAAAAAAAAAAAAAATCGAACCTCTAAAACCACACAGGACAAAATCGAAATGAATAATAATGAAGGACGAAATCAAAATCAGAAATCCATATACATGTGAGTTTTGAATGACTTGACAAATGATTCATAAATAAAGACGTCCTTATCAATTTCGAAAACCAATTAAAATCTACCGATGATCAGAAAGAAATAGATAAACGAAATGCACAGAACATAAGAGAAAGGATGACTAGGACTTAAAAAAGTGGAAAAGAAACATCTTGAAGAGTAGTTTAGGAATAATAACTTATTTAAGATGGAAAATATTTGCAAGCATGAGAATTTTGCCATATTTGCAATTCTAAAATTGTGCATCATATTTACTATATAATATTCTAAAAACCTACCCAATACAATTCTTCCTTTAAAATGTGGGAGAAGATATACACTATGGATAGTTTTAAGATGAAAAATATTTTAAAAAGTGAGAATTTGGACAACTCTAAAACCATATTCCATCAAAGAACAACCCACCATCATTTTCCTATTATGTATCCAATGTCAAATTAAACTCTTGGAAACAAAAAAGAAATAATGTTGATGGAAATTCAATACCCTTGAAAGGCTTCACAATCATGACTTTGAGTAAAAATAAACCTACCCTCTTGAAAGCATGTCTCCAAAGAGGGGCCTTTGCTTGCTGAGTATCCGTATTTCTGTCCTTGCCCAACTTTATAGGTGGGGTTAAGTTTCAACCCTACCCTGTTTTTATTCTGAGACAACTCCATTTAAACTTTATACGAAAAAGACTTATTCTAACTTAGTTTAAAATTCATACGTAAAAACAATGTATAAGAATTGAATAACACTTTTTAAAATTAATTATGGCTTAACATATTTATACATTACATTGCATACATGTTACATATAGTGTATTTTCAAATCAAAAGTAACTACTAAGAAACTAAAGTTGAACTTTAAAATCTTGTATAAATATCAATATACCAATGGATACCCCTTAAATAAACAATGTTTTGAAGGCAATTATTAGTTTACTATAAACTAACGTTTTAGTAGGATACATGTATATATGGAAGCACACACATGTATTGACTGGTAAAGGTGAGTTGTTGGTTGAAGTATAACCCAACAAATGGGTAATTGAGCTTGTGTAGAAAAAAATAATAAAACATAGTTTAATCGTTTCTATCCTTTAATATTATTGTATTTATTTCTATGTACTAACGTTTGTTAATTATATCATTTATTTCTTCAAGAATCATAGTCATCTACGTGGGTTTTCTTTCGTATATAATTCTTCTTTTAATTGAAATTTTATGGTTCAATAAATTTTCACATTTTTTTAAAACAAGTACGAACATATAAAACAGCCTAAGAAAGACTGTAAAAAAGGTCTTCAAAGAGTATTAGCAATAATTATTAGTGCCATTGGGTTGTAAATTTAAACATTGATATTTAGCAAAATAATTTCTTTTTTAAGATTGCTTAGTTTTAATAGACTGTATATAGCTATAATATATAATATATAAAATGCCATAATGTAGATTTTTTTTTGGGACAAATTTACCATTTTATTTTTAAAACAATTACATGAAGGAAAATGAGATATGCGCAACGAAAAACAGGAACAATTTTACTCTAGTTGATGCATCTAAACAATGTAGAGATTAGCATGCTTAATAACTACCCCAATTAAACTAAATTAGGGTTAAGGGAATACATATACGTTTGAAGATTTCTCAATCCACGTAATCTTCTCACGAACTCGAAGCCAAGACCACCACTAGAGTTTACTTGCTATTCTCCAAACTTAGAATCGGATTGTGGGACATGTAAGGTGGAGAAAATTGAGAGAGATGGAATTTTGGAGGTGGAAATTAGGTTGAGACTTGAGAGAGAGAAATGAAATTGGTATAAATTTTTTGTAAAATAAAAAATTACCATATTAGCAAAAGCTTTTCAATATTTGACAAAAAGGCTTTAAATAACCTAATTACATGCAAAACTGAATGTAATTAGTTGGTCAAATCTCAACACTTAACATTCCATTAACCATTAGGGGAACTTAGTGGGCTAGGTGTTTACATATTAAGTAGCCACTGATCTGTGGGATTATCCAACAAAATGTTGGATTTTCCCATTAACTTTAGTCCAAGGGCAATATGGTCATTTGACCATTCAATTCAAAATCAAACTTGACTTTTTCAAGTCAAGTCAAAAATCAACATTTTGACTTTTTACCATTTTGTCAGTCTTTACTAATTTTGACCTCCCGAGCATGAATCTGCATTCATTTTTCTGAAATTCAAAGCATATTTGAATAAAACGTCGGTCAATGTTTGACTTTTTAAAAACAAAAGTCAACATTTTGACTTTTCACAATTTGACCATTTTCATCAATTTCGACCTTCCAAATATGAATCTGTATTATATTCATATTTTTAATATTTAAATCACATTTAAATATAAAGCTCTATCTCAAAGTTATAACGAACGACTATATCACATATACTTGTCAGTTTCTCTCTCTTTACCTAATTCGAACAATTCAAATTGTTTCAACATATTATTCTAAGTTAATTCCATATGAGCTAGTAGGGGAACCTAATGGACTTATAGATCATGGACTCCAACAATCCAAGATTAACTAGCTAAACTCTTTTAGACCGAGCTAATCAACATTTGTTAACTAACGGGTCATTCCACTAAAGTCTCATAGTTGCACTTCCCTCACTATAGATATATTTATGTTCATCTAATATAAACATAATCAGTAAATTAATCCTTCATAGGTTGTTCATAACCTCGACTGGGTCAAAATATCGTTTTATCTCCAAGACTACATCTTGCTTCTTAAGTCCCACCGATCCACTATTGAACAATTGGTTTAAGGTCCAACCTATAAATCAAATCCCTCTCGAGCCAATGAGAGAGTGTGAGATCTCTTGTTCAAGACTTGGATTCAGTTCTGAAGGGAACAACCTATCTACTAACCCTAAAGTGGGTAGGAGTAAATTTCGTTTTGCACTATGTGTCCTTAGCCATCCACTCGATCTTACCCCTAAAATAAGAGGCTTATTAAGCAAGCCCTGTTGAGCTGCCCTCACCTATTCAGATCTAAGGACTATTTCACGTGAACAGAAGTTCATAGTTAGCTCAGGATTAAGATTAAGTTACCAAGGTCATCAATAATTGAAATAGTGAGTTTTATACTTATAACTTAAAAGTGACTATTTCATGATTTCAGTCTTATGTAAACTCTTTACATAGAATGCCCCCACTTCCATGTCTCTACATGAACGATTTAGGATTACATCATTTGTACTAACTACAAAGCAAGTCGTATCCATAGTGTCCCCAGAATAAGGCGTCCAACCTTATTCAAATACTATAGATCGTTTGGGTTATATACTCGAACTTGATCCACATTTATGTCTCTACATAAAGTTCAAGTTTACATTAGATAGCCTTGGGACCTTAGTTTATTGGAATCAAGATTATAGTATTCAATTTTCACTAATAAGAGCTCAACAACCAGTTTATTGAATAGAATATAATTTTAAACTACAAACTACGTGTTTTAGGACATAAATTCCAACATTATATATATATATGACATAAACAATGAAAATAATCTTTTTCCCTTCCAAAAACTAAATATTTGTAACTGGTAAATTCATTTTCGATGGATAATTATGATAAAGGTTACAATTCATTTTTAATGCTATTTGTTCGCATGAGATTTTCGAAAAAGATTGATTCGTGGAGTTGAATATGAGTTGATGTTGTATTTGTGTTGATTTGATGCGACGTGGTTCGATCTCTAGAATTTGATCCTTTGATTCTCTCTCATTTGGATGTTTATGCTTGATTTGAGGAAGCGGAGCACATGATGTTCTTAAAGTTAGAGTCTCGGAAGAAAGCTTGTATCTTTAAATGAGCTTCAATCTTTGAGGATGGTTGGCTTCAGAAGTTTGGGAGTCTTCTAAGTCTTCGGAGAATTCTCTTTAAACCTTCTGGCGTAAAAAACTTTCCAACCCTTGCAAATGATAACTCCTTTATTTATAAAGTTATTTGGTGGGCTTTATGGGCTTGAGCCTGGTTGGTCTATGGACCAGACCCATGGGCTCAATCACATGAATTTGGATCATGTTTAGACTTTGGGCTAAATTAAGCTCATTTTTTAGCCCAAAGTGAATAATATTTAATTAGACCAAAATAATTAACTTGATCCAATAGTAACACGTGGCATGATCAAAATTGGCTAATTTATGTCTTCAATTTTAATTTGGGATACATGTCAATTTTTTTAATTAGCCTCAAATTCAATTATTTGTATTTTCATCATTAATTTAGCAAATTATGTGACAATTTGTTATTGGTCTCAAAATTTCCTATTCAACACTATTATTATGCTGAAACTAAAAGCTATCAAAATTCTACAAGAAGTACTATAAATACATAACACAAGAATCAATTTGTTGCAAATTTATGTGAGGGAACCCGAGAAAGTGGAAAAAGAGAAATTGAAAATTAAAATTAAAGGAGAAGAAGGAAATGGTCAGTACAATACTTCCATGTTTGTATATTTTTTTCACCAATCCAAAACTCATTCTTTCTTTATATGATTATTTGGAAACTGAGGTTACATTTTTCTCTTCTTTTTGATATAAGTTGAACAACCTCAACTAGGCAAGGAGTTATCAACGATGTTGTTCACGAACAACCAAAGAAAATAATATATTCATTTGTAGATGTGTTGATTTATTATTTTATCATTGGAGGAATTTTTGTCAGATTAAGTATGCAATTTTTTAAATTAGTTGTGCTTCCTAATTTATTTCATCAATAGGGGTGTTTCAAAATTTAGGTTGTTTAAGTATTCAGATCAATAAAACTAAGTATAGAGTTTAGGTATTCAGCGAAAAATTATGCTTGATTGCTTTCTTTAAATTATGACCCTTATTGATCAATCTTTTTTTTTTATTAATTATTAATTTATTTGTAAAAATACCCTTCAAATGAAATAAATAATGAAAAATAATTATTATGTTAACAACTAATGCAATTGTACGTATTAATTAATATTAAAATTCACGATATTAAATTGTAGCGGTTTCAATCTCATATCATTTCTATTGAAATTGTAAGATATTTCTAATAAAATTCTGCTTGAATTATATAAATTCAACAATGTAAGAAACACTCAAAATATAATTAGCTAAGAAGCTATGATCTATGTATGTATATTACACTCAACTTCTTCTCTTTTTCTTTCTCATACTTTTTTATTTCATTTATTTTTTTTTAGATATGAGATATGGAATTGTGTCGATGCTTAGTTTTTCCTCTTACAATACATTATTCTCACCTCACAATCAAAAGAATAATATCATATGTTAACATTCTCTTCACTACAAGAGATTGGGGTTTTCTCGACGCGCCACATCGTCGGGAAAGATCAAGAAGAAGGTCGGGAACGAGTCTCCCGACGTATTTTGCAACGTCGGGAGGTACGTCGGTACAACTATGTCGGGAGACCCATCTTCGACGCACTACAAGCGTGCGTCGGAAGTTCATATCTCCCGACGTAGTTTTCCTTGCAACGGGAGAAGGTGCATCGGTAAACGATCCCCCGACGCCGTGCATATGAGTCGAAAACTGTCCTTTGTCTCGACGCAGCACATGCGTCGGGAATATCATTTAATTTGTTTTTAAATATTATTATTATTATTGTTGTTGTTTATTTATTTTAGTTATTTTTTCCATTGTAGTTTCTATTCGATTTAATTGAAATTAAAACTGAACAACCAAAACAGTACTCAATAAATTATCGAAATTGAAATTGTATTATAATTACATAAATGTCAGAAGAACATAGTCTTAAATTCGAAAAAGGAAATTAAAGCAAGAAAGCAAGAAAGTCGCAGACGCCTCACGATCCTCCATGTGTCAAACTCAATTCTTTAATCTTCTTCATCATTTCTTCCATTTGTCTAGACTGCATCTCGGAGAACTTTCTCTGCTCATCAATCATACATCTAGTTTCTTGAATCTCAAGTTGTTGCTCAAGGATTGCATTAGCTTCTTCGACTGCTGTAGAATGTGAAGAAGTGGTCGAAAAACTGCTACTTGAACTATTGTGAGACTTGGGCCTGTGTCCCCAACCAAGACCTTTTGAGTAGCTTGGACGCTTACTCAAAACGATCTTGCAAATATCATCATCAGAGAGTGGTTGAGAACCCTCTAGGGTAGGCTAGGACTGAAGTGCCAGCATTTAGCTATACAAGAAATAAAATTTTATGTAAGTTATGAATTAGAGAAGGGTTAAGTACTTAATTTAGACAAAATCATGTTCAAACTAACATGCGTATCTGCAGTCGCAGGTGAAATGAATTCTCTACTCCAAGCGTGGGTTTCTCTGAATAATTCAAGTCGGTCGACTGGTAGACCTCGTTCTTCAGCAAGATGTAAGGCTGCTTCTGCCTAGCAGCCTTGTTCGTCCGTGATTGCTCTTGCATGAAAATGTTTGTTAAGAGTACACACACCCGTTAAGAAAATTAAGTAAAATAACACATATCATTGGAATTCGTAAATCTCACTTGAAATGCACGGCTCATGTAGTGATCGCAGAGGAAGTGCCAATCTTCAATACGTCCCACTAATATGTTAGGTGGGTTGGCACGTGCCTGTTCTGGGTTGATGTACAGTTTGAAATGTCTTTGATAGTCGCCCTTGAACTCTTTAAACGATGTGAGCATCTGATGCTCAACAAATTTAGTAAGTGCTTGATCATTGAAATCAAGCACAAAAAAGCGCTACAAAAGAAAAAAATTCACACGTTAGTTTCGTTTATATAATGATGTGTATGTCTTAACAGAAAAACTAATTCACTTTTGAATTTACCTGCAGATCTCCCTTGACGAACTCAATGTATTCTCTCCCAACATCAGCCCACTTAAGGCAGCATACTGGAAATGTATTTCTCACACACACGCCAATGGTGTTGCTAAATCAGACAGTGTGTGGAGATATTGGCTTTTCCGCTCCTGGAGCTATGGTAATTGGAATTCTACCATTTCTTTGAACATACCTCTCTAACTTCAAGTTTCGAGATTGTTGACGCCTCTTGGGAGTCGAAGTAGGTTGAGACACGTCTACTGTAGAAATGAATTTATGTTAGAAACAAATCGTGACTAAAAAAAATTGTTCGTAACTAACAGTCACCTGATGTGTCACCCACTGAGGACGTCGTCAGTCCCACGTTCAAATCATCGTCAAAAGTAAGAAAGAGAACCTCTGTGTCCTCAAAATTACTATTGAGGAATGAAGAAGACATAGTACCTGTACACATATAACTCAAAATTAATCAAACAAATTAGCCAGACACGTCGTCCCATGTGTCCTATGACTTTTGCTGTTGTCTGTGTCATACCACCTACACTTAAGTAGCCAGATATGTCGTCCCATAGGATAATGAACGCGATAACACCGTAGAAATTATTATTCTCGCCACTGACTACCATTACTCCACTGTTTTGAGTAGTGCATTTGGAATCTCGTTCTACCGTGTGAAATCTCACTCCACAACAATGCATCCACTATAAGACTGAACGTCAGGTGCTGGTCCCATCGTAAGCAAAAATAAATCAGTGGAAATGTTTTCTCTCTCACGTATTTCTACGACCTGATTTTTGAACCATTCAAAAAATGCTCGTTGGTGTCTTCTGTTAAAGTCCCGAATGTTTTGAACTTGTGGACGTATCAATCCCAAGTGTCTCCTAATAACAAAATGTTATATACTGAAGACGTAAAACATCAATTGTAAGATGAGGTAAGTCAAAGGTTATAAATGCTTACTTGCGGTACTCCGATATTTCACCTACATTGTTTAGAATGTACCAGTGAAATAGACGTTTCTCTTCTGTGATAGAGAGTGAACGCTTCGCCCCTAATGGTCTTACTTTCGGAATGAAGACTTTGAACTCACCCATCACCTCATCATTCGGAATGCCATCATCGTTCCGTTCATCTCTAGTGAATCGTGTCTCAATTCCACTTAGGTATCGCGAACAAAAGGTTCCTGATTCATTCATCAGATATGCTTATGCAATAGATCCCTCAGGACTTGCTTTGTTACGCACATATTGTTTTAATGTGCGTAAACTTCTTTCAATGGGATACATCCAACTGTAAGAAACTGGTCCAACAATCTTGGTTTCGTATGGTAGATGAACGACAAGATGTACCATTACGCTGAAGAAGGCAGGTGGAAATATTCTTTCCAATTTACAAAGTAGGACTATAATATCTGCCTGTAGTCTGTCCAACTCACTTACTCGTATCGTTTTGACACACAAATCATGAAAGAAGTTACACAGATAAGTAACAGCGATGTATACATTTTTTGGTAAGAAAGCTCGAGCACCGATAGGTAGAAGTCGATGTAGCAAAACGTGACAGTCGTGTATTTTGAGACCTGAAATTTTCCCTTCTTTTTCATGCACACATCGAGAAATATTAGAAATGAATCCATTGGGAAACTTCATCGATTTCAAGAACTTGTAAAACTCAACTCGTTCGATGCTAGTTAACGTATAACTTGCATGTGGCTTCACCAATCGGTTACCAACTTCTATGAGATGTAAGTCCTTTCTAATTTTCGAATCTTGTAGGTCCAATAGTGCAATCGTGGTGTCTTTGGTTTTTCCTTCAATATTCAACAACGTACCAATCAAGTTGTCACAAACATTCTTTTCAATATGCATTACGTCTAGTTTGTGACTTAATAATAATCTCGACTAGTAAGGAAGTTCGAAGAAAATGCTTCGCTTAGTCCAATTAAGAGCTCTCTTTCTTTTCTTCTCCTTTAATGCATGATGTTTACTAACAACTGAAAATTTCAATTGATCTACTTGTTCTATTACTTCGTGACCATTCATTACCACTGGAGCAGCCCTATGTTCTACCCTACCATAGTGCAGCCTACTTCTCCGCCAAACATGGTTATCAGAAAGATAAAGTCAATTCCCATCAAAAATAGTTTTCCTCTTATCTCGAAGGATGATCTATCTCTCATGCATATGGGACATGCCCGATACCCTTTTATACTCCACCCCGATAAATCACCATAAGCTGGTAAGTCATTTATAGTCCACAACAAGGCTGCGTACAACTGAAAGAAATTACTGGTAAGGGAATCATTCGTACGCACTCCAAAAGTCCATAATTGTTTAAGTTCCTCGATCAAGGGTCTAAGGTAAACATCAATTTCCCTACCAGAAGATTTTGGCCCGAGAATGAGCAATGTCATGAAAAAAGTTGACTCTTTCATGCATTTCCAGGGTGGCAAATTGTAAGGAATTAACACCACAGGCCACATACTATACGAGGTACTCATATGACAGAACGAATTAAAACCATCTGAAGCTAACCCCAGACAAATGTTTCGTGCATCTGCAGTGAAATCAGTAAATTCAGAATCAATATGTTTCCATCCATCCGCATCTGCTGGATGTCTCAACACGTCATCTGTTTGAACATGTTTGTCATGGTGCCATCTCATGTCAGAAGATCCTTCTTGCGAAACAAATAAGCGTTGCAATATCGGTATCAAAGGAAAGTGATGTAATACCTTATGCGAAATTTTTTTCCTTTGTTATGATCAGGACTAACCTTATATCGAGACTCACCGCAAGTTGGACAAAACTGCAAATCCTTAAACTCCTTCTAATACAGGACACAGTCGTACTTACAAGCATGAATAGTTTCATATCCCAGCCCTAAGTCACGCAATTTTCGTTTAGCTTCGTAGAATGAACTATGAACGTTGGTACCACACATTGGAAACACACTCTTTATTAAGTCTAACATCATGTCAAATGACTTGTTACTCCAACCGTTTAAAACCTTTATATTCATCATCTTAACCAAAAACTTCAGGGAAGAGTATTAGGGACAAACGAGGTATAACTCACTACGAGCTTCACTCAATAAGTCATGAAATATGTTTGATGTTTCTTCTTCTATATCTACACCAATTGGAGCTTCTATTTTCCGTTCGTTTTCAATCGAAGCTTGTAAATCGTTAAGCATATCAAACATTTCATCTTCTTCATAAAAATGGTTACTACTAGTTCCTTCATCAAAAGGGTTACTACTAGTTCCTTCATCAAAAGGATGACTACTGGTTCCTTTGTCTAACCTTTCAATACCTCTATGTAAGTTCACTAGATATCCATGATACAACCATTTTGTATAGAAGGGGGATATTTCGATGGTCAATAGATGTCACTCCACACCCTCTAATGAGTACCAATTTGAGTTCATACATCTCTTACATGGACACCTTATTCGTCCGTAAGCATCGAAGTGCAACTTGACAATCTCTAAAAATTGGGACACACCCTCTCTATACTCAACCGATAACTTATTCCTAAGTTTCATCTAACTCTTATCCATCGTTAAACACCAAAAACATGAAACTGTTTGATCATTAGTCCTATATTACTGATCCCTATCTTAAACTTAATTACTCCAAGAATAAGTGATGGCAAATCATCCCTCTCTTTTACCTGAAAGCTAAGTCCAAACTACAAAAGGCTACCATAACTGCAGGATAGCCAGAACAAACTAGCCATACACCCTACTATATCTACTAGCAGGATAGTCATTGTTGTATCCCTCATCGTATAATATTCAGTACTCAATAATACAATTTAATCAACTAAATAAACATAGAATTCGAAGCGTCCCCTCCTTTCCCTTCCCTTCCATTTTTCTCTTTTTTTTTTTCTACACAATATTAATTTCTCAATTTTCTTAAATATATCAGACACTATATCTATACAATTAATATTTATACATTAACATTAATATCTATAACCAAACACCAACCTTATACATTAACAAACTTACAGTAAATATTTATTCATTAACAAACTAACCTTATACATTAACAAACTTACAATAAATATTTATACATTAACAAACTAACCTTATACATTAACAAACTTACAATAAGTATTTATACATTTATTGATTTATACATTGATTTATTTATTTATACATTATTTATTCATTCATATATACATTAACAAACTTACAATTTCATTAACATTTATTTACATTAATCAAACACCTAATTCACACAATTGGATTTCTAAAATAGAAATATGCAAGATTGATTCCTTAATCAAACACCCAATTCATAAATTCCGAACTAAAACATAATTCAAAATCTAATTCCTAAAATAAAAACTAATTCAAAATCGTAATTTCTAATTCAAAATCCTAATTTGTTATGTAAATTAAACAAAAACCACATCAAAGAAGGTATACCGATATGCAATGGCGACGACAACGGCAACTGGGACGACAACTCTCCCTCTCTCGGTTTTCTTTCTCTTTTCTTTCTCTTTTCTGTTTCCATTCTATAAAGAATAGAGATAAAAAAGGCGGAGAACTCCCGATGTACAACAAAAACGTCGGGAATAGCACCATATTCCCAACGCCAATTAGTGACAAGTCAGAAATCCCTAAACCCAGCGTCGGGAATCCCTAAACTATTCCCGACGTTGCTGACACCTCATCGGAGGAAGACGTAACGTACAATTAATTATCTGCCCTTTCGTCGACGCAACACTGTAGGCGTCGGGAATAGATGACCATTGCCCGACGCACCTGTCACCACGTCGAAGGAAGGCCAAACGGTGCATTTAATTGTAGACCCTCTTCCGACGTGACACGATGCACGTCGAAAATAAGGGCCCATTGTCCAACGTACCTGGCACCACATTCCAGCCATTTCCGATGCTCATGTTCGTACGTCGGAGAAAAGGCCTTCCCCCGACGTGGACCAAGTTGGGTTGGGAAACACCAGCTTCTACCGACGGCATGTTTCCCGATGATTTTTGCTGCGTCGGAAAACTTCCGATTTCTTGTAGTGCTTTCATTTTTTTTTTGTTTTAGTTATTTCTTTTTCTTTTGGTCCAAAATTGTATTGACCCTAGAGAAAACTAAATCGATTAACTAAATTCACCTATATATGAAATGGTGTATGTGAATAGAGATACTAATGATCCACATGATTTTGAATGATATATAATCCATGAATGATTCTCAAATTAAAATATAGTTGAAGGTGAAAAGAGTTTGAGAATAAAAGTATGTGAATGAAGATGATTTTGCAAACATATACACAAACCACAATTGAAAAAAAAAAACATTGAATATTTTAGTTTCGGCGTTCATTCTTTATTATATATATATATATATATATTTCTTTAACAAACTATTATTTTTCATAAAAATTCCCAAACTTGGTTGAATTAATTAATTAAAATTAATAATAAAAGTATCATTGTCTTTTAAAAAGTGTTCATTTAGTTATCATTTTCACGCTTATGCATTCATATTAGTTTTTGGTATTACCTAAACATATCCTGTTACAAATATATTATTGAAGAATTATCGAGGGACATGAATTTTTTTATCTTTTAACAAATTAATAGAGTTTTTTTAATTTAAAAAATAACTATCAAGGAACAATTTTCAAAAGTTTAAAAATTAAAAAAAAAAAAATTGTACTTGAGTATATGCTAAACATAAGAATGTATTACCACACCGATGGGTATATATAAATGTTAATTTGAATTAGTTTTAACTATATGTACTTCATAATATTTTATCCAAATTTTAATATATAATTAAAGTTTAAAAAAAATATACACGCGCAATGCACATGGTAATAAACTAGTAATATTAAAGGGTTTTTTTCAAAAAATAGAAGAAAGCGAGAAAATATGTACATTGTATAGAACAATTTTTAAAAAGGAAAAAACTCACAGGCCCACAACATGAAATAACAAAAATACCTCCGCAATTAATCGGTCAAACACGAGTGAAAAAATGGTTTTATACCTAGAATAAACGATTTCTTAGCAAGTCTAAACGATTGATCTCGTAGCAAGTCTAAACAATCTTGTACCCTTGTGCCAAGTGATCTAAACAATCTTGTATCCTTGTACTTAGTCTAAACGATCTTGTACCCAGTCTAAACAATCTCGTAGCAAGTCTAAACAATCTAGTAGCAAGTGTCTAAACAATCTCGTAGCAAGTCTAAACAATCTCGTACCAAATTTAAATGATTTGTACTCTTGTACCAAAATTTAAACGATCTTGTACCGAGCCTATAAGATCTTGTACCCTTGTACCTAGTCTAAATATCTTGTACCTAATCTAAACGATCTTGTACCTAGTATAAATGATTTATTAGTGATAGTAGTCTATGTCTATCCATCTAGGATAGAAAACACTAATCGTTTAGATATTAGTACATGATCGTTGAGATTCTATATTAATATCATTTAAATTTTATAGAAAGAAGAAAAAAAGAAGATGAGAAATGAGGAAGAACGAAGAAATAATTCTAGAAGAGGAAATAAAGAAATTGGTAAATATTTACATAAATAATCATAATATTGCAAACTGAAGAAGAAGTGATAATATGAAGATCAAATTAATAATATAAAGATGAGATGTGTCACACCCCACCCCGAGTACCTACTTGCTCGGCTCGAGATTTGGTGTGAAGCCAACCGACGTCGTTTTTCTTCTCTAAACAACACCAGTTGACCCTAACTACTAAACTTTTACAATTCTAAAAAAATTAAGTAATTTAAGACTTACGCAGAGAAAAACTACAAGAACAAAACTAATATAATTTGAACATTAGATTGTAACAAGTTTAGGCCAAGTGTCGTTAAGACCCTTTTTTAGAACCATACAAAAACTATAACTGAACTTAACCCCTTAACAAAACCTATGTACACAAAATGGGTACTCCTAAGTACTAACCAACAACAGTAACTTTATCTATAACTTCACACAGCGCACTTGAAGACAATGGTTAGGTTCTTGGATCACAGCCTCTACCTGGAAAGTGGGAAAACATTTGGAAAGGGTAAGCTAAATAGATCAGTGAGTGATGGTTTTATAAAACACATTTGAAAACAAACGTACTTAAATCTTTTTCATAAACTTACATAAACATAACATCTTTATAAATTCTTTAAATAAACTCTTTTATCTATGTATACTCTATACCCAAGAAAACTTAGTTAAGATAACAGAGCACCTTCGGTCTTATTATCCTATCAAACCTCGATCAAACTAGTAGAGCACCTTTGGTCATGCTATTACATAATAAACTCGGTCAAGATAGCAGAGCACCTTTGGTCTTACTATCATGTATGGACTTGGTGGTAGCGGCTAAGTGGTTAGCGTAGCCCTATACCTTTGATTGTGCACATTGACCATCGAGAAGTTGTTGGTATATAGAATACCATGGTTTTCTCCTTAAAAACATTATATTTAAACTCATGCTTTTAAAGAACTTTCTATCGCAATAACATTTCTATTTCAACACTTAACGTACTCATAAACATGGCTTTGTAAATCAATAAGCTTTAGCATAAATACATTACATACTTTGAAATGATCTATAAATAACATACTTCAATACTTTCTTAAACATAGTTGTAGATTCGTAAAGTAAACTCAAGATTTAATCATCAAGATATGCTTAAAACATTTGATAAATAATCAGATTTAGAAATCAACTTCAAACTCATTTATTCATAAATTATAAGTCAAAATATCTTTAATAATTTCATTTTCACTCACAGATTATAGTTCAAACCCGTGGTTTGTAGACTTGTCAGATTTCTTCTTGTCCTAAAATAATGGCAAATAATTCCAATTAATTCCCTTTTATCCTAAAAACATCAAAACCTTACTTAAATTTTCCCAAAAATAAAAAAATAGCCCATAAACACTCATTAAGCAAGACTGGTGCAAATGGGGGTGGGCGACAGAGGCTGCAGATTGGCACATGGTCTGGCAGGCCGGCCACGTGCTAACCTCGCAAGAGGTCTTGCCCCCGCATGCCTCACGCATCAAGCCTGATCATTTCGCGCTTGCCCAACGCATCTTGCATAACCTTCACGCTCGTAGGCTTGTTGCGTGTTCCTTGGTTGCACGCATCCTTGCGCATCTTATGCATCTAACGACAGCCCAAAATGCCACGCTAACCTCTTTTAACCCAGCACTCACACTCAAATCACCTAACAAACATTTGATGCTCAACCAATAACATCATCTGCCAGAAACTCAAATTCGACCAGAACCTTACGTCTACTTTAGAGCTTCATATCTTTAAATCCATGACTCAAATGGAACTACTGCCTTCTAGAAAGTTGTTTCAAGTTAACTAATTTCTTACCTCAAAATTTTAGCTTCAGATTCCAACGGATGAACTCTACAGCCATCTGGAAGTCCACCTTGCTTAAAATCACCTTAATTCTAACTCTCCTTACTTGTTTCAACTTAAACTCACACTTCCTTTTCTCAAATTCGTACAACACCCAACTTAGAAAATAGTCTTAATTTTTGATCTATTGAGACTAATTTCATCCAAAACACATAGGTGGTTTGGGAGAAATATTCATCCCAAGTAACCTAGTTATATTGAAACCTGTTGAAACTTTATCGACACCTCATTCAGCCAAAATTTAAATTAAGCATGCAAGGACACCTAGAATCCACTTGATCGAGTCCACCTCTTCATCTTCTTGCCTAACCAAAATGCTTGATGTCCATAGACATGCCAAAACGCCAAGTTAAAGCCAAACTAACTTCTTTTGTCTCGCTGCTAATCTAAAAACGCATTGTCATGCCTTCCATGCCTAGCCTCTTACCATCAACCTAACCTCTAAGGATTCTTTCTCGCCATGCTTAACGCATAGATAACCTCTCAAGGTATCTATTCCTCTCTGGTTGCCTAGTGTCACGACCATACTTGTCCACGGGTTGTTTGCCTATGGTCGTATGCTCCGAATACTCCCATTTTATCTTATCTTTATGTCTTGTATCTAGTTTAGGTTATTGCTTTTCATTTTAAGTCATAAAGCTTGGGTGTGACGTTTCAGCATTTTCATATGCAAGCCTACCAGAGTTGAAAATGTTCAAAATATACTATAGGGGAGGCATACCAGTTGAAACGCAGCCTAAGCATTAGTTGTACTCTTTTACAAGCAAACATTTTCCCTTGCAACTGACAGTCTTTAATGCATATTTTAACGTCAATTTCAATGTATTTCTTTCTTTCTCGCATTTTATAAACAAATTTTCTAATTACGCAAAGGAAGTTTACATCATACGTCGACTTTGTCAGCGACTTTCAGATTTTGATCGGCTGACTTGTTCATCGAGTTAGAACAAGTGCTGCACAATTGTCCGTCCCGAGGTTGAAACGCTACGATTGTGACAAGTGGTATCAGAGACAAATTGGCCAATTGACAGGTGAGACAGAAAGATGTCGACTGCAAAACATATGGGTAAGACCCATAATGAACGATTGGTGGGGATCGAAGAGCAGATGCTTCACCTGGTCGAAATTCTTGATTCCATCTGATTTCTTGAAAAGCGGCTTTAGAAAGTTTCCAAGAAAGCCGATGCTATTGATATGGTGTCCGGTCGTCTGGACGAATTACCTATACAAGATTTGTTAGCTAGAGTTGACACTCTAGAGTCACGATTTATGAGAACTGAAAACGTCACTTACGAGCGTGGGAACAGTTCGTCGAATTTGCTACGCAGATGGAAGAACGAGTTATTGAACTAGATAACTTCTAAAATAATATAATGGAATTGATAAATGGCATGATAGAGGATTTTCGAGCCACCCTAAATGTCATTAGGAATGAAATCGCAGAGGTAAACATGAAGGTGAACCTTACAATGCAAGCGTTGGCAAATCAAGCTCTGACTAGATGAGCAATTATCGTTGGCAAGATAAAGATCGCAGGTGCAAGAGATGCAAAGGCCTTGGAAAACTTTATCTTTGATATTGAGCAGTACTTCAAGGCCACGAACACCATTACCGAATAAGCCAAAGTTATGGTGGAGATCCCGGTATGTTGACATTTAGGAAGGACGTTGCACATTAGAAACTTGGGACAACTTAAAGAAAGAACTGCTCTCGCAGTTTTTCCCTGAGAATGTCGAAATTCTGGCGCAGCAGAAATTGCGGGAATTAAAACACACGGAAACCATTCAGGAGTATGTGAAGCAATTTACAGGGCTGATGTTAGATATATCCTATATGGTCGAAAAGGACAAAATCTTCAGGGTTGAAACCGTGGGCAAGAACTAAGCTATATGAGCAAAGAGTTCAAGACCTCACATCAACCTATGCAACAGTTGAACGCTTGTTCGATCTGTCTAGTGATTCTCAAGATTCGAGGCGTCACCAAAGTTCTTCACCTGGAAGAAATAGAAACAGCTGACTGAGTTCTCCCAAGGCTGCCAGTGAAGACAGAAGTTCTGGTAGAGACCGCAAGCCTTCTCAATCCAAAATAGGGAACACCTGGTGAAGACGTAATAGTCCAAACACGTCGAATCGTCCCTTCAGTTGCTAAGGAATGCCCGAATAGAACGACCTATTTAGCTTCAGACTCAGATGACAAGCCGAGTCAACCAGAGAAGGAAGTTGGACAAGTGGAGGAAGTTCAGAATATTAGAGTGGGGGCCATAAGATTCTTGTCGTCTCTTCAGAAGAAAGTGGGGGAGACAAATAGACGTACGAAAGGGGGTCTAATATATGTTGACACATGGATCAACCGGAAGCACGCAAAGAGCACTATGGTTGACTCTGGTGCAACTCATAATTTTATAATGGTGGCAAAAGCCAGAAGACTGAACCTGCATTAGAAGAAGGATACATAAAAAGTGAAGGCCATGAATTCTACAGCTTTATCCGTCGTTGGATTAGTCAAACGAGTGGTGATACAGTTTGGAGGATGGAGCGGTCCTGTTGACTTCACAGTTGTGGGTATGGATGAATTTGATGTAGTACTCGAAATGGAATTCCTCCTCGAACATCAAGTGATCCTGATGTCTGCAGTTAAATGTCTGGTGATCACGGGGTCTATCCCCACCGTTGTGCAAACAGACCTTCGACAACCCAAAGGATTGAGAATGATCTCAGCTATGCAATTGAGAAAGGACCTCACTCGAGATGAAACAACGTTTGAGGCCACCCCGTTTGAGGCCACCCCGTTTGAGTTAGTGGATAGCTCGGGGGAGACAGTTCACAAAGACACAAGGTGTGTCGCAGAGAAATGTTGTGATGGGATGTTTGATGTTTTGCCTATGTCAAAATCGCCTATGAAGAATGATGGTCGTGTGGCATCGCCGAAGTTAGCTGAACTTTGAATACAGTCGAAAGGATTGTTGAGGACAGAATTCGTTAAACCTGCAAAAGCTTCGTATAAAGCTCAAGTCTTCTTATAGGAGGAAGAGAATGGACGAGTGTGTGTTGACAACCGTGTTCAGAAGCAAGCCCCGAGGAGAGGGCCAACTTTTGGGTCTGTGGACGTGACCCAACCTATTGAAGCTTATGTCGGTGTATTTGATTATGCATTGGGCGATGTCCTCGTGCAGAATGGACAACCCATCGCATCTAAGGGTCGGAAACTGAGTACCACATAAGGAGTTATACGGTGTTTGAAGAAGAAACGCTTTCCATGGTACACAGTCTTAGGGATAGGGGACAACATTCCCAAGGATCTACATATGTAAGAGAGACGAACATCTTTGATACCAGCCGCTTTAATACTCAACTGAAATGGACTTCGAGTCAAGCAAAGAGGCAGAGAGAGCTGCTCGAACTTGATTTTGGGTCAAAACCTAAGAAAGGAATGAGTAACCGGGCAGCTGATGCCCTTAATCAAAGAAATGATCATGTGATTTCGTGTATGGTGACTCGTATACAGGCATGTCAAGTTGATGGCCCAATGCGGGACGCATCGAGGGAATCCTTGCAGAAAAGCTTTGTTACTCAAGATGGTGTGCTGAGACCGATTAGGCGGAACAAAAGAATGGGATTAGTTGTGGAAGCTAACCCGATTTTGTGTTAATGGTACGATAAGTTCGTCAACTGATAGAAGCCAGTTTGAGATTGTTTGCAGAGGGCATCCTGTACAGTCGCGCCCTGTTGATCCCCCCTATGTTGATAAGAATCCTCAGGCTCGCATCAGTACCAAGAAGTGGAAGCAGAAATCTGACATCGTCCGGGCCAATCAAGAGGAAGCCTCGAAGCGGCAGAAAAAGTGGACAAATAAGAAACATTGCCCCTTAGATTTTCGTGTGGGAGACTAGGTCCTTGTCAAAAGGCGACCTAAACGGACTCAGTTTTTTAAAACACCAAGGTCACCACTTTGTGAGAAGACACGAGGGACTAGCAGAAGCCAAAGAAGTCTTCACAAAGGAAGTGAGAAAAAATAGAAGACCCACGAGGGGGATACACAAGTTCATGGCTAAGTGGAAGAACCTCCCTGTGAAAAAAATAAGTGGAAGACGTACTAATGACCATGAAGCGTGGAAGCAGAAGATCGAAGAATTCCAGTTTTGCCAGTCGACGAGGACGTCAACTATTTAAGTGAGGGAGTTTGTCACGGTCATACTTGTCCAAGGAATGTTTGCCTATGTCCGTATGCTTCGAATACTCCCAATTTATCTTATCTTTATGTCATGTATCTAGTTTAGGTAGTTGCTTTTCATTTTAAGTCATAAAGCTTGGGTGTGACGTTTTGGCATATTTATATGGAAGCCTACCAGAGCTGAAAATGTTCAAAATGTACTCTAGGGGAGGCATACCAATTGAATCCCAGTCCAAGCATTAATTGTATTCTTTGCAAGCAAACCTTTTCTCTTCCAACTGACAGTCTTTAATGCATATTGTAACGTTGATTTCAAAGTATTTCTTTCTTTCTCTCGTTTTATAAACAAATTTCCCAAGAACGAAAAGGAAGGTTACATCATATGTCGACTTTGTCTGTGACTTTCGGATTTCAATCGGCTGACTTGTTCATCGAGTTAGAACAAGTGCCGCACAATCGTCCGTCCCAGGGTTGAAACGCTACGATTGTGACACCTAGCATGCCTCTTCTCACCCTCTCACACAACTCTTCTTGCCTAGGCCATCTCCAAACGCCTAACAAACCTTGAAATAACCTCTCTATATATTTTGGTTGTCAACAACAAACCACTAAACCCCTATTCTATGGCTAAAATGCCTATTTCCAAACCAAATTACCAAATTACCAATGCTTTCCTTCCATTTTACCTACCAAGATATATTTTATAGCCCACTTCCTTATCTTAACTTTATCTATAACCAATTCTTTCATGCTATAAATAAGATCCAAGTTCAATAAGATTCCGAGTTTACAAGATGAATAAATCGAAAAGAAGAAGAAGAAAAAGAAGTGAAAAATCATCTGTATTATTCGAGGGCAAACCTGGAATTTATGAAAATGTAATGGGGTTTTTTATTTTGTTACATTTACAGTAAATATTTTGGTGTTTTGTTATATTTATGAAAATTAACCAATATTAAATGACATAACAAACATAAATACAAAAAATCACATGAATAAATAATTAATGGTTTCTAGTACTAAATTAAAGGGTTCTTTTAAAATATAACAATGCGGTAAGATATTTACACCGTATAGAACAATTTCGAAAACGGAAAAAGTTCAAAAGCCCACAATGAAAAATTCAAAAAATGTCCCGATTAATTGACATTCAGCACATAATATATTTGGGAAACGATCATTTAGTTTTTGGAAAATGATCGTTTAGATTTGAGAAGCCAAATCTAAATGATTAAATCTAAATTTAAACGATTTTTTTAATAATTGTTGGTACACATTCGTTTACATTAATCATTTAAATTTAGGTTGTCAAATCTTAACGATGTTTTTTCAATATTTTTTGAAAAATGATCGTTTATTTTTTGTACTCGATCGTTTAGATTTGATCGTTTAAATTTGGGCAGTCAAAACTAAACGATTTTTTTAAAAGATTATTTAGTACATGATCGTTTAAATTTGACTTTTTTTTTACACGATCATTTAGATTTGATCGGTTAAATTTGGACAGCCAAATCTAAACGATTTGTTTTAAGATTCTTTTCTAATCTTTTATATTTGTCGATCATTTAGATTTGGCTATCCAATGTCCCAACGATTTTTTTTCATGATCTTTTATATTTGTCACACGATCTAGACAACCAAATAACAGTTTGAAAAAAAAAAAAAATTGTAGAAGAAAGAAGAAGAAAAATCCCATAAAGGAAGAGGAGAAGAAAGACGATGAAAAAGGACAAACCTGAAATATTTTTTAAAAAATGGCCAACTTAATAGTCTTTTTCATTTTGTTACACGTAAATATTTTATCGATTTGTTATATTTATAAAAATTAACCTAAATTAAAATGTTCTTAATTAAAAAGGTCCAAATGCTAACTAACTAAAATATATATTTAGCATAATATGTACATGTTTTTAAAGGCTTAGTTTAATTTTTTTATTAAGTTATATATATACAATGTTGAAGTTAACATAGAATTATATTTATAGGGATTTTTACATGTTTATATTATACTATATATAAGTATATTATTAATAAATAAATTTCAAGGATAACATTGTAATTAAGAGGTCAATTTCTACGAAATCTAACTATCCATTCTCTGAATTTTTCTTTTCTTTTCTTTTTTTTTTTGTTGAAACAACGGTCACGTGTGAGATAAAACTAAGAACATGAATGTAGTACATGTGGCAAAAATTAGGCATGCAGCAAGACCCATTATTCTTCTAATCCAACAAAATTGCCATTCAGTCTTCTAATCTAAACTAAAGAAAATTAGAAAATTAGAGGGAACAAAAAAGCCTGAAATATTCAAAGTAAGAAAACAACAAATCAACACTGTTAAAAAGATCAAGAGAAGAAATACAACAATAAACTTTTACTCACTTCCGCACTTCATTTTTTTGATCTAACATACTCGCATAAAAAAGAACACAAGATTCAACTAAAATTCTTGTGAGATACTGCTAAAATTTGTAAGTCATCATGGTTCTCGTGCTGCAATTGCCACTTTATTGCTCTATGGTTGTCAATTCAATTTGTTTTGCTGCCATTGCCAATGTGTTATACACGTTACTGATGGTAGATAATGTATCATTCAAAATCACCTCACTGCCCATCTCTCTCCTCTACGACCACTTTCATTAGAATTCGAATATTTGAAGAGTGTGATTACAATATTTTGTATTTATAAAGTTCATATACAATTTGAATATGCATTAGTTTTCCTTATTAATTACCATAATAAGTATATTAGTAACTATATTTATTTCATTTAATCCAATACGTTTGGTTATAAATTTTCTGTTATGATCAATCCAGAAGTCGATAGAATTATTGGTTGAGAAATCAAGTGAGTACTTGGAATTCATTAAAAGATAAGGGAAAAAAAACTGAAAAAATGTTTAGAGATCATAGCTTTTTAATATAGTATAAATTTATAAAAGTCGTTTATTTTCATTGTTACTCTTCTTCGTCTTCATGGCTTTACAAAAGCAGAGATCACGATTTGTTCTGCTTTTTTTCTTCTTTCTTGATTCTGAGCAAACTTCTCTCATTATGATTCAAACCCTTTATCTAACGAGTACATGGTTGATGGAAAGTTGTGTTAACCTAGGAAAGCAACCAACATCAACAATTTGCACCACAACGTGCTAAATTTGCTTTCAAGGCAGTTGTTTCCACAACACAACAATCACGTCTCAAATTTGTCGATGATTCACACTCTCTCTTCAAACTACCCAATTATGACAAAATTCTTGGATACTTACCCTTAAGTTAACTTGAAACAAAAACAAAAATATTAACAAACACTTTATTAAGTTAGATTAAAATAGAAGGGAATGTTGGAAATGTAATTCTTTTAAAACAGTATTGTATTATTAACTTTGAAATTAAAGGTTAGATTTAATTCTCTCCTAGGCAAATAACATCATATCAAAGTAGAATAGAATGGGATGTTTTTTTCAATTGAGTAAAAATATAAGTAGAAAAGAAACATGGAAAAGCACTATAATTATTAAAAGTTGCTAATATCCATTTAATTTTGACATTGCCCTTTAGTATCCATCATTTCTTACAAGTCATACTTACGTATTAACAATTTCAAAATAGAATCATGGTGGAGGCTTTAAAAAATGGATTCATTTTAATTGATGCAAATATAATTAGTTTCACACTCTAGGTTATCCAACATCAATCTCAGATAACAAAAAACTATTTTCTCAAAAGAATCATTTCTTAAAGATTAAGGATTAAGGATTAAACTATTAAATTTTCAAATTTACTGACAAATAAAAACTTGTTCTCAAACTCACCTACCAAAAATTCATTTTCTCCAAAATTAAAACAAGCTACCGCCCAACATTATAGGCTTAAAAAATTCAACACATTGAAAGGAATCCAATGACTTTTTCTTTTGTCAAAAGTTTCATGGGCTAAACTAAAAAGTTAGAACAAATGGCAAAAAGCACCATATTACCACAATTATACCATCAAACTTCCTATAAAAATTATAGCAACTACATCCGTTCATTTTTTTTTTTTTTTTTAATCATTTGAAGGTCCAATTCCTAGAATTATATTATAAATTTAAGAGTCTAATTTTAAGAATATGTGAACCATATTTCTGCATTAAAATTTTGAAGGTATATTTAAAACTAGGATAATTTATATAAATGTAACAAAATCCAAAAATATTTACATTCCGTGAAACAAAAAACAAAAGCGAAGTCGATAAAATATTTTCATAATTTTTAGATTTGTCCTTGAATATTGTTGGTGATTCGTCACTTCTCTTTCTTTTCTTTTTTGCGATTTATTCAATCTTTTCTTCCAGATTTCTTCATCTCATCTCATCTTCCAGATTTTCTTTCTTCTATTTTTAAACGATTTATTCTTCTATTTAAATCTCCTATTTCATCTTCACCCTTTGGGCTTATTTCATTTTGAACCCAGCCCACAACCTTTTTTAGGTTAATTATTATGCGATTGATTAATGAAGACAGTAAGTTAGTAACAAAAACATAGTGTGAAAAAATAGAAAAAGCAAATTCTATGCAGTTCGTATTTCAACCATTTGGGGATCGATCCATGGTCCAATCGAGCTGATATTTTGACAGGATATTCTTGACACGAGGGTCTTCATACAGAACAGTGGAGATTTTGTTTGGAGCTATCTACAGTCAGATTCTAGCTGATAGTTGGCTACCACATATTGTGAGATATTTCTATTTTTCTTTCATTGTTATTGTCGTTTGTTGTTGAGATTATTATTCTCGAGATATTTGCCTCTAGTTGTGACTAGAGAGAACTATGGTGTACCCATTAAAGATAATAGTGGAGATTTTGACTTCGGTCCGTGGTTTTTTACTCTTCACATTGAGGGGGTTTTTTCACGTTAAATTCGCTGTGTCAATTCTTTGATAATTATTGTTATTATTGTTGGTTAGTATTCTATGAGGTTCACACAAGAGTGTGACAATTGATCCAAGTTAAAATGTGTTTATCCCAACAGCTACTTCATCTTCCCTCATACTTGATAAGATCAAGATCGTTTAAATATCATATTGACCTAACCTAAATGATCGTTTACCATTGTCAAAATGAATGTTTACCATGTTCAACACTATCATTTAAATTTGAAGTTTTTTTTTCCATCGTTTAAAACAAACTACACGATCGTGTTGGCATGATATAAACGATCGCTTACCCTAGTTAACACGACCGTTTAGCATGGTCAATATGATAATTTGATTTGAAGTTCTTAATGATCATTTACATTGGATTGTACGATCACTTATCATAATCAACATGATCATTTTTCATGATTAACACGATTGTTTGCCATGATCAACACCATCATTTAAATTTGAAGTCTTTTACCCCATCGTTAACAAGAACTACATGATCAGGTAGCATGACCTAAACAATAGTAGATCATTCGTTTAGACTGCAGTACACAATCAGTTAGAAGAAGATTAATAGTGTGAGCGTGTGGTCGATTAGTCTTGTGTTGACTAGGGCATTTTTTTGTATTACCCATTGTGTGCCTATGGACTTTTTTTTTTCCGAATTGTTTTATACAATATAAATATTTTAACGGTTTGTTATATGGTTAATTTTCATAAATAGAATAAACTGGCAAAATATTTACGGACTGTGTAACAAAATAAAAAAACCCATGAAGCTAGCCATTTTTAAAAAATATTCATGGTTAGCCCTTTCTTTTCATCTTCTTTCTTCTCTTCCTTCTGCGATTTTTTTCTTTCCATCGTATTTTTCTTTTCTTCTTGTGCAATTTTATTAAATATTTTTGTTTGTCCTTTCTTTCCATCTTCTTTCTTTTGCAATTTTCTTTTCCTTCTCATCTTTTTTTTCTTCTTATGCAATCTTTTTTTCAAACTGTTATTTGGTTCAAGAGTGTGTGCCAAATTCAAAACATCGTGAAAAAAATCGTCGGAATATTTGATAGTCAAATCTAAACGATCGTGTACCAAAAATAGTTAAATCTAAATAATCGTGTAACAAATAATCTTAAAAAAATTATTTAGATTTGAGTAGCCAAATTTAAACGATGACGTGTATCAAATCTAAACGATCGTGTACCAAAATATCTTGAAAAAAAAACCGTTGAGATTTGACTACTTAAATTTAAACGATCATGTACAAAAATTTTTTTGAAAAAAATCATTTAGATTTGACTATCTAGATTTAAACCATCGTATACCAGATCTAAACGATAATCTTGAAAAAAAAAATCGTTTAGATATGATTACCCAAATTTAAACAATTAAATATCTAGTACCAAAAAATACTCAAATCTAAACCATAAAAAATTGTTTAGATTTGAAATTTAAATGATCGTATACGAAATAATAGTCAAATCTAAACCATCATTAATATATTAACATACTGGGTGCCAATTAGTTACAGAACATTTTTTATATTTTTCAGTATTTTGTTGGTTTTTTCGTTTTCAAAATTATTAAGGTAAATATTTGGGTATTTTGTTAAATTTTTTAAAAGACCGGTTATGTTCTTTAAAAAATCCCCTTAAAACTACCGAGAAACTTGCATTTTTGTAATTTGCCCTCAATCTTTTTAAAAAAATGTACTACTTCTTACCTAATTCAATCATTATGTGAGTGTCCACCACAATTTTCGTTTCTTCCATTTTGATTCACCTTTGGTTTTGAATATTTTCCTTTCATCCATAATTGCAAAACTCTTGGGAAGTTGTAGTTCAGTGAAAGAAGACACAGCCAATTGAAATAATTGACATTAAATTACCCTACACCTCTACATACAAAATATTCATCACATCTCACACCTACCTACACCATCTCAAAACAATATTACAAAACAACACACAAACCTCTTCTCTTCATTGAGATTTAACTCGATCGAGACTCTCTGATATCGTTCTCATTCTCGGACGTAGCTCGGGATCAAGTTCTGTGCAATTCAGTGCAATGTGAAACATCGAAACCACTTGTTTCTTTGCATAAATCTCTGGCACAAGCGCCTGGTCTATAACCTCAGTCAAGGGGCGTTCTTCTTGAAACGCTTTTCTCACGAAACATTCCAACCCCTTCCCATCATTTTCCGATCCTACATCTGGCAATCTACCACTCAAAAGTTCTAAAAGCACAATGCCAAACGAGTACACGTCACACTTCTGCGTGTACTTCCCTCCAAACTCCCGAACCTCGGGTGCCAAATACATCGGAGAGGGAGTTGAAATGCTTGTTCCCATGATTGAGCTTATCATATTTTGGTTTGAGCTCAACTTCTTGGACGAAGTTGCAGTGAACTTAGGTACTCCTTGGCCAAGACGACCAAGTCCAAAACCTGAAATGTAAGGCTCAAAATCATCGTCAAGAAGAATTTTTGTTGATTTAATGTTTCCATGTATGTATTTCCGAGCACCAAATTCATGAATGTATGCCAAACCCCTTGCAGCTCCTTGAGCAATTTTTAACCTTGCAGCCCAAGGCAAAGGTAACAAAGAACTAGATGGACTTCCTGCAATAAACATCACACGAGACCGTCATTGCTACCGAAAAGAAAGAAGATTGATAAGTTAAGCTGCCATTTTTATATTAAATTAACAAAAGGATAGATCTCAAGAACTTTTCACATGCTGCACAATAATAAAATATACCAAAGTAAAAGTCTAAAACATTGTCACAAGAGATGAAAACAGAGAGCGTATAATATGACTGCAAATGGACACTGCATCAAAAACCATCAAGATTCAAGAATGCTTTCCAAAATAAATTATTTTGGGGTTTGCTTGGGTGGAATGGATTACTATAATCCAAAACTAAAATGATATGTTATAAACATGATTAAAATATTCTTAAACTCAAACATAATCTATTATAACCTATAAATTGTAATAAATTAATAATGACTTACTATAGTTACAAATTCAGCACTCAAAACATCCCTTAAATCAGTATTTATTGGTGTCAAACTCACTCAAGCACGAAAATAAATAAATAGAATGGAAGAGAGAAAATGTCAGATACCAAACAAATGGCTTATCTTATTAATTTAGGTCTGTTATTAATGGGGACTTGACAGAGAGAAATGAACAAAAAGGACCACAGAAAATTCAAAGCAGTAAGGAGATAAAATTTCAATAAAAAGACAAATAATGATCAGCATTTAAATATAGGGAATGGTGCCATTGTGTGAGGGAGCAAAGATGCCCAAAAAGTAAAATTCCAAGTTATTTCACAACTAACCAAACTAAAAAGAATTTAATCCTCTAGTTTAACTGTTGTCAAAGTGTGAAGTTGAAGTGTAATAATCTCTTTTATTCTAATAAGACCTTGAATTTACAAATTTATTACGCATATAATTGAAAATTTAACATCTTATTACCCAATTTAATTTTATGTCTAATAATTTTGTTAATATTAAAAAATTTCCAACAGTTTGAAGACATAATAAACACAATTGAAACTTCAATGAATTATTAAACATGTATATATATATATATAATTCATAGATCAGTTAGACATAAAAGTTGACATTAGAAACCTATAAGGTACGGACAAGTGCTTAGGAAAAAGTTCCCCAATAATCATCTGAAATTTGCTCTATATCCTTGCACTTGACTGAAATGTAATTACCATGATTTCGAGACCAAAGGTTGATAAATCTAAAAAAGAAAGAATAATGCAGAGTTATTATGCAACAGAACAACCAAGTCCATAGACAACTTGCGCAATTTATTCTATTATTTAAAAGCTCATATTATTAAGCTTATAAAAAAAAAAAAAACAAATGCACAACACTTGAGAGCTTCATGATTTACACATAGAAGACAAAAGACAATATTCAAGCCAGCAAATAGGGAGAGAAAAATAAGTCCATTTACCTACGCTTTTCTTTTGTAAGTATCTAGTCCAACCTTACATGTAGTTAAATTGATTCCACGATATTATTCAATTTCCTAGATACAAACTATGGCCCACCACCTTTCCAATAATCATAAAGGAGTTTCCAATTTTCTAACCTTTTCTCGAGTATTCAACATCATCTACAAAGTCACCACCACTATATAACCCTTCTCAATTTAATTACTGTCAATATTATGTAACTAGCTCTCTTTCAAACTAAATTATACAAGCTTTTAGATATACTAAAAAGTTAAGATATGGTCCAAACTAGATAAGTTAATTCACTTTTTGTCTTTTTTAATGACTTGTGTCAGAGATTGGATCATCATCCATACCAATCACATGTAACAAATGGTTAGCAATGTAATTTATCAGCTATAAACTCTTTAAAATATTTAATATCCTAAGAATCTAGCTGAAACTTTAAAGCAATGTTACTTCTTTGACCAATATCAATCAAAACTATCTCTGGAATAAATTCTTAAGTATTATTAGATATTTATATTAGGTAAAGCAAAATCTTCACATTAAACAAAAACTACGATGCATTCTTACCCTTTAGCTTTTGAATATTTCTAACATACCCTTCAAATTTCTTATTGTTTCAGAGCTACCACCCATCATAAATCTAGTTAACTAGAAATATGTAATTTAGGAACAAAATTGAAAACTCATTTTGTTTGAGGTAACAATAGCAACCTTGTATACAGATTACAATCCATATTAGAATTAATATCAGATGAATTTTTTAAAGAAATAAAGGCAGTTTACTAACCAGTTTTTAAAAACTAAGTCTATAAACAATATTTTCATCTTTAAATTTTTTCTTTTGTTAACTACTTTTTTCTTCTTCAAATTTTTTCTTTTGTTCACTAATTTTTACCGATAGTTTAAAAGATTAAGTTAATTTTTTTTTAAAGAAAGTTATTTTAACATTTTATTTTTCTTTTTTAAATTTGACTAATTATATCTAAAGAAATTAAATTATTACCAAAGGGGTGGAAGAAATTGGAGGGCATAGTTGTGAATTAAATGAATGGCCTTATTGTAAAATATCTAAGAATCATCGACAACCAAACAAGCAATAAATATGAATTAAAAAAAATAGAATATATAGATTGAGAATATTCACCGCCAACCATCTTACAGTAAAATGCAACACTCACAGACTAAAAACAAAATAGCTAGACACAGTACTATTTCAGGTACTGAAAAATTAAGCATATAACATTACTTTCTAATTGATTTCTTTGCATAACATTTTTAAGTTAAATTCTAAATTTGTCCTTAAATTTTATAAAGTAAGAATCTAGTTATGATTTGATGATTGTCTTATTTAGAGATTATTTGTGAAAATTTTATCCAACCAGGGTTAAATTCTAACTTTTAACATCATTAGACTAAATAGTAACTTTATTCAAACTATAAAATCAAATTTGTAATTTGACCGTATTTTTATATTGAGACACGTACTAAACAAAACATTAAAAACTGAACCAACTTATGGTAACTAAACTTGTAAGTTAGGGCAAGTTGATTTACCAAACATATAATTGAACCAAAAAAGAAGAAGAAGAAGAAAAAGTAAAAATTTAGAGTAAGTTTACCGTGTAGGGCAGCTTGCAAGCTTCCATTTTTAATAAAATCAGAGACCAGCAATTTCTCATCACTTGCATAGTAATAAGCTCTCAACCGTACGATGTTGGGATGGTTGATCCTACCGATGGACTCGATCTCATTCTCAAAATCCTTAAACGTCAACGTGGCATCGCTATCGTTAAGTCTCCTTACAGCTACAATACTCGCGCCCACACTGGATCCCCTCCCCGCCACTACCTTATACACTATCCCACTCCTAGTCTTCCCCACCACGTATGCCGATGCCCTTAACAAATCCTCTAATTCCAAATTCATCCCTTCATCCATCACCACGAATTTACCATCTTGCCCTTCCAAATCCCCGCAACTTTCCCCTTCCGGACTCCCTTTTCCCGTTTTGCCCTCCTCTGGCCTCCCCACTGCCGTCTTCCTCCGGAACCACCACACCGTCACTGATACCGCCCCCACCAATGCGATTATTGAAGATACCACGGCCACAGTCGCTGACCCCGCCACGCCACCGCCACCACTCTCTCTCCCGCTACCGTAGCCCTGGAAGTTGCCGTTTAGCGACTTGGGATTCTGCGGGTTCTCTGGAAAGATGTTCGGGTTCTGAGCTTCTGGACATGTTGTTTGTAACGGAAACCCACATAGACTCGGGTTGCCGGAGAATGCCGTCGGACCTTGATTCAACAGCGAACCCACCTGAGGGATTTTTCCGGTGAGATTGTTGTGACGGACGTCGAGATTCACGATCAGCGGGAGGTTTCCGAAGGAAGGGGGAACCTCGCCGGAGAATCGATTGTAGGACAAATTGAGAGTTCCGACGAGTTCGGTTAGGTCAGTAAGTCGATTAGGAAGAGAACCATTGAGAGCATTTGAGGATAAATCGAGATGGCGAAGCTTCCTCAGATCGCCGATTTGATCGGAAAGCGAGCCAGAGAGAGCATTGTGGGAAAGGTCTAGAACGACGAGATTTGTAGCGTTGTAGAGATGAGAAGGAATGGGTTTAGAGAAATTGTTGAAGGCGAGGGAGAGACGACGGAGGGAATCGAGGAGGCCGAGTTCAGAAGGAATGTAGCCAGTGAGACCTTTGTTGGGGAGAGAGAGCTGAGTGACTCGGTCGCGAGTGCAGACGATTCCGGGCCAGTGACATGGGGTGGAATCAAACTCGGACCAGGACTCGAGAACGTGAGATGGGTCGGATTCAATGGCGGCTTTGAGGGCGAGGAGGGAGAGGCCATCGGAGTTGAGAGAGGAAGTGAAAGAAAGGAAGAAGGAGAAGGTAGTGAGAAAGAAGAAGGAGGGAAATAGGGGCATTTTGGGGGTTGGAGTTTACGGATTAGATGAGGGGTTTGAATTCCGCCATTGTTGAGGAGTTGCAGAAGAGGGAATTTGAATTTGGAAGTGGGAGATGTTCTCGAGGAACGTGGATGAATGAATGGAATTTTGAATAGCGAAGGCTTAGAAGAAGAGTAGAAGTGTAGAGCCCACTAATCCCAATAAAGTGAAAATAAAAGGGGTTGTTTATTGCCATTCATTTCTCTTTGTGGCTTCTCAAATTCAAAATGCCTCGTTTTAATATTTCATTACTATGTTTGGATAAATGTGTATATATTGTTTCATCTCGTATTTGGATTGGTTAGCGAAAAAAAACAAAACAAATCAAATCAAACTAAATTATAGAAAATGCCCCTAAAATTTGTAATTCAAAATGTTTGTAGACTACGGAATGTCTTTGAACTCTAGAAAAAGACTTCAAAAATAAGTTTAGCATTAGTTTTGGATGAAAAAAATTAAAGATTTATTTTAAAAAATCTCATTATTATTCAAAAGTTTCATAAACACCCTTAAACTTTAAGAAAATATTAATAAATACCATTAAACTTTTAAAAAATAAAAAATATTTTTATTAATCCAACTTTTATACAAAATTTCTTAGCACCAAAGATAAAAACCAAAATTTTATGTTAAAACCATAGTTTTAAATTTTCATCTATATGTCAGTATTTTTATCAATATTTTCACATTTTGGGTGAACTGATATTTCCATTATATCTTAAAAAATCCACAAATCACAAATAATAAAAGATTTTTTTCAAAAAAAAAAAAATATTTACGCTCTACAAAAAAAAACAATTAAAAGACAAAATTCATTACACTAGATTTTTCTATGAAATATAAATATTTTATCAAATTTTGTATGAAGTGTAAATATTTGGTCAATTTTTCTATTTTTGACAATTTAATAAAAATAAACATCAAAATGACACTAATATAAATATAAAGGGTCTTTTTAAAAATATAACAAAGCGACAAAATTATTGGGTATGTACCCTAGTTTTATATGCGTTTATTGTACTCATATATATTATTCTCTCATGGTTAAATTCAACATTGTTTTATCCCACTAGGAGTTTTAGTCCAAGTGGGAGTTTGTTGGAATTTTTTGTCTTAAAATTCGTAGTTTGTAATCTTATTCTATTCAATAAGTCGTTATTGAGAAATTGAATATTATAATCCTAAAACCAATAAACTAAGTCCCGATGCTATTTTTGAGTAAACTTGAACTTTATGTGGAGACATAACGTGGATCAAGTTCGAGTAAATAGCCTAAAATAGTCTATAATATATAAATAATGGTTGGGCACCTTATTTAGAGAAACTATGGATGCGGCCCTCTGATCCTGAATCGTTCATGTAGAGACATGAAAGTGGGAGCATCCTATGTAAAGTGTTTGCATAAGACTGAACCATGAAATAGTCACTTTTACGTTATAACATCGTTTACTGTTTAAAATTGACTATCTCGATTATTGATAACCTAGGTAACTTAATCTTAATCTTGAGCTAACTATGAACTCATGTTCACACGAGATTATCCTTAGATCTGCATAGGTGAGGGCAGCTCATCAGCGTTGGCTCAATAAGACTCTCATTTCATAAGGGTAAGATCGGGTGGATAGCTGGGGACATAGTATGCAAGACGGAATTCACTCCTACCCTTTTTAGGGTTAATAGATAGGTCGTTCTCTTAAGCACTGAATCCAAGTCTTGAACAAGGAGCTCCACCCTCTCATTGGCCCGAGAGGGATTAAGTTTATAAGTTGGACCTTAAACTAATTGTTCAATAGTGGATTAGTGGGACTTAAGGTGTAAGATATAGTCTCGGGGGTAAAATAGTATTTTGACCCAGCCGAGGTTATGAACAACCTGTGAAGGATTAACTTACTGATCATGGTTTTATCAAATGGACACAAATATATCTATAGTGAGGGGAGTGCAACGACGGGACTTTAGTGCTATGACCCGTTAGTTAACGAATGTTGATTAACTCGATCTAAAAGAGTTTAGCCAGTTAACTTGAAAAGTTGGAGCCCATGATCTATATGTCCATTAGGTTCCCCTGCTAGCTCATATGGAATAAACTTAAAACAGTGTGATAGAATAAGTCGAATTGATCAAATTGGGAGAAGAGAGAGAAATCGACAAGTATATATGATATAGTCATCAGATTTCAGTTTAGAAATAGAGCTTTATGTTTAAATAGAATTTAAATATTATAAATGTGAATACAGATTCATACTCGAAAGCTCAGAAATGATGAAAATAGTCAAAGTTGTAAAAAGTCAAAATGTTGAATTTTGACTTTGAAAAGTCAAACTTTGACCGACAATATATTCAAATATGATTTGAATTTTGAGAAAATGAATGTGGATTTATGCTTGGGAGGTCAAAATTAGTCAAGATGGACAAAATAATAAAAAGTCAAAATGTTGACTTTAGGTTTGAAAAGTCAAACTTTGACTTTTGACCAAAAAACTATTTTGCCCTTTGACCAAAGTTAGTGGGAAAATCCAACATTTTGTTGGATAATTCCACTAACTCTAGTGGGCTAGGTGTTGTCTTTTGATGAAGTCAAAAAGTCCACTAGAGAAAGTGGACTTTAAGTTGTTGGGCTTTAGAATTGCATGTACATGCAATTTTGCATGGAAAATCCCTATAAATAGGGTCTTTGAACTCATTTGATGAGTTGGATAATTTTGATTTGGGCTCTCACAACAAATTTTGTTTCTTTTCTTATTTACTTAAAAAAAAAAGAAAGGAAATTTACCAAACCCAATTTGTTTTTCATCTTTTTCTCTCTCTCGGTCCTTTCATCCAACGAATCCACAAACTCGGTTTTGAGTCCAGAGGATAGTAGGTTAACTTTAGTGGTTGTTCAAAAAAAAAAAAGAACTTCGAATGTAAGTATTCTAAAAACCTTATTTTTCAGTTTAGGGTTTTTTTCTTTAATTAAATGCATTGTCACTTCAATACGTACACTTAAATTTGCAACTTTCCGCGACGTCTTGTTTCTCTGCGTCGCAGAAAGTGACGCATTAAATTTAATTTTTTGACTTTCTGCGACGTCTTGTTTCGCTGTGTCACGGAAAGTGACGCATTAAATTTAATTTTTTTGACTTTTCGCGACGTCTTGTTTCTCTGCGTCGCGGAAAGTGACGCATTAAATTTAATTTTTTTGACTTTCTGCGACGTCTTGTATGTTTGCGTCGCGGAAAATGACCCATTAAATTTAATTTTTTTGACTTTGCGTCACGGAAAGTCAAAAAATTAAATTTCATTTTTTGACTTTCTGCGACGTCTTGTTTGTCTGCGTCGCGGAAAGTGGCCCATTAAATTTAATTTTTTGACTTTCCGCGATGTCTTTTTTCTTTGCTAGCGAAAAGTGACCCATTAAATTTAATTTTTTGACTTTCTGCGACGTCTTGTGTCTTTGCATGGTGAAAAGTGACTTACCGTGACGTACCATTGTGTCCGTCGCGGAAAGTGAACGCATTAAATTTAATTTTCGACTTTCCTCGACGTAACATTTCGTGCGTCGGCGAAAGGCGATCAACGGCGACGCACCTTTTGCCGAGTTGTTTTTGGCGTTGCAATTGTTCCGATTTCTTGTAGTGTAGGGTGGAATTTCGATTCTTTTTTCGTTGTGCATGTCTTAGTTCTTGCATGACTATAACTCCCACTTGGACTAAAACTCCTAGTGGGATAAAATAATGTTGAATTTAACCTCGAGAGAATAATATATATGAGTACAATAAAGACATATAAAACTAGGGCACATGCCCAATAAGTCTCCCACTTGTCCTAGTTTACAAACATTGTAGACCTAAACTGTGTAGGTGACCCTCAAACACTTTAGCCGTGAGGGTTTTTGTAAAAGGGTCAGCAGTGTTTTGCTAAGAAGAAATCTGGGTTACTACAACGTCACCACGATGTACAATTTCCCTGATAAGATGGTACTTGCGTTCAATATGTTTTCCCCGTTTATAGCTTCTAGGTTCTTTTGAATTTACAACTGCACGACTGTTGTCGCAGTATAAAGTGATTGGTAGATGCATATTTGGAACGACTTCCAGATCTGTCAAGAATTTTCTTAGCCATATCGCTTCTTTTGCTGCTAAGTATTCAACTTCCATTGCGGAATCAGCTATACAAGTTTGTTTTATGCTTCTCCAAACTACTGCTCCTCCATTTAGAGTGAATATTGATCTTGATGTGGACTTTCTAGCATCTTTATCAGTTTGGAAATCAGAATTAGTGTATCAAGTACGGATCAAATCCTTTGTACCATACACGAGCATATAGTCTTTTGTTCTTCTAAGATATTTTAGAATATTCTTAATGGTTGTCCAGTGATCACGTCCAGAATTGGATTGATACCTATTGACCATCCCTACTGAGTAGCAAATGTCAGGTCTAGTACATAACATTGCATACATCAAACTTCCAACAGCAGAAGCATAGGGAATATTTCTCATATCCTCAACTTCTTGAGGTGTCTTAGGACATTGTTCCTTTGACAAATGAATTCAATATATGTACGACAGCAGACCCTTTTTGGAATTCTGCATTTTATATCTAGATAACATTTTGCCTATATAAGATGCTTGAGACATGGCTAGTGTTTTGTTCTTACGGTTCTAAACAATTTGGATTCCGAAAACGTATTGTGCATCTCCCAGATCTTTCATTTGAAATTGCATAGCTAGCCATATCTTGATATCAGTAAGATATCCTACGTCATTTCCAATAAGTAGAATATCATCTACATACAAGACTAAGAATGCTACAATGGAATTAACGACCTTTTTGTAAACACATTTTGTTCAAAGCCATAAGATTTGATCGCAGTATCAAATCTTATATTCCAGGATCTAGATGCTTGTTTTAATCCATAAATGGATTTTTGAAGCTTACAAAGCTTTTGTTCTTGATCTTGTTCTATAAACCCCTCTGGTTGAGACATATAGATACTTTCCTCAAGATTACCATTCAAAAAGGTTGTCTTGACTTCCATCTGCCAAATTTCATAATCATAAAAGGTGGCGATGGATAAGAGTATTCTAATTGACTTTAGCATGGCAACGGGAGAGAAAGTTTCATCATAATCTACTCCCTTTCTCTGGGTATAACCCTTTGCCACAAGTCGAGCCTTAAAAGTTTGTACTTTATCCGCTTGGTTTCGTTTTCTCTTGTAGATCCATTTACAACCAATAGGTTTTACATTATTTGGTTGATCTACTAGAGTCCAGACTGAATTGAAGTACATACACTCCATTTCGAGGTCCATGACTTTGATCCATTGGTCACGATCTACATCATTCATTGCCTGTTTATAGGTTAATGGATCCTCTACACCATCATCATTAGGTATGACGTGTGTTGATGAACAACCCTCCCACTACGTCGAGGCTCTCTCAACTCTTGAGAAGGATGTGATTGACCAGATTTCCTAGTTTTATCAACTACTTTAGTGGATGCACTAGGTTTATCTGTAGCACTTTTGGAAATTTCATTTAATACTAGTTTAGTGTGAGGTTGATGATTCCTGATGTGGTCTTCCTCTAAGAATGTGTCATTTGTTGATACAAATACTTTATTTTCTTGAGCATCATAAAACAATCCACCTCTTGATTCTTTTGGATACCCTACAAAGAGGCATAATTTTGAACGATGTTTCAATTTCTTAGGTTTTTGCACCAACACGTGTGCTGGACAACCTCAAATTCTAAAATGATGTAAACTTCCTTTACGCCCTTTCTAAAGCTCATAACGTGTTTCTGAAACACTTTTGAAGGGAACATTATTCAAAATATAAACGGCTGTTTCTAAAACATATCCCCAAAAAGAATCTGGCAAGTGAGCAAAACACATCATAAAGCGAACCATGTCTAACAAGGTTCGGTTTCTTCTTTCTGATACACCATTCTGTTGAGGCGTACTAGGTGCAGAGAGTTGCAACTGGATTCCATTTTCTATCAAATAATCTTGGAATCATAAGTCCATATACTCTCCACCTTGATCTGATCGAAGTGTCTTTATTGTTTTACCTAATTCATTTTTGACTACAGCCTTATATTCTTTGAACTTTTCAAGATTATCAGATTTATGATGTATTAGGTAAATATGACCATACCTTGAATAATCATCAATGAAACTGATGAAATATTCATATCCACCTCGAGCTTTGACATTCATTGGTCCACAGAGGTCCGAATGTACGAGCTCTAAAGGTCCTTTAGCTCTTAGACCTTTTCCAGTAAAAGATCTCTTAGTCATTTTTCCTTCAAGACAAGATTCACAAGGAGGTAAAGAGTTATCTTCTAATTGACTTAGAAGTCCACATTTAACCAATCTCCCAATCCTATTGAGATTTATGTGACCAAGTCTTAAGTGCCATATATGGGCATTAGAAGAAAATTTTTATCTTTTATTCTGAGTTTCAGCTGTTCTGAATATTTCAGTATTTAAGACAAAATTTGCTTTGGTTGGTCTTAACTTATATAAGTTGTCTTTAAGTATGGCAGAACAAACTAGCATACCTTTATAGAAAACGAACGCTTCATGAATTTCAAAGGATATTCTATACATTTGTTCCAAAATACAAGAGATAGATATTAAATTTCTTCTCATTTGAGGTACATATAAGACATTCTTAAGTATGCCATATCTATCTTTAAAAAACAACTTTAAGTCTCCCACTGCTTCAGCTGAGAACATCTCTTCTGTTCCAACCTTAAGGGTGATCTCGCCTTCTGAAAGCTTTTTCCAAGAACTATTTTCCTGAAATGAGAAGCAAATATGGTTAGTGGCTCTTGAATCTAATATCCAAGTAGAATTTTCATATTCCACTAAACATGTTTCTACAACTAGTAAATCATATTTACCTTGTGTTTCCTTCTCTACCTTTTTTTTTTTCTGCAAGGTACTTTGGGCAGTTTCTTAACCAGTGCCCGTTCTGCCCACAATGGTAACACTTACCTTTTTCTGCTGCTTTCTTTTCCTTGTTCTGTTTGGGAGCCTTCCCTTTTTCCTTCTTTTTAATTTGAGCATTAGGTTTTAAGGGTCCAACTTTGGTTTTAGAGGACGATCCTCTTGAAAATTTCCTTTTTGTGGTAGCAACATTTGCTTCCACTTGCTTCCCCTTACCCATAGTAAGGTTCTGGAATCGCTGGAGCTCATTCAGAAGGGTTGCAAGTTAAACTCTATCTTGTTCAAAGACGCATTCGTCTAAAATGGAATGAAGCTCTTCCGAAGAGACTCTAAGATAAAGCTAACTTGATCAACCTCTTTGATGGGACCACCATTTACTTCGGCGATGTTGAAGTGCATCATCATGTCTAGGACATGTTCTCTAACAGAGGTCCCTTCCTTCATACGCTTAGTGTAAATGTAATTGACTGCCTCGTGTCTTAAGGACCATTCTGGTTGCCCAAACATTCCCTTTAATAAATCCATAATCTCTTTAGCCGTGATTAAGGATTCATGTTTCTTTGCCAATACATCAGACATGCTGGAAAGAATGTAGACACAAGCTTTTTCATTAGCTTTTATCCATCGATCATATGCATCCCGACTAGTTTGGTTAGCATTAGAGGCAGGGATTTGAGGACATTCCTCAGTTAAGACAAATCTTAAATCGTCAACCACTAATATCGTGCTAAGATTTGATTTCCACGCCGCATAATTATCGCCATTAAGTTTTTCGAAAGCTAAAAGTTGAACTATTGAGCTATTCATGCTGAAAAACAAACATATTCTTTTTAGAAAAACTATAATCATAAAGAAACCAATCTAATTTAGCAATTACTAATAATGTACCCTTCATTATTTGTATTTTGCAACAATATTTCAAAGGTTTAGAACAACGTTCTCCGAATGGTAGTTGATTATTCCTCCTTTGAACCAAGACAATCTTGACTAGATGCTATCTCTAGAATAACTGCTTATTCTTTATAGCACTTAGTTATCGCTAGTTTGGTCGAGAATATACTAACAACTTAGTAATTCTTGTAAGTGTTATCCGCCATTTTTTGGATCTCATGGATTAGAATCAATATGAAAACTAATCTAAGAAAACCTATCCATATTTGGAGTTTGCGGTGTTCCGAATCCTATAATGCAATCCTTCGAAGGGAACGTCGCTCCAATGCAGACAAGTAGGCATATTATAGAAATCTCACGGTGCGACCTAATGGAAGAGATCGTGGGATGTGCTGTCACATATCCCTCACCCACTTTCTATGAACTACTTCTCCTATTCACCTTGATATTGATTCATGCAAACACTCTCCAAAGGGAGTCCGCTCCTATGCACGACCCAAAGCCCTGCATGGACCTCACGGTGTGAACTCTTAAGGACGCTAGAGCTAAAAAGTACATTACTTCTCTCTAGCTGAAGTGTTTCTATGACGGTTTTTAAGGGTAATTAAAACTTTAGGATTTATATTTTAGGCTAACTTAAACAAATCCTAAGTCTAGATAAAACATCCGAGTATAACCATGATACATGATTTTAGCCTATGATGTCTAGGTGATAAACCATTTTTATTACCTCACACCTCTCACGCATGCTCATAAAACTAGGTTAACTAGGCTCAAGAATTGATAATGATCTCCAGGTATGAGATATTCCGTAAACCGTCAACTTAAGAACCTCCAACCTTAGTCATCTTATCTGACTTGTTGACAAGATCAAACTAGGTGAGCCTCTTGTAACCAATTTTACAAGATATCGACCTATTTCTATGAAAAGTTAAGAAAGATATGTTTAACCTAAGTGAGCATGCATTTTATCTTTGTTATAGATTTTAAAAGTCTAATTTATTTTATAACACTTATAAAAACTTTAGACATAATCTAAAACCAATCACTTAACAATATATAATCATTATAAAAAACAATAAATAATATGAATTTTAATTTATTTAACTTTTAATTAAATCATATTAAATTAAATTAAATAAATCAATAATTAATTTATTTAATTTAATCATATTTAATCAAGAGTAACTTAATTAATTAAACAATTAATTAATCATATTAATTAATTTCCACATTAATCAATTAACATGCATACTATTCAATATAACCATTAATCATACTTTTAATGCATGAACATGTTAACCTATATATGGTGAGATTTTAAATCTTTATGACATTCAAAATGCACATACAAATTTAAAATAGTTAAAACATACATCACATGCATAAAATAAAATAAAAAACACCCTAAACAACTTGAACCGACCCAAAACCCAATTCATTGGGCTTGAATCAGCCTAATCAACTAAAACAGGCCCAGTCGTAAGCGGGCGTGCCGGATGAGGCGCGCGGGCTGGGCCGGATAGGGCGTGTAGGCTCGGGACGGGTTAGAAACTCGGGTTTCTGGGTATGGAGAGTAAAATCGGGTCTGTCTTTTCCTTTTCTTCAATTTTTAGCATTTCTCTCACCCGGTTGAACCAATTACAACCTAATTTCAACTCTAATGACTCTTTTTTAAAATTACAAACTCTTTGCAATAATAAATTAAGCCATTAACAAGGCTAATTACAATAATTAGAACAAAAACACTTAATCTAGGGCCAAAATTATAATATATCCATTTTAGTTCAACCATAATTTATCTAATAAATTTGAACCCACCACATGCAATTGGGTAAAATTAAAGCATACTCTGATACCACATGCAAGAACTAAGACATACACAGCGGAAAACGAATCAAAATTCTACCATAAATGCACTTAATTAACGAAAAAAACTCTAAACCGAAAAATAGGGTTTTTAGAATACTTACATTCGAAGCTCCGGTTTTTTTTTCGAACAATCACTAAAGTTGACCTACTATCCTCTGGACTCAAAACTGGGTTGTGGGACCCGTTGGATGAAAGGATTAGGAGAGAGAAAAATATGAAAAACAAATTGGGCTTGGTAATTTTTTTTTTTTTTTTTTTTAAAGTAAATAAGAAAAGAAACACAATTTGGTATGAGAGCCCAAATCAAAATTATCCAACCCATCAAATGAGTTCAAAGATCCTATTTATAGGGATTCCATGGAGATAACTGTGAGAATGACAAAATAATAGATAACAATTTGAAAAATAGAAAATCCCAAAAATATTTTGATTTTTAACAAAACCGCTTGAAGTAGATATTTTTTTACAACTTGTCGATCGATTTTATCCCTTCATAAACTGAAATTCATTTTATTTGGAATAGGACGTGACACATACCTTGTGAGACGGTGACAAAGAGGGGGACAATGGAAGTTGGAAGGAAGAATGAGAGGGGGGAGGGGGAGTTTTTTTGTGAAGTTCATATGAAAGGCAGAAACGTGAGCGACTAGGGTTTAAAATGGAGAAGTTGTATCTCTAATACACGACTTCCCTTTCAAGTGGTATGCTCGATCCATGACGTCCTGCATGCCGGACAACATGGCAGCACTGGCTGCCACAAGAAGAGACACGTGAGCGGAGTGTGTACCGTAGATGTATACCCAGTCTTCAACTTAGCCTAGTCGTGGACCGGGTACATGACTTAGCAACTCTTTTTTTTTTGTCAATACTTTTTCATCTACTCTATTATTGGCATTATTTTTAAAAACAACGTTATTAAAAATTATAATATTTGTTAAATATATTAAAAAGATAAAAGAAGACAAGTTGGTGGGCATGGCCCAAATCATATCCACAACCACCTAAAGAAAATTGGTAAAAGAAAGAAAGTGAAATAATTTATTACCCTTTTTACCAAAACAGAAAAGAAGCATTTGTTTGCTAATGTTCTCGGTTCTTCGTCATAATTACCCCCTGAATGTTCCCTTTCTATCTTCTCTTTCAAATAATTTAAAAGAAAGAAAAAAGGTAAGCAATAATTTTGTTAAATATATTTTATTATTAAGGCTTTTGGTACCCAACTAAGAAAGTTTCTACTAACCTGTCATAGGCAACTATAGATATTGATAAACTATATTAATATGTATCACTTTAAATATATTAATATGTATCACTTTAAATCATTTACAGACAATAACATTTTTTTATATTTGTAAATATTTCATTTATTCATTTTACTATATTTAAGAAAAAAACTTATTATTATCAGACTTTTAATAATACATCATTGAATTCTTTAATTGCCTAAAATGATTTTTAAATTTATAATGATGTGTAGGTCTCTCACATATTAGAAATTGTTTTATAAAAAAATTGTCATATATAAAATTAAATTTTATATCTAATGAATCTCTAAACTTGAAATGTTATGTCTAATTATAATATTTTGTTGATTTAAAGAAATGTTAAATAGATCGTCGATATATTCGATACAAAATTCAAATTTTAAATGATAAATTTCTGTTTTACATAAAATTAAAAATTTAATGATTTATCATACACCTTTTGAAATTTAAGAGAACTAGGTAAATTTTTAAAAATAGCAAATTTTACAAAATATTTACAACCTATTACAAATTCTATCACTGATAGTCATTGATATGCTATAGTGATAGAAGACTACCATTGATAGAATCCAAAATTTTGCTATAGCTTGTAAATATTTTAATTTATTTTTTTATTTTAAAAAATGGCCCTAAGAACTACTTAAATTATAAATTTAGAAAGTTCAAACACTAAACTCTAATTAACTTTAACTCTATACTTATAAATTTATTTTTAACAATTAAAATTTTAGTATTTTCTTCGGAACAAAATTTAAGTAATTTCATATTTTCTATAGATCTAACGTTAATATCAACCGTTTTTTTAACAATGTATTCAACAAAAAAAAAAAATCTAGTTAAAGGAATATTTTAATTGTTAATAATTATCACAAGCCTATAATTAAAAATGAAATTAGAATGGTTTCTACAGCAGAAGTCAAAAGAAATCAAAGGAGGAAGCACTTACCTTAAAAATGTCTTTCTTCCAACAAGACTAAAAAGTTAGTATCACTAATATTAATTAAGGGTGTACAAAATCTTAGGTCTAAATCTTATTTTGTCATATAACTTTCTACTATTTGACCTATTATTGGTGATCTTAAATACGTTTCCTCTTTAAGGCACATACTATTCAATGTGAGTACTTGTACTCCACATCGGCACAGATGCTCATCAATCATATGCCAATGACTGATTTCTTTAGTATAATTTAATCTCCATCATCTACTTAATTTCTTACAAATCATTAAATTTATTCTGGATGTGTTTATTTTTTGAAAAAAAATTACCTGAGTTTTTAAGAATACGTACCTAAGTTTATAAAAATAGGTGCATTTAGTTTCTAAGATTTCAAAATATACCTTACATCAAATTTTAAATATAAGAGTAAAAGATCTATGAAATAATTTATTATTATTATTTTAAATGATTACATTCATTCTAAATGAAAATAATCATTTTTAAAATTTATTTGTATGTTCTCTACTAAAAGTTTACATTTTTAATTTTTTTTTGAACCAAATGCATATATCCATTCTTAAATCTTAAAAACATACCTATTTTTTAAATTTTGAAGTTTAAATAGATATATTTTTAAAATTTAGACCAAACACACCTATAATTAAATATCTGGGGATTAAAAGGTAATTTGCTTTCTAAAATTTTCAATTGAAACCTACGTTAGTAGAGCTAATGATTATCCTTGCATAATATTATTTGGAAATTGCCAAAAAAATAGGATAACTTTCACGGGCTTAAAGATTTTTAGGGTGAGTTTTTATTCTTAGACAGATGAGTTTAGACATATGAGTTTTAGGACAAATTTGATGTGAAAAAAGTATAATGTCCTTTAATTAATAAAACCATAAAAAGACAAAGGTTTGAACAATTCTTATGAGAAATTGTCCAAAATAACCTTGTTTGGTTTTCATATACTTTCTAAAAAGTCGTGGATGTGCTTCTTCTCGGTAGAGTTCAAGATTGAGATTTTCGTTTAAACATTTTAAATTCAAAATAAAGAATTGGATGGTAATTATGTTGTGGACTTAAATTTAATGGTTTTGTTTGTACTGTAGCAATACTTCACTAAGTCAGGTCATTGGTTGTAATGCACTCATCATAACTTTCGGTATTACTTGCTTTTACTCTTCGGCGATGCGTCATGAGTCATGATCATAGCATGCGAAATGCTCATTATGTATCTCTTAAACGCATTATACTTAAGTCCTCGTTGAGCACAAGTCTTCCTACAGCTCGTCCAAATGCAAGCGAACTGTAGGTTTAACTAGGTGATCCAGGGTCGAACACAGGAAATTGTTTTTTAGCTCCTATTTTCTCATAATTCGTGCACAATTATGCTGTAAATAATAAATCATAACTCGTATAAAATGTATGCGACTTTTCCAAACTATTTACACTACAATACTTGGCGGTACAAAGTGTTCAAGGGAGTTACGATGCGAGTAATAGTGCTCTCCTTTTAGGCGAGATAACAAAGTAAACTTAATTAAAGAACTATAGCAACTAGCTGATGGCGTGATACTTTAATGCCATTTAAGTAATTCGACCACGTATTAAGGTTGTTACCTCTCAGTACACTAACGTATTTAGTCACCTTTAGGAATATAAATACACGGGTTAAATGTCATCTTATTACAACTCATTAGCCCTTGATTAAGGTCCATACTTCTCAACACGTTTAACCACACACAACTTTCTCTCAGAGCTGCATGTTAAGGGGGTTTGACGATGTGAATACATTGCAATATTCATTACGTCGCTGATCTAGTTCAAAGTAAGTGATAACCCTAATTTCTATCCTTGCTCTTCTTTTGAAGAATCAGGAGTAAAACAGATACTTCAAACTGAAAAAACCATTATTACACACGTTATGGATTTATTCATATCAGGAACATTGCTCATGTAAATATATTTATTTGACCATGGAAGTGTGTGGAAGAGATAAAGAAATGATAGAGTGGTAGTATAAGTGCATAATCTTTGAACATAACAAATTGAGCCTGTCGACCTTAAGGTTTTGATCATAAGATAATACAACAAGAAAATCATTAAATGGAAATGTAAGTGGGTGGTTACACATCCCAGTTTGATAAATCATTCTCTTTGGTTGGAGTGTTGCCTAGCTAGGAGGGGGAAAGCAGTGGAGTTGCGGACTTCTCCTTCATCTTATACTCAAGCTCTCACCTGACATATGATGATAGGTAGAATGTAGAGATTGTGAACAACTTGCTTGTCTGGTCAATTTTCTGCACACTTGTTGAAGAGGGGTGTGTTGGTTTACATACAGATCAACTGGTGCTGACATGTTGACGTTCCATTAATACTCTGTAAAGTTGTCTCTTTGCTGCACAACGTAGTCTACTTGTCCTTTTTCAAAATTTCCAACCACTTTCTTTTACCTGCTAGTGTGACTTAGGCGCTCAACCTCTACTTCTTGTTGCTGGAAGTTAAGGTGATTACTTCACGTGATACACTTGATCTTTATCGCCTAACAACCTACGATAAACATGTTAAAACTTTGTCAAAACACGGATAAAGTTCTTTTTGCAGTAGGCTTTTCACATATTAGTTAAATTTCCACTTTTTCTTTCTGCAATCATTTATTTTTATTCAATGAGTCTTCATTATTTTACTTAAGAGGCTGTAATAACTCGTATTTCTACACGTTATCACACTCCGAAGTTTAAAATAATGCTTGTCCTCAAGCATCGTTTCAGAATTCTCTATATAATTTTTCTTGTTCTTACGCTAATCCTTTCAGAATGCATTCCTGCAACTCTCTTATGCTAGCAACTTTTCTTTACTTTGTTTACTACGCACTTGAAAATCTTTCCTATTTCTGAACACAACAAGCTTTGGTCTCAAACTACTCTTTTTTGTTTCAAAAGAAATTTTGTCTTCCACACCAAAATTTTATTGTTACTATTTTTATATATATACATAAAATTTATCTTTATTATTATTATTATTATATCGGCTGCGGGATACGCTGCATATATGTTGCTTAGATATATTCCATCTGTGTGGTGAATTGTCGATCGTGCTGCTCGCCGATTTAGAGGGACTGGTTAGAATGTGCTACCAGTAAATGGTTCATGGCGGACATCGCAGATGATAACTGATTTACCTTTGAGACCATTTCACCCATTTGGTTGTTTAGGTTGGCCATTTGCTCTTTTAGCTCTCCATTCTCTCTCGATATCTATTAGGGGACACTTCTCATTTGCAGGATTTCTTTCGCTCCTTTCTCCTTATTAGAATTTGTTGGTTCACAATGGCTTCCTTCGCCCGACACTGTTGTGTCTATACAACCTTCCTCGATTGTGGGATTTGTTCTTCTATTGCTGTTTGCCACTATGTTTTGAGGGAACAACGTTCTAGTGGAGAGAGGAAGGCCAGATTCAACTACCGGGATATCTTTGCATGCCTGCTCACCCGAATTATCGGGGGTACTTCCGTGCGTCTGAGGGTCAGGTAGCTTATTGAGGTCAGTCGCTAAATTGCTGTTGATTGGTTGGTTATTCGTTTGGGTAGGCGACACCGAAGTTTGGCTCGAGGGAATGTGTTCAAGGTAATGGGATGTTATGCGATTAAAGGTAGGTAAAGGATGAGGTAATTGGATATGGGCACTAATAGTCAAGCGAGGGCTCCGTTGGCTAGGGATACAAGATTGGGTGGCACTACATGATCAATTATCGTGTCAATGTTTGATTATTTCTCCAGACTCGACCATGGTGAAGGTAAATTTATCTCACAGAGAAGCAGGGGATTGCATTCTGCATTATCCCCTTGGCCCACCGTAGTGGGCTGCTTATGGGCTGTTTCAGCGACTGATTCTTCAATCATCACGCGTTTAATAGGTACCTTTACCCGCTTTCTTCGTTTAGGCTCTTGAGATTCTGGGTCTCTCGTTCCTCAACATTCATTGCTAGCGTTTCATTTGTTTTGCGTTTAAGCGGGGGAGGTGGTGAAGATTCTTTTGTTTTAGACTCCTCTTCCTCCTTTGGTGTCGGTGTTTTCAATTTCTACACTTCTTCTTTATTCTGGTGTACGTTAATGATGCGGTTTAGACCCAGGATATCGTATTTCCCTACCGCCATATGTGTTTGTGGAAATCTGGCTAGAGTTGGCAGATATTTAAACATAGCTTTTTAGCGGTGGATGGTAAAGGTTTCACCCCCTTTGGGTGTCGTCGTCAATCAAGGATTACTCTATTGATCATCTCGCCCAGATTAAACGTCTGTTTTGTCGGAATAGAATAAAGCACTAAGCGTATTTCAGAGGCACAATGCTATCATGGTGGGTGGATAAAATCTTCTTCTTGACAAAAAATAACCAGACCTTTGTTGTGGTTGTCAATTGGTTCTGAAATAGCTAAAGTTAACAGTCGGCGTTTTTGTCCACTGGCCAGGGTATGCGTCCGGGTCATTCGGTAAGTCATATAACTCATTAATGTTCTTGACGGTGAATGAGACTTTTTCCTCTTCTACTACAGCATAGGATTCATGGGGATGGAGTTTCGCCTTCTAAAACATGTCCACTAAATCTAATCTCACTTTTGTTTTGCCTACAAAGAACTTTTTCCACTTAAGCACCTTAATTGGGCCACGAAGAAAATCTGGTAGCGGTCCATTAAAAGGGAGCAACCCTTTTTCTATCTTGATAATCTTCTCAAGCTCTTGGGTTCCCATCTTTATTTCCTTTTTGACATATGTTTGTTTAGATGCCCTTGCCTTGGTTTTCTTTTTGGAAGCCCTTGATTGCTTATAAGTCATGGATCCTCAACTCTCTTGACGGACTCTGCAGGGCTCATCCCTTCGATTTCCCTTGAGTGTTCTTCCGTCACAATGTCTAGGCGATCAATCTCCTATCATTCTACCGCCTCGTTTGAGGCTCCTACCCGGTTTACTTGCTCGCGTAAGTCAGTGAGCATATCATATTTTTTCTGTTGAACAATCTGGACCTCTGCTAGCTTACCTTTTGCTTTATCCTGAGTAAGTACGTGTTGGGACAAATATTGAACCCTTTAAAGATAGCCTATTCTCGCATTCTTTATACAAATTTTCATTATTTCTATACTTTTATGCAGAATATGAAGTAGACTCCGATACGAACCCAATGACACGAAAATCACCTAAATCGGAGTTCAAAACGAAGGAGAACGGGCAAATTAATCATGAGGGGCATTTTTCGTAAATATTGAAGAAGATTGACACGTGGCAGCCCCTAAGTCTTTTGCGTCCAGCCTCAAGGTTACGAGTTCGAACCGCACCAGACGCAAATTTTTATCCTGATTTTTAAAGACGAAACCGACGTCGTTTAAGGCATCCGCGCGCGTCTAAGAGGTCACGAGTTCGATCCCAAAAGAACGCACGAATTAATCACCTCATTTGAACCTTCAATCCGTGTCTTCCCATCTCAGCCTGTCTCCGCTTGACACGTGGCACGATCTCCTCACGCGCGCCCCTTAGCCACCCGAGTTCGACTCCCACCTAACGCAAACAATTTTTTTTCCTCCATTTTCAATGGCAAATCTTAATTATTTGTCAAATTTTCGAAAATTCTCCATTTTTTCCGTGCATTTTAAGTGGGAATGGGCTTCAGAATGTAATTTTGGGCCCATTTGCTATAATCCCCCTCATTTTCACTATAAATACCCCTAATTTCACATTTTTCAAAAATATACAATTCACAATACCCTCCAAGATTACTCTCTAATCCCTCCAAATTCCAATTTCTCTACCCTCTCTCTATAATTTTGATCTTCAACCATTTTTCCAGAAATATTGAAGATGGAAGGCTAATCTTTTGAGGTAAATTGGGCTTAGGCATTTCCAATCTTTGAGAATTTGATTAATTAGATTTTTCTTTATAATTAGGGTTTGATTAGTCTTTGATTTCCATGTAAATTTTGTTAGAATCAATAATAGATTGCATCAAGAGTTGGATGTTTAATTCAATTTTATTGAATTTTGTAATCTTGATTCTTGATTTTATGAATTGTTGATTCAATGTTGTAAGCAATTTACCCCTAGTATTTCAATTGATGCAAGATTAGTTGATTTGCTTGCTTATATACAAAAGTTCCATGATTCTTCATTTTATCTCTTCCAATTTTAGAATTGTGTAATGCCTCTTTTGGATTTCAATTGATCTTGATGATTCTTGGAATTAAATTGAATATTATTTTTTATGTGCACAAATTAATTTCTCTTTGATTCCTTGAATATAAAGTTGTTGATCCATCTTGTGTTTTCTTTAAAGAAAAGAACAATGGGTTTAGTTAGAATTGCAATGATAAAACTAAGCCCTTGAAATTCTTTACTCTTTTTTTTATTTGATTCAAGAATTCCTTCCAAGATCAAGCAATTTGATCTTGCAAGGAAATCTTGAATCAAAATCTCTTTAAAGCTATGCATAATTCAATTTTCTTACCTTCTTTGATTCAATGATAAGATTTGAATTAAGCCTAAGCCCATTCCTCACTTAC
>CM046890.1:3955842-4014857 GCA_025688845.1 Cucumis hystrix
CCTTTCAGGATTTAAATACATGAGTTAAATGTCATCTTATCGCAACTCATCATGCATGCAATAATGGTAACTTGCTGGTGATTAAGGTCCATACCTCTCAACATGTTTTAGCACACACAACTTCCTCTTAGAGATGCATGTTAAGGGGGTTTGGCAATATGAATAGATTGCGATATTAATTATGCCACTTATCTAGTTCAAAGTAAGTGATAGCCCTAATTTCTATCCTAGCTCTTCTTTCGAAGAATCAGGAGTAAAACAGATACTTTAAACTAAACAAACCATTATTATACACACTATGGGTTTCTTCATATCACACACATTGCTCAAGGACGTATAGTTATTCAACCATGGAAGTGTGTGAAAGAGATAAAGAAATGACAGAGTGGTGGTATAAGTGCATAGTCTTTGAACATAACAAATTGAGCCTATCGACTTTAAAGTTTTGATCATAAGATAATACAATAAGAAAATCACTAAATGGAAACGTAAGTGGGTAGTTATGCCTCCGAGTTTGATAAATCATTCTCTTTGGTTGGAGTGTTGCCTAGCTAGGAGGGGGAAAGCAGCGGAGTTGCGGACTTCTCCTTCGTCTTATGCTTAGGCTCTCACACGGCATATCATGATAGGTAGAATGTAGAGATTGGAACAACTTGCTTGTATGACCAATTTTCTAGACATTCGTTGAAGAGGGGTGTGTTGGTTTATATACAGATCAATTGGTGTTGACATACCGGCATTCCATTAATACTCTAAAATGTTATCGTTTGCTGTGCAGCCTAGTCTACTTGTCCTTTTTCAAAATTCTTGCCACTTTCTTTTGTCTGCTAGTGTCGCTTAGGGGCTCAACCTCTACTTTTTATCACTGGAAGTTGAGGTGATTATTTCTCGTGATACACTTGCTCTTTGTCACCTAACATTTTGTGATTACCTAACATTCTGCAATAAACATGTTAAACTTTGTCAAAACAGGGATAAAGTTCTTTTTTGCGGTAGGCTTTTCGCATATCAGTTAAATTTCCACTTTTTCTGTCTGCAATCTTCTATTTTTATGCAATGAGTCTTCATTCCTTTACTTAAGAGGCTGTAATAACTTGTATTTCTACACGTTATCATGTATCACTACAGCCGACGAAAAAAAACGTCGACCAAAGTAGAAAAAACATCGTCCTAAGTTATACCGACACATTTTTTAGGTTGGCAAGAATGTTGCCGTATCCATGTCAGGAGAAGTTCTTTCCCACAAAATTCAATTTCATCGACATAAGTACTAGAGTTAACGTACAATGACTAATCAGTTAACACAATGATGAAATTCAAGTTCTCGTCGTATCAAGCATTGGTCATGTGCATCAAAGGGGCAAACAAAAGTAAACAAATTATAATAAATAGTTGCTACACAAATAAAATATCAATAATAAATAGTGCACTAACAACGGAATAACATAAAGTTTCGTGTTAAAGCTCGGAGTAATGAACTGGTCATGTACTTTTATCTACCTACATAAGAAATAATCAGAAAAGACATAAAATTCAGCCTAAGGAGGAAGGAGGGAGGAGGGAGGAGGGGGGGGGGGAGGTGGACAAGGTAGGTTAGAAAATAAGCCAAAGTTTCCTAATCAATAACTCTCTCTTCCAATGTAAATTCAACTTTATCATGTGATGTATCCTTCTCAGTTTTGTTAATAGTGATGAAGAATAGTTAATAACAAGTGGAAAAAACATAATACATTAAATCAAAATAAAAACAATCAAGTCCCACCTTAAGTTCTTGGGCAGAAACATCATCTGTTATTTACAGTCATGGTATCGACTGTTGTGGAAAGTTCTTCTATGACAGTTTTAAAAAACTGTCACAATAAGTGTTTTCATGACACAAAATAAATGTTAGTATTTAATATTTTATGACAATAAATAACTGTCATCTTTTATTTTATGACAGCAAATAACTGTCATCATTTGCATATTGACGACAGTTACAAAAACGTCACAAATTTGTATATTATGACATTTTTTTCTGTCACAGATATGCCAATCGTGACATTTTTGAAAAAGCGAATGACATTGTTTCGATATTGACGATAGTTAAAAAAATGTCACGAATTCGTATATTGTGACATTTTTTCTCTGTCAAGGACAGGACATCATGACAGTTTTTATAAAATTGAATTGTCATTGTTTCGATATTGACGACAGTTATAAAAATGTCACAAATTAGTATACTATGACATTTTTTTTCCCTGTCAAGGATAGTCCAATTGTGACAATTTTTATAAAATTAAATTGTCATTGTTTCGATATTGACGACAATAAAAAAATGTTATGAATTCGTATACTAAAACATTTTCCCCTGTTTTATATTCCTCAATTCCTGTTTTCCTTACCACTCCTAACAATTTCAATAACAATAATGTTGTAATACATCACCCCCATATGAAAACAAAGAGTCATTACTTTAATATATATACGTAATTATACACTTTGTAATATTTGTACACCCATTGACTAATAACCATTTTTTGTTAAAAGGTAGTTTACATAGAAAAAGAATAAACATTGACATATTTAGTTACGAAGAAGCCTAAAATCAGTATATTGGAACCAAGATTTTGCTACCAACCATACAAAAATTGTTATATCAATCAATTGCTCCAAGTTGGCTTCACTGCTCCAATAGATTCTTCCAAACCTAGTAAGAAAACAAAATCTCATTTTGGAGTATGAGTAAAGAACATCCCAACCCTTCATTCTAGCCCCCCTCCCAACACAATAAAAAACTGTGAAAATGGCACACATAAAACATGTCTTTAGCCAATAAGTCATAAGTTAATACTCTCATAGAGAATCTGGAATTCTTTGAAGTATACAAAACTTGTACATATAGAGAAGAGAATCGAAACTTGGAATTCTTTGAAGCATAATAGAACTAAAAACCAAAGCTCTCATGACAAATACAAAGAATATAACTCTCTTGAACCTTTGAATTTCAAAAACTTCGAACATGAAACTTAGAAAAACTTGGAAGGAAATTTTTCTTTGAAGTTAGAAAAAGAAACATTAAAGATTATTCACTAAAGATTATACTAAGACCAAATATATTGATCTCCAAGAAAACTTTTTCAATATTATAAAAAATATTTAATTTAAATAACTTTAATATACAAAAGCCAAATCCAAAGCTAGTGATTTCTTCACACTGCTTTTCTTTTTCATTTGCCCATAACTCCACATACATCAAACACTCTCTATCCCACTCCATTTACATTTTGAACCAACAACAACAAAAAAGGATAATGCAAAAAGATGTACATTTTATCAGCTGGAAAGCTATGAACTATACAGAAAAAACACACTTCAGTCTATAGAAAGTGTTAGAACCTTACTCACTTTCGGGTTGGGTCATGGCATTCTTTCCATGCTTCAAAACTCTTTAGAATCCGAAGGGCCCTGCCACCAGAACCCACTAATCAGTATCAAGAGAATGTAAACTTTAAATTTTACATAAACAAGAAAATTTCTAGTACTAAGAGTTCTATACTTTTGTTCTCTATGGCTAAAGGTTTATCTTAATAAATATCTTACATAAATAAAATTCTAAACCTATTTCTATGTGTAGAGAAGTAACAAGTTAGAGTCTGTTATGAAAATGACAACCTTGATGATAAACACAACTAAAATCAAAGTAGTCTAAAAACCAAGAAATGACTCCAATTGAACATTGAGCTTCATTGCAACTCCAATTGAATAAACTTTGTGAAAACAACTGAATAAACCATCAAGAACAACAAATCAAGAAGTGGGAAAAATGTAAAAGACTACATGTAACGATCCAACTCTTTATATCGAGCTGATGTCATTACCAGTAAAACAAATAAAAGTTTTTGTTTAAAATAAATGAAAACATTTCAAATATTCATTTAAAATCAATAGTAAATAAAATGTGTGAAGAAAATAATAAATAAATATTAGGTAAAATACTAGTCGGGTCCTATTTAAAATAAAAGAAATTTCTAAAAGTAAACCTGAGTTCTGAAATAATCTTATGAAAATTGAATACTGAAAACAATACAAGCGGAATAAAACATATATTGTCCCTCTATGGTGAACCATGGTCTCTTCTTGTCATTCGCCAGCTTGACTCTACCTCTTACCTTTGTCTGTAAATTTAAACATAAAAAAGGGCATATAAATTTATACTCAGTAAGGGACCTGCTATTAGTCCCGCTAGATGTCTGTTAAATTTCTGTTAGAGTCCTGTAGGAAGGTACCGTCTAAATATTGTACTTTTGAGGGCACGCTATCCAATGATCCCCTAGGAAAGCATATGGACTCTCGGTGATCCCGAAGGAACACCCTAAAGGAGAGTCGGGCTGTAAGTGATCCCGTCAAATCACATATAAAATTGGCCATACATGCATAAATAGGTGGTGATCCCGAGGAACACCCATATGGTACGACTCTAACAGTAAATCTAACAGAACATCATAGCCTATATAAATATATCATATCATAAATATCGTAACTCAGTCAAACATAACTCAATCATATCATGTTTAATCATAGCATGCCTCAAATACAATGTATCACGATCATCACATCTCAGTCATACATGTTTCCCTTAACTACATTAATACATGACACAAAATATGCATGCAACTTTAATTAACATTTGCTAAAATAATTCATTGGTTGACAGTCAAATCCTCCCAATACTCAGTCCTAAACATGAACAAAATTAACATTAATAATTTTGTCAACTATCACCCTACTATTTAATTAGGCAACCAAACTTATCCAAGCTTACCCCAAGATTAAGGTTGAATCCAACACAACCTTAAATGAAAAAAATTTAACAACCTCAATTGTTCAAATTTCTCTTGAACCTTCAAGCAAACATAAATCGACTTAAACTAAATACAGTTTCATTTAAGATCCAAAATATTCTAATTGGGTGTACCAAACCCAACACAACTCACCACAATACCAACTAGCTTAAACTGGTGGCTTGGCTAACAAAAGGGCTCAAAACGGCTCGAGTGTGTGGCTCAATGAGGCAGGCGGCTTGGGGAGAATGAAGGCGGTTCGAATCTGGTTTGAAGGAATAGAGACACGCGACTCACACTCAGTGAAGCCCTTTCCGACTCGCACAAGCATGGGCTTGCTTGCGAGGAGATGGAAGCTGAAGAAAACGTCGTCAATAAGGGACGGAGAGTGACGCACGAACAAAGGTGAGGCACTCCGTGGATGGGAACGCACGAACAGAACAACTTGGCGAGACGGTTTGGGCTTCGATTGACGGTAGTTGTGCACGACGGAGATTGGTGACTTGAAGTTGACTGAGTACGACGGACGAAGATTGGAGACGACGCAAGGGTGAAGGTGGCGGTGGCACTTATTTAGGGTTTCTAGGGTTTGCCTTTGGGGAAGATGATGAATAGTGAAGGCACGTTTCACGAAGTGGGTTTTTAATATTAAACAATAATAATATTATTATTATTAATAACAATTATTATATCTTCTCTTCTTCTCCTTTTCCCTTTTCAATAAAATTTCTCTCTCCATCTTAAATACCTATCAAATCAATCTCCTTTAACTTCCCCAAAACACACTATATTTTCAAAATAATTATATTTTCCATAATCCAAAATACAATATATTTTCAAAATAATTATATTTTTCATAATATATTATTTTTCTTTCCTCCAAGTATATTTCCTTAAAATACTAATCATTTTCAATAATTATATTATCCCTATAATATAATTATTTTTTAACATTCCATAACTTTTTATATATATATATAAATAAACAACCAACATCCTTAAATCTCACCAAATCTAACAAAACTTCCAATTATCGAAAATAACACCCAAATAAATCCAAGATAATTAAAAATCAAAATTTCCTTAATTTTTGGGGTGTTACACTACAAGTTAACAAAAAAAAAACATTTAAAACACATGGAGAAAAAGCGTATTAAAGATTCCTCCAAGAACTAAATTCAATTAAACAACTCAATGAAGAACAACGGTTCCCAAAAAAATAAACTTCACCATCTAAAAGCATCCCCTGAAAATACCTTTTTTTTTTACGAAAACAAGGATCATCCATTCCAAACAATCAATTTCTTCACCCAACAAGTTCAAACAGTAAAATCTAAACACACCCAGTTGACTATAAGCCCAAATAATTCATCAGATACAAAAACATACACATAAAATTCCAATAAATAAATAATAATAATAATAAAGGAAAGGAAAAAGATGCATACCATGGAGTACTAGAGAGTTTTGAACTAAGAGTTCAACTTTTGTACTTTAGAAAGATGTCAATCGTTAGGTTAATTTTTAAAAACTTAAAAATAAAATAGTTACCAAACCAAAGCTTAAATCAAACTACTTGAAACCTTTTCTGCACCTTACAAAATTTCTTAAAGAGAGGGTATATCGTTTCATCATTCACTACAACTTCAACATATCTCCTCACCAAAGTAATCCACTCGAAAACATGGCAAAAATTCATCTACACATTTTAAAGACTAAAGATAAATATGTTATTTTACAAGTAAACAAAAAGGCTAAACCTGGAAAAGAAGATTAGAGAAATGGAAGAAAAGGGTTTAAGATCCATCGCATTTGGATATATGGGTCTTAAGATCTCACATAAAAAAAAATACTACATGAGTTGAAAGTTATTGAAAATCTTGGTATAAGAATCATATTAACATGAATGATAAGATAAGCTTTTTATGATCATACAGAACTGATGAAACAATTTTGCACATGATGGATTTGATTGTATTAGTTTAGGATTTTACAAGTTTTCACTACAAATGAGGGAGAGTATTATAGTAGTATTGAATTCACCTTAACTCATAAATTCAAGCATTCGGGTTGTGCGATAATTTAATAGTACATACTATACAATTTACCTTAGGCTTCTCAAATATAAGTCACATAAGCCAAAGTTTTAGTAAAAAATCAAGATGCAAAACATAAACTAAGAATAGCTTATCTCTAAATATTTCTACACTATGATATAATATTTTCCAACTTCAAGCATAACTCTTTTTTGCAAAACATCTCAAATATGCTGGAGAGACAAAAGGTTAGAAGTATATTGTCATGTCAAAGCAAAAGGGCACAATTTAAGGAAGAAAATTAACTTATCATGATTATGCCTTGAGGAAAATTACACGCCTTTTCCTTTTATATTCAACTTCGTCTCTCTAGTGCATGATACTCAAAGCTCTTCTCACCAGTCTAAAACATTTATAGCATGATAATCAGATGATGATTAATAAATTTGAATTCTGAGTACATACAATTTTTCTTTATTCCTCGTCTTTTATCTCAACAATAGTTTCTTCTATCTACTAAATTCAAAAGGTGCCTTGTGACTATTTACTAAGCTTTTTAGTGCAAGCTGTCTTCCATACATAATATCATTAGCTTAAATATGCACACAGTCATACAGAGCTATAAATTTACTCATATTAACATTATCATTATTATAGACTTGACATCTTCAAGTTTATCAAAATAAAAATATGCTTTAACAAAATTGTACCTTGAGATTCTTTCAACCCTATTAAAAAAACAGATAAGTCCAACACTTTAACAAATTTATAGTGCAGATTATGTATCTCAATTGATCTCAACAAAATAAGATTGAACAAATACCTATGAGATACCTTTTCAATGTTACATATTTTCATAAAAGCTCAGAAAGAGGTTATAATACTTCTCTAGGAAAGCTCGGATGTAATATATCTGTCTCTCCCCATCTTTTCTCATACATCCTTCACATAGAACAGAAAAATTAAGAAACCATTCACTTCATCAAAAGCATGTCAACAACTAAATTTTAGCTGTATTGTCTATAAACATTTAAACAAAAATGGACATTGACACAATAATTCAATCTACGAGACACTCTACTCAATCAGCTAGTTAAATTGGGGCAAAAAAAAAAAATCTAAAATTCATATACCAGGTAAGAAAATCAGCAAGTTTGAATAGGATGTCTATCAAACAAAGAAGCATTAGCTAATCTTCCTAGAAACCTCAATAACTTGCGAGATTTAGATCATTTAACAAACCCATCAACAACTAATGAGTTAGCATTTAAGAACCTACCCAAACTTGTACTAACGATCTTAAGTGCGATGAACAATACTCCATAGTTCTCTAGAGTCTAAATTCTTCCAATCAACAACATGGTAATGGAAATTCCATATCGAAACTAATCGAGTAATCACGAAACTTACTAAAATCACCCAATTTCTTACTAACACTTATAAAGGTAGCGTTAATCTTAACGGACAATGCCCTAACAATTTTTTACTTCAACAACAAGCACCACCAACATGGTTCATTTGAAAATAGCACTGAAATTAAACGAATACTCAATACCCAAACCACAAGAACTTGAAACCTTACCCAAATTCGTGTCGAACGCCAAACTTTTACTCCTTCTCGGCTAAATAGTTGCTAAGTCCTTCCAAGAACTCCAATTTAGCATCCAAAAGTTATGGGTACTGATTAATTCAAGTTGAAACTCAATGGGTATTCAAGACCCACTCAATAAAGTTTAGAATCTCACCCAAGTTGTGCCAAAATGCCCAAATATGACTTTTTGAAGGGCTGGACAGCGGCTCAAACACTTCTAAAAATCGAATCTAGCATCGAAAAGTAATGGGTAATGTTAAACTCGTCTAAAAATAACGGGTATTTAAAACTGCCTAACAAAACAACCCCAAAACACAAAAATCTTACTCTAGAAGTTGAATCTGAACGTAGAATGGAGACATACCATGATGGGCTTGATCTCCAGCGAGCTACCACACGCGGTGGCTGGGATTCACCAATGAGTTTAGCGACGCAAGGAGTTTTGGATGGTGGCATCGGCTGAAGGAGAGAAAGAGGGGGATTTCGGGCGTGTCATCGATGAAAAGTTGCATCGTTCCCGACGTACGTCATAGAGGGAGAGAGATGGTTAGTGGAAGGAAGGAAAAATCGAGAAGGAGGGGCGGCGCGTGGATCTTCCACGAAGAAGAAGAAGAAGAAGACGAGGAGGAGGAGGAGGAGGAGGTAGAGAAAGGGTTTGGAGATATTTTATAAGTTTTATTTTAATAAATAAATTATTTAATGTTTATAGAATTAGGAAAAATCTGATTTTAATAAACTTTTGATTTAAAATGAATTTTATTTAATATATTAAATAAATTATTTTTTGCATCTTTTATGACACCAAATAATTGTCGCGGAAAGTGAAATCCGAAAAATTAGTCTTTTTTCGCCAAAAGCGTAGATTTTTAGCTTTTGTGACAATTTTTTTTCCTCCCTTCAATTTTTAGTATATTGTCATGTCAAAGCAAAAGTACACAACTGTCGTAATAGGTACTTTTTGTTGTAGTGATAGAAAGTGAAAAATTCAATAGAAAGGTCTAAATCAAGTTAGCATTGTAAATTCTATTTTCTTTTTTTTTTGGCATTGGACTTTTTCTTTATCTTCCAAACAACTAAAAGCAACCATAGATCAGCATAGAAGATACCTAATATTTCTGGAAAAACTAGAAACAAAGACGTCTGCAACACTGAAGTAGATTCTCAACAGTATAAAAATGGTACTAGAATTAACGTAGCATACAATGACTTATTAGTTAATACCATGAGGAACAACCCAATATTCTTATTTATTACGCTTTTCCTAGTGATGCTCACTAAAAGTTTCTCTTTTTCAGTGTCCGTAGCAAGAAGTAGCTAAATTGGATTTCTTTGCAACCACATAGGAAACAATTATTATTCCCCTGACCATTTGTTACTTTAATGCCCTGATCTGGAAAGGACGTCTTGTTGAAGAAAGCCTCGTTAGGAAGTTGTTTCAGTTAAGTGTGGAGACATCCCACAAGGAAGGATGCGAAAGAAAGTAGGCAATATGTAGAGAAAATTGTAAGCTAAAGTTCCTATCGCATGAATGTGAGTAACACGATAAGAATAGCTAGCGAGAAAGGCAATGCGCTAAGTGAGGCATTGACAGGATACCGCGAGAAGTATCTGTACCCAAGAGATTGAGGTGAGGAAGTAAATATCTTGTCAAGCGACATGACAACTTGTGGTGGGAAAAGAAACGACAGTAGCTTCTTTTGGAAGAGAACGGGGACAATTAGACAATTAAGAGTTTGGCTTCCCAATGAGATAAGGTGTGTGCTTGTTGTGCTACCAACGATGTTAAAGACTTGCTTTGGACACGTTGACTAACTTAAAATTTAGGGGATAGTGTTGTTGCTTATGTTGGTGTTTACTTCTACATGATAAGTCATTGATCAAGATCATTGCATGCAAAATGCTTACTATAAATCTCTTCATCATGTGATTGCTAAGTCCTCGTTGTGTACAAGTTTTTCTATTGCTTGCCCAAGTGTAAGCGAAATAATAGGTTTTTCTAGATGATCTAGAGTTGAACACAGAGAATTGATGTCAAAGCTTAATTCTAGGGCTTACTCTTCATTTAGGTGGTATAAAAGAATAAACTATATAATTTAAAAGAGTGCAAGTTTAAATCATATCTACTTATATACACTAGAGAAATTTGTATAGGTAATTTAATGAAGGTGGTTGTGAGAATGGAATACATAGGTGAACTAACTTGTACTAAAGAAGGAGGTGAAGGAAAATTTGTGCATTACTAGGCAAATATGTTATATGAAGACATTGATGTGATATGACTTACTTAACTAGCTTATGATTAAGGCGAGCTTCTCTCGGAGTCTTTAAATACCACACTTGCTCTCCTTTCAGGATCTAAATGACTAAGCCCAGCTAAACAAGGTATATCTAGAAGAGTTCACTTATAAGACTTATAGAGCTTCACGTTTAAGGGTGACAACCTCTCAGTGCCTGATGCCCATACTGTTCTCCTTTTGAGACACAAATAATGGAAGTTATCTCGCTAAGGTGGAGTTTATCTCCAAACTCCTTCTTGCGATCCTTGATACTTGCCCTCTCGAGTAGTTGGCGATACACACTAGCCAAGTGATGAAAATAGCTCTTCTTACGTGATAAGAATTATAACTTTGTCTTCTTATTAAGAAACTCTCACATATCCTAAACTACAAATAACACAAGGACAGATGAACAATAAAGAAGCGATGGATTGAAGAGGCATAAATATACATTGTATTAAAGAATAAAGGTCATCGACCACTATACAATGTGAGTAAATACAATGTAAAGAAATACAAAAATGAAAAGAATAGAAATGACATTACAAGTTAGGGGAGATGGGAGATGAGATCTTCTTCACTTAGACCTCAAGCTTTCACTCATGAACTGACTGGAGAAGAGAAAGAAATGCTTTACAAACTGCGGAAAGGCTATTACTTTCCACCAACTCTCTAGGGTTTTGCCCACCTCTTTAGGTGTACGAAGGGCTCTTGCAAGCATCTTGGCCTATTTAGGCCTCATTTTCTTGTTGGTGATGGGTTCCTTTTATAGTTAGATTTAAGCGAGAAATCTAATCTTCTGAGCATGTTAGTGTACCAAAAGTTTCTTGTTGGTAAGTCATATAAACTTCATCTACCACTTTTGTCTTTTAGCGAACCTCTTCTCGCCTGCTTATAAAGTCTTCTCGCCTAGTCTCTAGGCGAGTCCCTTTGCGATTCGCTAACTTCTTCTTTTGATTTCAATCTCTCTTTTAGACACTCAAACTAGGGTGAAACAGGTATGGATGCTTTTGTAACGAGCATTTCTAAATATTTATACATTTACAACATAAGCTAACCATTTTGACACTTTTCCTATACATTTTTGTCATATTATTCTATCTAAAAGGCTATAATAACATGTATTTCTACAAGTTATCAGTGTGCGTCTCAAGGAGAAAGTCAAATTGCCATCGACGACTAGACTACAGAGTTCGAATTGGTAGTATAACGCGGTGTGTGCTATGATGACTTGTGTAAAGCACAGAAGTCACCCTTGGATGTGAAAGGTCTCTATAAATAGGGCCGAAAAGCCAAAGAAAAGATCAGTTTTTCCTAAGAGAAAAAGTATAGATTTTTCTGATGAAGGAAAAAGAAGAAAGTTTTGAATGCTGAACGGACGTAAACCCAAAGTCACTTCTTGCGACTAAATTGAGGTTGTCGCCTAAACCTTCAGCGTAAACCACACAACTTGATAAACGTTGAATGCCTAATAAGCGGAATAGCTTCTCTACCAAACTTAAACGCAACGCTTAAACTCTAAGTTTACTTAACACAATGCAGCAAAAAAACAAACTTATCTTTTAGCTTAGTCTTATCGCCTTGTCTTAAATACTTAATTTTACTCTTTAACTACTACACGATAGGCACAAGATAATGCAGCGAAAATGAACACAACTTCTCTTATTAAATAAGCACTTTACACCAATTACAAACAAAACTCAAGCTTTCTTAACAGCAAGACTTAAACATAAACTTTGGGCCTTCTTCGTCTAGTATAGCTTCTCCAACTCAACATTTAGCTTGCTTGCCTCAATGTGTAGCAACTTGTCTTACCCTTTCTTTACTTGGCCTCAACGCCCAAACACCTAGGAAAGGAAAACTTAAAACATAAGTCAAAGACTTAGTGAGTGAGAGTTTAGAAATTTCTTTTTGGAGAATACAATACAATCACATAAATCACTTTTCATATTCATAAACACATGCTCACAACACCTCTTTTCACGAATGATGGAAATCACGCATTGGCTCTCTTATTCATTTCCACCCAAGAATATGAATTATCCCTTGCGTCAAGACTATTGGGATTCACTCTCGCCGGCATCCTGTGTTTAGACTACTGTGATATTCACTCCATCCACAACATTCAGGAATTTCCCTGATTCATTTCTTGTTGCACCATACATTCACATGACGCCTATAGACAGTGTGTGCACACCCCAAAATAGTTGTTCACTTGATAGGAATAAGGCCAATGGTTTACACGCACACAGGCATCACATAGAAATCAATCATTTTCTCTTTAAAAATAATGCATCAACAACAACATCATTAACATCAATATATATATATACAAGACATGTTATGCATAACTACTAACTCAGAAGGAATGCTTTTTGAAATATGACTTTCATTTATAAAAAAATTCACAAACATTTTATAAAAATTACTCACAAAACATTCATTTTACTTATAAAGGCCACTCAAAGAACACTTGGGTTTTTCCTTCTTAGAACGTTTAGTTCATTCCTCCTCTCGCCTAGTCCTCTTCAACAAGTAGCCCGACTGTAACACCCCAACCTTCTTAGAAGGTTGGGATCATTACTATTTAAATAAAATGTAGTTTTTTTTTTTTTTTTTTTAAAGGCAAATTAATTTTTATAAGTTTTGAGAAATATTTAAATAAATAAGTAATGAGAATAATAAAATAAAATACTGATTTGGGCCCATAAAAATAAAAGAAATAATTTTAAAATAATTAAAGTTCTAAAGTTCTAAAAAGAATAATTCTTGAATCATAAATGCGGAAAAACTGAACTATTCCCTATGGCGAACCACGGTCACTTCTTGTCATTCGCCAACTTGCCCTTGCCTTTATCTTTACCTGAAAATTAAAACATTTGAGAGAATGAGTATATAAAATTATACTCAGTAAGAGACCCGTACTTAGTCTCCCTATGTGTTGTTAGTCTCTTGCTAGAGTCCTGCAATAAGGTACCACGCTCTATGGTGCTCCCGAACGCACGCTATCCAGTAGTCCCACCGGGACTGAACTGGACTCTCGGTGATCCCGAAGGAGTCACCCTAAAGGAGAGTCGGGCTGTAAGTGATCCCGTCGAATCACGTCTCAGTAATACTCAAACATATATATGGGAGGGCCTTAATGGACCCCTCGTGGTACGACTCTAACCAGCAGACCAACAGAACACTATAGGCTATACATGCTCATCATAAAATCAACATTCAGCTCAACATACACAATCTCATAGATACATATAATCACATCATGCATCAATAATATGCAAAAAGGGAAAAATTCTCTTACTTGAAGATCCGCTAAAAATAATTCACTGGTTGACAGTCAATTCCTCCCAATACTCAATCCCGAAGATTAGGGTTGAATCCAACACAACCCTAAGTGAAACAATTCACAGTCTCAGTTCCTCCAACTATATTCGTTCCTTCAAGAAAACATAGATCCACATAAATCCATAACTTTATTTATTCAGAATAGAATAGGCAATTAATGGGAGTACCAGCACAATCGATAATAGTCCAACTCACCAAAGTGACTCCACAACAAGGAATGGCTTGAACCAAATGAAAACAGCTCAAGTGGCTTGATGAAGAGGCTCGGCTCGGACCTTGAGGCTTTACGGCTTACGTACGGACGAAGACGGCCCGTACGGCTTGGTGAAAACGGACGCTTGCGGCTGGACGCTGGCGGCTGGACGCGTGCGGCTCGGTGAGGACGGATGCGTGGACCCGTGCGGCTGGAACTCGTGTGGCTGGACGCTGGCGGCCGGAACCCATGCTGCTAGACGCTGGCGGCTGGAAGCGTGCTGCTGGCCGACTGAGACGCGAGGCGAACGACTTCGTCCGACGGCCGTCGTCATGGTGGTGTTCGCGGCGGCTAGGGTTTCTTTGTGACGGCTAGGGTTCTTTGTGAGGAAGAAGATGAATTGTAACTATGGCAAGCATCCCGAGGGTGTACTTAATATGTAAAATACTAATAATAATAATAACATTAATACCATTATTATTATTATTATCTAATTTTCCCCAAATAACTCCTCTTTTCCTTCATCTCTTCCTATTCCTATTTAATTTTCCCTCTCTCCTCATTAATATCCCTTATAACATATCTTTCCTTAATAATTAATAATGATAACAATAGTATTACCAATTTCAACCATTAACCCCACATCTTTCCAAAATACTTTACTTTCCACAAAAATTAAAACCATCTCACAAAATAACACCCAAAATTAATAAAATGATAACGAAATATCTTGAAAATTTTGGGGTGTTACAATATTCCCTCCTTTGAAGATCTTTCGTCCTCGAAAGTCTTTTTTTTTTTTTTTGTTTTTTTGTTTTTTTTTAATCCTCAAATAACTCAGGATAATGAGCTCTCATGTCGTCCTCTCTCTCCCAAGTAGCTTCCTCAACCTCGTGGTTTCGCCATAAAACCTTAACCAAAGGAATTCCTCTGTTACGAAGCAGTTTAATCTCCCTTGCCAGAATCTCAACTGGCTACTCCTCATAGCTCAAGTCCTCATTAATTTGCAATGGCTCATAATCAACTATATGTGAGGGATCTGCTACGTACTTCCTTAGCATGGAGACATGGAACACATCGAATCAATGCAGATAACAAAGGAGGCAAGGCCAAACGATAAGCTGCGGGGCCAATTCTTTCAAGAATCTCAAACGGCCCTACAAAACGTGGACTCAACTTTCCCTTCTTCTCAAATCTCATAACACCCTTCATAGGTGCTACCTTCAGAAACACCATGTCCCCCACATCAAATTCAAGATTCCTACGTCGTTTATCAGCATAACTCTTATGTCTGCTTTGTGCTGTCAACATGCGAGCTCTAATCTTCCAATTGTCAGAAATGAAGAGAAAGTCAAAAGTCAAAAGTCGAGATGGTTAGTTCTGAGGTTGTGTAAGAAAGCTAAGGAGGAAAGACAGAGTAATTTTGTAGTCTTACATGGCATGTTAGCCATGAAAATTTCTAATACGCCTAAGGGGCCAGTTGGTAAGCGGATTGCTCCTTATTATGGTTGGCCCGACTCAGAAGACAGGCGAGTATAATACGCAGGTTGGTGATGTCTAACTCGGTGAGCCAGAGAGCCAAGAAGCTGAGTCTGGGGAAAAGTATCCCTAAATGTCGTTTGCTAAGAGAGGTAGTTGGGAAACCTGGAGGAGGAAGTGCCACCTTTACACCTCTAGGTACCGTCTACAAGGAGAATCGTTAGTGGTGAAAAGCAAGGAAGAAGACTCCAGAGGATATTCTTGGGTTGAACTGCTGATGACTAGCGGTAAAAGGGTTGAGGTTGGAGTTTTATATTGCAGAACACCTCGGCCCAAAGAGAGGCCTTGGTTGTGTGATCCAAATCGCACATTGCTTTACACGATAAAATTACAGGCGACGAGGATGACCTATGCGAGAAGAAGTACTATGCGGTAAAAGACTAAGCGGGGAACTCTACCATGAGACTGATTTACTTCACCAGGAAGTAATGACATCATTGTCCACGTAAGGAGGTCGGTGAACGATTTGACTTTGGCACTCAATTTGAATCCAAGATAAGGTTATGGTAGAGACACATGGCTTTTTAGTATTGGACATCTTCTCGCCACCGATAGTAGTAATTATTCTAGCATGAGTAGACTTCACTAGAAAGAGGCTACAAATAATGGAATTTCAGCCATTTCGAAGTTTGTTTTTCAATCGTAAGCCTCTATTAAAGAAAATTTGAAGAATCTTAAAGCCTAAAAGATTCAAAATCAACCGGAATTCAGCAAGGGCATGCAAGAGAGTGTGAAGAGGGACTTTGAGTTAAAGGCCAAATGCAGAACCTAGCTATTTGTGATTGTGAGTGATTATTCCTAGTAAAAAGGATTTCTAAAACTTGATTGAATGAATCTTTAAATGTACTTCCTTAAGAGATTAGGATTATATGCCTTCCTCTTGATGTTTTCCAATCCCAAAATACACCGTTTTATGCATGAATCAGACTTAGTTTGTGTTGAAATTAGAGGATCACACTATGCATGAGAAGTGATGGCAAAATGATTTAAAAGATACATGTGGTGAGTAACCTTTACAAGTAAAAGAATGTTTTGTAAAAGGTTTTCTTGAAGAAAATGTATTTAGAGGTATTTCTTTGAACCTGTAATTGTGCATAACATATTGTATATATAAATATATCATAGTGTTCTTTTTGTTACTTAAAAGGAGAACAATTGAGTTTTAAAGAGTACATGAAACATGGAAAAATTGAAAATCAAATCTATTGTACCCTATGCGATATGTTACTTTGTTCCTGCTGTGTGATCTGGAATGGAATGCCCTATTTATGTTGTGTGGTCTTGGATGGGATGCCTCATACCTGCTGTGTGACTAGTATGGGATGCTCTTTGCTTGCTGTGTGATCTAGTAATGGAAGATCCATTATGGGTAGTGAAATTGATGAAACATGCTAATGACGTTGAGATTACTTCGCATGGTTGTAACTTGACAAAAGAGTGTGGTAAACGCTTGAGCCAAGACAAGGGTACAAAGACTTCGTTAAACTTATGGAATAATTATGAATATTGATTATGTGGTATGCGAGAAGACATGCGACGCGAGATAACTTATAATAACAAAATCAAAAGAATGATTTTGATCTAAATTGCATGTTATTATGCTACCTAATTTGAATAATTGACTATTTTTGGAATAATTTGAATATGTTTGGATAAAAGATCCCACTCACAAGAGATTATTTGTCTAACCCTTTTAAATGTTTATATTACTTGCCTCAGGTAGTGAAGGACATCCGATGTTGAACTTGATATCTTGATCGCCTACCATGCCTCTTTAATGACATCATTTTGGTAGTAGCCACTGTCATCTTGCATAATGTGTATAAACTAGGCGAGCAAAGTCAATTAACTTTTTTGAGTCAGTGTCCAATTTCTTTTGAAAGAATTATGTATTTGAAGTCAAATGAACTCTTTGATTTGATTATCAATGAAGTTTCTCGCTTTTATTTAAATTCAAATTCAGTGTTCAAATCTTGTAATGTACAAAGGTTGTTCCGCTTACTAGGCATTCAACGAATATCATGTGGTGTGGTAAGCGTTGAGGGTCTAGGCGACAAATCTCTTCTTAGTCGTAGAGAGTGACTTTGGGGTGGGGTGTGACTTTGGTGGAAAGAAGAAGGATGTGAAAAGACCAGAGATGGTTTATTTTATGCAAAGCAAAGTGTAATTTGTAATTTGTACTCCTGTAAGCATTAAGTTAATAAAGGGAAGAATTTAAGTATTCTACTATGTTAATTTCTTAAGTTATTTCTGCTGTAAAAGAGGTGATGGTCTCTAAGGCTCAAGTGGAAGAGCTTCATGAAGAGACAAAAGAAAAGAGTTATTTCCCTTACTAGACGTTTAACGCGTTGTCTTGTGAGAGGTATGCATTGCATGTCTAGGCGGCACGCCCTCCATTTGGTTGCAGGAAGAGGCATTTTAGGTGGGACATGATAGTTACCAACCACCCAACCCCATTTTTTCATCCTTATCTATCAAATATATTTATACTTTATAGAGAAAATAAAAGGATATACAGCACGCAAACGAAGCCAAAACAAAAACCATTCACCAATTAAAAAACAAAACAAAATAAATTGAATTAACAATTGAACTATTACTATTTGTAAAATACTTAAAATTTTCCGCTCCATTAATGAAACATATGTTTTAAACTATTTAAAATAAAGGAAAAATATATATATACACACTCTTCATCAATCACAATAAATAAATAAATAAACAGCCAAATGAACAATCTACTAAAATTTGAAGTATCCAGTAACAATTAAAATCAAACTCTAAATAAAAAACCAATAACTATTACAATTGAAACAAACCCATTAACAACGTCAAAATCAGTAAATAAAACCACAAACACGACCAAACTCCAAAACCTAAACATGCAAACAAACAAATCCTAGTACATCATTGCACATGAAAAAAACAAAGAAGGAAAGGGTTGATAAAGAAAAATTACTGTTGGTCGCCATCAAAAGCAAGGGGAGGGGCTTCCTCATCGAAAGAGATGAACGAGGGAATGATTTCAAAGAGATCAAATTCGTCACATGGGGGTTAAGCTCACGCGAGGTGCTCAAAACTGTGTCGTATTTGACTTTTTAAAGAAATTTGAAAACTAAAACGCCAGTTGTGAGAATCAAACTCGTGACGTTGGAGCTGAGTTGATGCGTGCATTGAGTTGACACGTGGAGAGGAATTTCCAATATTTACCAATTTGCACCTTATGTTTAATTTGCTCGTTCTTCTTCGATTGAACTCCGATTTAGGTAATTTTCGTGTCGTTCGGTTTGTGTCGGAGTCTACTTTCATATTCTGTATAAAAATATAAAAATAATGAATTTATACATGATGTAGATTGAGAATAAGATACATATTAATGAGTCAATATTTGCCCAAACACCGTACGATGTATATATATAGCAACCCTTCGGGGAATATGGCCTGTACACAGAGGTTCTTATGATAGAGGTTTTCAGTAGATACCTATGTATGCTATCACTGGGACAAATTTATAAGAAGAGGGTTCTACAAGTATGATATATGTAGGTTACCCACCTCATTGTAGCTATAACGAGATGGGGCACTACTAATGTCTGGATTCTACTTCGTAAATATCATATAACAAGATAAGGGCCGTTAGAGGGTCCACCTTATGTTTCATATGGTATAGAAAGTACATTGATTTAATTATGCTAAAAAAGAAGTTTCACTACTACAAAACTGGCTTTACTTGACGCTTAAAAACTGTCAAGTAGCAGAGGTCCGGAGACAAGCGAAGGTCAGCAGAGGATGTGGAACTTAAGATCTACAATATGGTAGATAAATTATTTGGGTCAACATTTATATTTCAAAGTTTGGAATGATGAAAAGAGTTTATATCACTACAAGAAATCGGAAGTTTCCCGACGCAGGAAAAATCGTCGGGAAACATGAGATCGATAGAAGCTGGTATTTCCCGACGCATCTTGGTGCACGTCGGGAAAATGTATTTCCCCCAACGCAGACACATGAGCGTCGAAACTGGCCGTAATAGTTTAAGGTTCCTCCGACGAGGTGCGAGGTAAGTTGAGAAATGGGTCCCTATTCCCGACGTGGAAAGTGTAGCATCGGAAGAGGGTGGATAATTAATTGTACCGTTTGGTCTTCCTCTGACGTGGTGTCAGATGCATCGAGAAAGGGTACCTATTTCTGACGTCTATAGTGTTGCATCAGAGGAAGGGCAGATCATTAATTGTACGTTACGCCTTCCTCCGACGTGGTGTCAACAACATCAGAAATAGGTTTAGGGATGCCTGACGTGTCACTAATTGCGTAAGGAATAGGTTTAGGGATTCCTGACGTGTCACTAACCACATCGGGAATAGGTTTAGGGATTCTCGACGTGTCACTAATTGTGTCGAGAATATGGTGCAATTCCTGACATTTTCATTGTGCATCGGGAGTTCTCCGTCTTTTTTAACTCCATTCTTTACCGAATGGAAATAAAAAAGAGAAAGAAAACCAAGAGAGGGAGAGGGAGACTTAGAGGGAGATCGAGAAGAAGAGGGCATTGTCGTCCCCGTTGTCATCGTTGTTGTCGTCCCCGTTGCCGTCACCGTTGTCGTCCTCGTTGTCGTCGCCGTCGGTAAGTGGTTTAGTTTAGTTATTGTTTTGTTTTAGTTAATTAGTTTTAGTATTTAGATTTCAAATTAGTTTTAGGTTTTAGATTTTAGATTTCAAATTAGTTTTAGTATTTAGATTTTGAATTAGTTGTAGGTTTTAGTATTGAAATTGAATTTGAAGTGTTGTTAGGATTTTGAATTAGTTGTAGGTTTTAGGAATTTGAATTTGAAGTGTTGAAGTTGAGATTGAAGTGTTGAATATTGAGATTGAAGTGTTGAAGTTGAGGTTAAAGTGTTGAATTTGAAGTGTTGAAGTTGAGTTTGAATTTCAATTTGAATTAAGGAATTAATGGAAGGTATTTTTTTTTTAAAAAAAAAATAGAGGAACTCCCGACGCACATGTGCTTCGAAAATTCCTAACCTGTGCGTAAGGAGTTCCTAGACATCTCCCGACGCTATATTGACAGCATCTTCAACATTCATACAACATCGGGAGATGTTTAGGAACTCTCGATGCACAACATGTGTGCGTTGGGAGTTCCTCTCTCGACACATTTTTTCTGACTTGTGTTCCGACGTATATTTATGCATCAGAAAAGCCTTTTCCGACACTTTTCATATATCTCCCGACGATTTTATGCGTCGGGAGAGCCCCCCTTTCTTGTAATGTATATTGAGACTAATATTCCACTCAATGCTCTCACCATAAAAACAATGTAGAAGAAAGGAAGAAGAAGACTAACCTGGAATCATTAGCTTCAAGTGTCTAATAGCATAAGAGAGATGAGCTGGTAAACTACGAACCCTAAGCGAAACCCATGTGGATGACGGTGAGAGATCATATAAAGCTGAGAGATTGCAAGTTTGAGAGATTGAAATTGAAAAATAGAATGTTCTTGTGAAATCGTGAGAGGCAGTCGATTTCACAAAAAGCTAGACGAAAGTTGATTTCTTTGTTCTTGCAAAATGCCAAGAAAGTGACGACGAACAGAGAGACGACGACGACAGACGAATATGAAAGTGTTGTCATTGTCGGTTGAACGACAGTCATGAGAGGTAGGGTATCACAGTCGTCGTGGTGGGTTTCGACTTGGGTATCGCACGTAGTGATGTCTAGGTTGAGCAAAAAGAATTAGAAATTCTGAAAAAGGCTAAAAAAGGTGGGAAAATATTTGGCGGACACTCAGTTATTTATTTTCTGGGAAATTTATACATATAGCAACTTTTAGAGTTGCATTTGGAAGGATGTTAAAACAAAAAATTAATAAGATTTATAGCACATAGCCTTTGCTGCACGTGATCCACTATTTTTTTAATCCAATAATGCCCTTAGTATTTAAAAAAAAGCCCTCAATTGTAGGATTGTTGTTTTCTTTTTTAGTAGTTGGTTATTTAAATTCAAATATTTTTGTCACACCCTAAATAATAGTACTGCGACGATAACGTCGAAGTAGTAAGAATAGGATGTGAGTTTGTCACAACCTTGAAATTTTCTTATCGCAAAATCTTATTCTAAACTCTTTTTAGACTATCAACACAAATCAATTTATCAATTAAACACACTTTATTTCACAAAACATGTCAAAACGCATGTAATCATTTCACAATAGAATTAAATCATCTCGCAAATCATATCAATATACATTTCGAATAAACACTAATTTACATAACACATCTGTTTCACATAACATAAATCATCTCAAACAAACACACATTAGTTAATTATTATTTTCGCCAAGGATCTCAAATCGTTCTCTATGCTTGGTCTCATTACCTCATGTTTAAACTACTATATCAATAGCATCCGAGAACATACAAAGTCAAAACATGTAGATGTAAAGCTTCTAATTGTGAAAAAGAGTTGAGAATGATCAAATTTTGATAGAATACATAGGAACAAACTTTATAGTAACGAATCCAATGTTCACATGGGTGTTGGTCCCTCTTCTGATTCTATGGTTTAGTGGGAATTTGTTATCGATAATGTTTTATTGTTTTATTTATTCTCTATATAAAATAAAGTTTAATGGTTTATGTTTTATTATCTCTGAACTTGTTTATTATGCATTTTGTTTTGCAAATGTGGTTTAACATTAAGTTTTAAAAAATGACCTCACTAAGGAATTTGAACCAGTTGTAAATAGACATGATCTAAATCGTTTTGTATATTAAGTTTCTATGCTATCCATCCACACTTGATCTATGTCATTAAATGTATTAGAATTGGTGATTAAGGAAGGTTTAGTTTTAAAAGTAGGACAAAAGCTACCTCGATTTCGTGTTGATACAGGAGATTGACTAGATTGAACTAAAGGAGAATTCCATCAATGAGATCATATTTCTGTGTGTGCTTAAGGTTTATGTCATTTGGTTAAATTAGGTACATAATCATAGCTCAAGTATAAGATTATCAAATGTATTTAAATAATAATATGTATAATTAAAGTATGAGCTATATATGTGGATTAATAATTTATCACATTGAGTTATTTTTTATTAGATTGGGTCTTGGAATGTGATCTATTTAATTAAGGATAGTTACAAATATAGCCATTAAATTCAAAATATTAGCATATGTAACAACATACTAAAAAATTGCAAATATAGGAAAACTTGTCAAAATCTATCAATGACACAAGTTTTATTTGTCAACAATAGAAGTCTATTACTGATAGACCATGTTGAAAATATTGGTTTATCAATGATAGACTGACCATAAGAGTCTATAAATGATAAAAGTCTATCATTAATAGACTTTACTATATATTTGATTTTTTTTTAAATGTTGCTATACACTTAATTATTAGAGAAATTGCATCAGATGACAAAAACATTTAGAAGAAAAAAATAGCCCATGAGATCTATTTTTCATATTGCGAATGTGACAAAATTAGTGATATTAGAAGGCTATCAGATAGCTATCGACTTTTAAATTTGCTACTTTTACAATTTAGAAAATGTAAGCGTCCCTAATTATTATTCATAAAATTGCTATCTATTTTAATTACCCATTTAATTAAGATACCAAATTAAGTATGAACTAAAGGCTAGTATATAAAGAAACCTTATAGCTATGATCCCATATATATCAAAATAAGTACTTGATAATTTGACAATTTGACATGAATGAACCTAGAGTTAATCTATGTAATATATATTTAAAGTAATTAAGCTAATGTAAAGTGCCAAGGAAAGATAAGGAAACATCCAAAAAAGACAGAAAACAAAAAAACAAAAAAACAAAAATGCATAACTCAATTGCCATAATTTGTTCTATCAATCTCAAAGTTAAAAATTCTCTTACTCGATTCATTAATATAATATCCTCCGATTCTAAAAAAAAAAAGTACAAAAAATATGTCTAAGATAAACTGAAATTGTTTCAAAATAAGTCCAATTTTATTGATTCGAAAGAACAAAAAATCACAGAGGAGATGAATAATTTTTGTAACTTTTTTCAGCTATTATTATCATTATTCCCTTCACATTAAAAAATTGTGGTCATAATTTTGTTAAGTAAACAATGTAATCATATAATGATGCATGTGCTTTAATCTCTTTCCCACTTATTTCAAATATGTTCTCACTTGATTTGTTCAAACAGATTTGGGTTTAATAATTATATGAAATAGGATATTATACCGTCAATGCATCTGAGTGCTTCCATATTTTAAGTAATAATCATCGTGGTTGACATTTAATCTTGAAAATGACATTTCATTGTTTGTACAACTTTCGATTAATTATGTTGGTAGAACGTGTCTTTTTTTGGTTTTATTGGTGGCCTTTTTTATGATTAAAAGTATTATTTTGCTCTTATATTTTGAGGAAACTTTATTTTAGTTGATTCACTCTTGGATGTTTAAATTTAGTTATTGAATTTTTAAACAAAATCTAAACTAATTATCCATTGTTTTAACACAATCTTATTATTTGGTTTTCTCAATAGAAAAAATGATTTTAAAATTAACTAATATAACAAATTTTAAGATTTTATTGACATTAGAAAACTACTACAAATTTTAAGATTTTATTGATATCAAAAAACTAAATTTGAAAATTTAGTAGAGTTAGAAAAATGAAATGAAACACAAAATACAAAATGTTTGTTTGATATGCCAATTAATTAAAGCGCTTGATTTTATTTGTTAGTTTGTCAAATATTCAAAATTTAGAACCCCATTCCTAAACTAATAGACTACGATGTGGTGTATATAACTCAAAATTATCTTTAATATGTAGGTGTTGCATACCATTTTTTAATATGCATGGTCCGGTGAACTCGAGTGTGATGGGTCCGACGAGACTTGGTGTTCGGAGACCCATGACATTTGCAAGTAAACTCACCTATCTTTTTTAGCTACTTGCAACATTATAATTTTTGAAACAATAATGCAGGATTATAAATTAAGTGGACTTTCTCAACAATTTTAATTTCTTCATAAAATGTTAAGACTAGTTTTAGTTTGCCTTACTATACCACTATATATCCTCCCAAATCTGTGTGGGACTTCAGCGAGGTTGGGACGTAATTGAGTTGGGCTGGATCAGATTTCCTTCAAAACTGGCCAACACGAAATCAACATGGTTATGTATCATAAAAAATCCCACAACTTAGGTCAATTTTTTTTCTCTTTTTTAAGTAATGGGGCTTGGTCATACCAACATCGACATCATAGTAATCGAGCATCAAATATATGTCCAAAAACATATTCACAAGTTATCAACCTACAATACAGTTCTACTGTATTGACAAATTTACACAATTACAAAACTACAGAATCATGGGCTAGAAATTGTACTCCTAGAACTTGTCATCAGAGATTCAAAATACAAAATACATATTTTACTTCATGTCCAAGCTATCAAATTCATTATAGCAACGAGAAACAAGGGAGAGAAGAATTACATTAAAAAAGGATATTGGTACCAATACTTAGAAACAAAAACTTCTAAACATCCTCTTTGACATAATGCAAATGCAATCAAACATAATGTAAAGTAGGCTAGAGATTCGGCAAAATAGTCGTTGAACAAATTGAATTGCTCTACGTCTTGTTAGTGTAACTGAGAGCGGTAAGCTTGCATTATCGTACTTCAAGACTTAAAAAAACAAGATTCAATATTTAACCAGTTGACAATTAATATGAAAAAAAAATAGACGTAAATAAATATTCGAGTGTTAGGGTTTTCAAGTGTTTTTCTTCTATCCTTATTCGGCAAAATAGTCGTTGAACAAATTGAATTGCTCTCACGGTGCTTTCCTTTTCTGTTATTAGGGTTTTCAAGTGTTTTTCTTCGAATTTTAGGTTGCCGGTTTAGTTTTGAGAATTGGGTTTCTAATCTTGCTTTATGAGGCTTAGGGAAGTTGTAGGTTGCTTGGAGGAACACCCGAGTTTTTCATCGTTTTACACTAGTTCTTTTTTTAAGGGAATTCTTTATATTTTGCATCCTTCTTGGGAAATTTGTTTAACTACATAGGGGTTGCTCGCTGTTACCTTGAGGATGTGTGCATATGAAAATTTGGATCCTTTCTTTTGTGTATGAGCTTTAACCTAATATTGTTGCAATACCAACCCAGAACGTGACAGGCTGTTGAAATTGAAATATTGTTTCGAGTTATCTTTAGTTGTATTTTCTTACGGCATTGGTGTTCTTTTTCTTTTTATCCAAATTTCTTCACTTTATATCAACTTAAAGTCCGTTTGTGTAAAAAGTAGGCAAGAAACACTTTATTTTCTCATTATATGTGATTTCTCAACCCCGAGTCATGACGAGGAGGTTAAGAACAGACCAAGTATGAAAATAGTTGTAGTTGTTTGGACAATTGGCTATTTGGTTTTTCAGCATTTAAAAATATCTATGAAGGAACTAGTTTATCAATTTTATCATTTAAAAATAACTTGAGATCGACGGCGTCAGGAGATGATGGAGTTGAAGGAAAGGCGAGATTTGAAAACTTGTGTTTCGAGGATCGGTGCTTTTCCTTCAAGATTTCAACAGATATCGACATTAGAAAAGTTAGTGATTTTTTTTTTTTTAATTCTAACTAAACAATACATTCGATAGTGATGTTCATCCGAGGTGCTCTGTTTTGGAGGAGTGGGAATTGGAAAGACGGTCGAATTCTTGAAAAACAATAAAGGAATCAATTTCAATATAGTTTCAAATGAGAAGGAAACGTATTTCATTTACTTCTCTTTCAACAACAACTACAGGGCAGAATCAACAAGTGTGATTCAAACCCAATTAAGATTAGAAGAAGATGGGAATTTGAGGATGAATATGAATAATGAAGATTTTGAGCACTCCATTTGCCCATTGTTGGAAAAAGATAACGAAGGGTGCATGTGGAAAAAGCAGTGCAAAATGCCTCAGTCTAGGAAATTGTTGTAGTACCCTTATGGAGTGGCCTTGAAGGCGAGGTTTGTTCACGCATTGGAAGATGCCATTAACGGTTCTTCCTATTCTTCTTCTTACATGTCAATTTCTATTAAATTAATTAAAAACAAACTATCTCAATATATATTGAAGTCAATAAAAACTTCTACTATCTATCTAATTGTTTATAAGGTATTGTGTGTGTATATATATAACAAATCAGCTGTGCTTTAATATATTATTATTGTCGTTGAATTGCTATAAAACTGAAAATATATGCAGGGAGTTTTGACAGATGGCCAAGAAGTAGCCATTAAAAGACTGTCAAAGATGTCAGGGCAAGGATCAGTGAAGTTTAAGAATGAAACTATTTTGATTGCTTAACTTCAACACACTAATTTGGTTAGGCTTATCAGTTGCTACCTTCATAAAGAAGAGAAATTGTTGGTTTATAAGTATATGCCCAACAAAAGCCTTGAATTTTTCCTCTTTGGTTATTTTTAGTGCCTTCTCGTCTATTTTTTTCATTATTGCATATCAATATAACGGTTGTTCTTTTTCATATGATTGAGGTTCTATATAGATTCAAAGAAGAAGTTAATACTTGATTGGAAAAAATGTTTGCACTTCGTCCAAGGAATAGTTCAAGGACTACTCTACCTTCACTGCTACTCAAGAGTACGAATAATTCATCGAGCTAGATTTACAAGTTTAACAATTTTATCAATGACGAAATGAAATGCAAAAATATCAAATTTTGGTATGGCTAGAGTCTTTAAGCCATCAGACAACAAAGTAAACAAAAGTCGGGTGGTTGGTACATAGTAACTGAATCTTATATATATATATATCAATATTTTCACTGATATGTATGTGTGTGTATACACACACGTTATCTTTGGTCTGTTCTCACTGAATGTTCTCTTCATCAAGAGGGAGATAAATAAACAAATGAATAAGGGTGTTCATTTTTTTGAAGAAGAATAAGCATGTTCTTAAGGGGGAAAAAATTTTGATATACATATTCATATCATACCGACTTCAAATAATGAGTTATTGGACGGACCTGCTTTGTATCTAAAAGTTGTGGTTCCTACTCATATGCTCTATCAATTTAATTTTACAAGAACACTGATGAAATTTTTGTTGGAATTTATGTCCTAAAACTCGTAGTTTGTAATCATATTCTATTCAATAAGTCGTTATTAATACTATAATTTTAAAGCCAATAAACTAAGGTCCCAAGGCTATTGTTATGTAAACTTGAACTTCATGTAGAGACATAAACGTGGATCAAGTTCGAGTAAATAACATAAATAGTCTATAGTATACGAATACGGTTGGGCGCCTTATTCGGGAGATACTATTGATGCAGCCCACTTTGTAGTTAGTACAAACGATGTGATCCTAAATCCTTCATGTAGAGACATGGAAGTGGGGGCATCCTATGTAAAGGGTTTACATAAGACTGGAACCATGAGATAGTCGTTTTTAAGTTATAACACCGTTAACTTTGTAAAACTGACTATTTCGTTTATAGATATCCAATGTAACTTAATCTTAATCCTGAGCTAACTATAAACTTCTGTTCACACGAAATTATCCTTAGATCTGTACAGGTGAGGGCAGCTCAATGGCGCTGGCCCAATAAGCCTTCCATTTCAGGGGTAAGATCGGGTGGATAGCTAGGGACATAGGGTGCAAGACGGAATTCACTCCTACCCACTCTAGGGTTAGTAGATAGGTTGTTCCCTTGAGGACTGAATCCAGGTCTTGAACAAGGGGCCCCACCCTCTCATTGGCCTGAGAGGGATTCAGTTTAAAGGTTGGACCTTAAACCAATTGTTCAATAGTGGATCAGTGGGACTTAAGGAAAAAAAGATATAATCTCGGGGGTAAAACGGTACTTTGACCCAGCCGAGATTATGAACAACCTGTGAAGGATTAACTTACTTATCATGGTCATATCACATGGACACAAATATATCTATAGTGAGGGGAGTGCAACTACGGGACTCTAGTGGAATGACCCGTTAGTTAACGAAGGTTGATTAACTCGGTCTAAAGAGTTTAGCCAGTTAATCTCGGATCGTTGGAGCCCATGATCTATAGGTCCATTAGGTTCCCCAGCTAGCTCATAAGGAATCAACTTAGAACATTATGATGAAATAATTTGAATTGTTCAAAATAGGTAAAGAGAGAGAAACCGATAAATATATTTGATATAGTCATCGGTTATAACTTAAGTAGAGCTTCATGTTTAAATATGATTTAAATATCAATATGGAATCATATTTGAAAGCTCGGAATTGATGAAAAATGTCAAAGATATAAAAAGTCAAAATCTTGACTTTTGACTTTGAAAAATCAAACTTTGACCGACTTTATATTCAAATATGATTTGAATTTTGAAAAAATGAATGCGGATTCATACTCGGGAGATTGAAATTAGTCAAGAGGGATAAAATGGTAAAATGTCAAAATGTTGACTTTTTGACTTTTTAAATGTCAAATTACCATTTTACCCTTGAAAGAATATTGCATGTAAATAACAAATGGCTTCATGCATGTGAGACACATACTTGGTAATATGCCAAGTGTGGAGAGTGGAAGCTCACTACATGCAAATTTTGCATGTAGTTTGCTTATAAAAGGAATGGATTGGAAATAAAAAAGGGTTGGTTGTTTTTTTTTGTTGAAAAATTGATTTTGTAATTTGGAATCGCAAAATCAAACCAATTTTCCTTTTACTCTCCAAAATGTTCTCTCCACAAATTCTTCCTCCTAAATCCATCTCTCTCTCTCTATTTTTCTCTACCATTCGAGTCCCACAACTCGGTTCTAAGTCCGGAGATTAGTGGGTCAACACTAGTGGTAGTCCCGGTTTTGATTTCGTGCGGAGATCGTGAAGAGCAAATGAGAAGATTGCGATAATAGAAAAGCACCAAGGGTGAGTTTTTCTATTAACCCTATTTTGTTTCTTTTTAGGGTTGTGAAGCATGTTTACCACTAAAGTGTTTAGTTGTAATTAGAGTAAATTTTGATCCTAATTCCGCTGCGCATGTCTACCGTTTCCATCAATTTTTTGTTAATCCACCGGAAATATAAAATAGTGTGTGTTTCATCAAAGTCTGCTTAAAATAGAGTGTGCCTACTTACGAAGAAAATACATACTTTTTACCTGATACTTTTATTTTATCTATTTGTTTGTTTTGTAGAATTGAAATAATTGATAAATGTTTCCTACATGCCTGACCAAAGGTGGCTGTTGTACGAAACTTCTTTGACTGCCTTGCCTTTCTTCTTCTTTTCTTCATTTATCGTTGGGGTTGTCCTTGAAACAATGGCAAGCATGTGGTTCAAATTGTCCTTCGACAGAGGAATTCTCACTCCATATATCATAATTATTCTAAGTTGTATTTTTCTTTTCCCTTCTTTCCATACAAGTCCATCATAGAGTAATATTGTTAAGCAAGTTCTGAGACTTCCGAAAATAAGGGAAAAAGAGAAATACAACTTAAAACTAAGGTGATAGGAGGAAGCAGATTTGAAGCTGAATGAATAATTAGTTTGGATCAATACTAGGATTCAAGGTTTTTGGGATGTTTAAATAGGCATGCTAAACTAGGGTTAAAGGGTCGATTACCGTGCGGTATTGGTATTTATGTCATAAAACTCGTAGATAGTAAATATAATTCATTTATCGTTATTTATTAATAAAGTGTTATTAATTAATAAAATTTTATTATTATAATTTCAATAAATGTTCTTAGTTACATTATTAGTTTTGTCTTAATAACCTAAATCCAATAAAATTTCTAGGTGAAACCGAGATAGTTCAAGATCAACTTAAAGGGTGTATAGTATAGGGATAAGGCTCGATATCTTATTCTGGTAATACTATGGATACGGCTCACTTTGTATTTGATACAAACACAATGATCCAACGCGTTCGTGTAGGTGACATGCAAGTGAGGGAATCGTATGCAATGAGATTGCATAAGACCGGACCACAAAATAGTAACCACTAGATGTAACTCCGTTAACTAGTTGTGTTTCTATTTCATTAAGATGGCTTAGGTAACTTAGTTTTAATCTTAAGTTTATTATGAACTCTTGTTCGTGAGGGATTGTCCTTTGATTTGTATGATTGAGAGTGGCCAGATTACCGACTCAATATGCTTATCATTTTGGGGACAAGACCAAGTGGGGAGCTGGAAACATAATCACACAAGATGAAATTCACTCCTTCCTGACTTTAGAGTAAGTAGATTAGTGTTCCCTTAAATGGTGTCTCCAGAACTTAAATAAAGAGCCCTACCCTTTCTATGACACGAGAGTGGTTTCTGTTTATTCGTTGGACCATAAACACGTTGTTCATTAGAGGAGCACTGATATTTAAGGACTAGAAGTAACCCAACTGGTGTTACGAACACTCGTGAATGACTAACTTACTGGTATTAGTTTGTATCTGTGGACACATAAATATATCTATAGCGAAAAGAGTTCTATTGTGAGTCTTTAGAGGAGTGTACACATAGTTAACGAATACTGATTAATTTTGTTAATGAGTTTAGCCAATTAATCTCATATCGTTGTAGCTTCTGATCTGTAGGTCCATTAGATCCCTTTTTTAGCTCGTAAAGGGTAATGAGATTTATTTATATTGGTTGTAATTTGAAATGTTCAAATTTAGTTTAGAAATTAGTATAATGTATGGTGATACATTATATTATAAAGTTTATATTTTAATCAAACCTTATTATATAAGTTTAATTTTGGATATGATTCAAAATTAATTTATGAGATATAAAATATTTGAATGAGTTCAAACATTAATTTAATGTGAATTGGATTCATATTAAAATTATTGATTATGAGATTAATTTATATTTGAATATGATTTAAATTTAATTTAAGTTTAATATAAGATATTTAACTTAGCTATTAATTAATTGGAGAATTAATTAATAGTTTAGTTTAATTTAATTTAATTTAATTAATTTAAAACTCTAAGATATGTGAGAGATATTCATTAAATGTGATTTAATTAATTAATTAGTCGATTTGGAATTTATATTAATTTAATACTTTTTAAATTAATAGAATCTCATGATTCTCTTCTATTTCTGGAAGGAAAGGGAGTTATAAATACGCAGAAGAAAACAATTTTTCTTCAACCTATGCTTTGTCCCTCTACAAATAGTTTCTCTCAAAACCTTTTTCCATTGCAATTGGTTCCCACAAACCAATCTCATCCCAGAGGATAGGAAGGTCTCCGATGGGTGGTGTCCCCATATTGGAGTTTTAGTAGATTCAGAGGTGTCAAACTACGTGAGTTTTTTATTATCTGTATCTTTTAATTTAAAAGTATGCTTAGCTTTTTAGGGGGCGTTTGGCACGCAGGTTCAGAATCAAATGCCTAGGAATTAAATGTCTGTCGGCTTATTTGATGAGGTTCTGATGCCTGGGTATTACAAATGCCTGTGTTTGGGGTGCATGAATTGGAAATCTAGATTTTTTTATGCATGTGTTTGGGGTGTTGAATTTGAATTCGTGTGTTTAGTTAATTTGTTTGGTTTTTTTATTAGTTATTCGTCCTAAATTTATTTTTGTATCAAATTTTTAATTGATTTTTTTTATATATATTTTGTACCTCTAATTCAACTTCTTGACTCTACTGATTTTAACTAAAATAATATAAAAATGAGAAATTTTAATATTAGATAAAAATAATTTTGATTACAGTTGCATTAACATGAATGGTCTAAGTATAAATATTACAAAAAATTCACAAAATATAACAAATCATGTAATCAGATGAAGTTTACAAAAGTTAGTTAAGTTAAAAATGGTTTAATAGGTTTCAAAATAAGCATAACCAAAAGGGTCATGTAAAAGCAAAAGTCAAGTCGAATTACATTTAACCATAATTATGGTTGTCTTTCTATGAAGAGCATACAATGTATTTTAAACCACTTTTATCAAGAAAGGTCTAAATAAAAATGAGTTTTTTTCGTTAAAAAATACTTTTTCTTCAACCAATCCAAATAGGTCTTTTAAGTCTTCTAATTAAATTGACTAACAAAAAAAGAAAAAGAAAAATGTTATTAAACTAAAAATAAACCATGGTATATATGTGATATATAATTACAATTTCCACTATATTACAAATATATTAATATTTGATTTATACTCGACATCACAATATATAGGTCATCAATTTTCACCTTGAAAATATATAACAAAATAAACAAAATCTCCTCAAATGAAGCAAATATTAATTTTAAATAAAGAATAGAAAAGTGATAATTAAAAAAATTATCTAATAATAATAGTTATAAAAAAAACTTCAGAAGAAAATAAAATAAAAAATGAAAAAATGTGTATTTTAAAAAATATTATTGTGATTAAAACAAAGGCGTATATGGTTTGTAGCAGTTGTAAAAGTGGTGGTCAGAAGTTCGTCAACCGAGTTTGTCAGAAATGGCACCTAGTGGTCGACCTACAATGGTCGCTAGGGTGGTGAATAGTGTTTACTATTCAATCCCATGAGAAAGAGTGTAGAAAGCCTTAGTGAAGACACTTACATTGATTAATGGTGAAGACGATCAACGGTCGTCAATTTTAAGACGATTAGTTGGTCGTCGACCATCATACCAATTATTCGTTAAGGGTTATGGCTATTGATCATTGATCGACCCTTGATATCACTACGATCACTCGTTAATAGGCATGAGATCGATAATTAACAATAACGATTGGTTGTCGTCGATCAAGATGTTCACCCAACGGTAGTAATCAACGGTTAAGACAATCCAGAGCCGACAATCAAGATTCGGAGCCGACTGTTAAAACTATCGGTTGTTGTGACCGTCGATCGGTCATCGTGATTGATCGTGAAGTTAGCTTAACAATTGGTGCCAACAATTATTAATAAGACGTTGAAGTGAAACATTTTCTACAAAATATGACATTCAATAATTAAAAAAAAAAAAACATATTCCAAACCCATGGGTTTGAAATCTTATTTCCAGGAATTTTATTCCATGGGGACAAACATGAGTTTGGCTTCAAATGTCAAACCCTCCTAATTTCAAACCCATGGGCAAACACCCTCTTAGAATTTTGTTTCTAAATATTGCCAATGTATTAGTATTTTGGAATTTTTAAATTAAATTGAGGAATGGTCTTGTAAAATCTTTCACTGCCAAGGGGCTTTTATCCCATCATAGTTAACGTCTTCTTGAAATAAATGTGACGTAAAGAGGTTTAAGTGATAGTTTTGATAGACGACTCATGACTCAAGGTATGGCGTATTCATTTCTTCTTTAAAATTTAAGAACTTTAAAGAGAGATGAGATGTTACACTCCCCTTTGAAACCCTAAGATTCTTGATAAAATCCTAACTCAGCCAAGTATAATAAAAAGATCAAAACGCCTATTGCGTTTTGATGCGAACCATTTGGTAAAATGGCTTTACTGTAAGCATTCTTTCCTAATAGCCTACAGGTTCGGTAATATAACTCGCTCCCCCAAATTGAAAAGAATATACAAACCTAAGTTTACAGGTATGAAATACTTACAACTAAGTACAAGTATGATATGTATGGAAATTTTAAAGTTGTAGTTGTAAAAGAGATGGAAGGATTATACATTACACATGCAACCTTGCGTTCAGGTTCTTTTTGGCGAGAAAGAACTATGTCTCATCTTGTACTACTCCTCATAGCCTTCCTAGCCTTGTCATCCTTGCGTTCAGGATCATTTGCTACATGGCTCTGTGCGTCTTGATTGCTCATCGCAATAAGCCTCTGCTCCCAATCATTCATCACAATGATCAATCGATCTTTTTATGGTTCTTATCTCGTAGTTAGTTAAGATACAGATAAACTCCTCTCGAGGACACCTTCTTTGATGCCTTCGTATGGGTTCTTAAACTCAACAAATCTAACAATTAAGACTTAAGGCGTTTTTAGGTTCTCAAATTCATTTGCGATTAATGGCATTCATTGAGCTTCCTCTTTGTCACTCACCGAAAGGTACATTGATCCTAGGGATGGTTCAAGCAATCACAGATTACTCTGGTATCTTGAATCTTTTCAAGCAATCTTCGACTAAACGGACCAAATGCTAGCCCAAAATTAAAGTAAAACTCTACTCTATTATTTGAAAATTTAGTTCTCTGGCAACGGAGCCAAAAACTTGGTGTTTCAGTTAGCGTGAGTGAGGAATTCTGCTCGTGTTCAGAGTTTACAAATTAGTTTAGGTGGTACGTCACTAAGCATGTTCCTAACAGGCAATGTGGTCACTATGTTTCTCTGTATTGCACGATTGATTCTATGCAATAAGTCATTGGCTATGATCATTGATGCGAAGAACTCACTATGTACCTCATTATTGCATGAATACTAAGTCCATATCACGTATGCGTACAAGTTTTCCTACTGCTTGCCCAATTGCAAGCGAAGCAGTATGTTTACCGGGATGATCCAGGGTCGAACACATGAAATTCAAAATCAAATCTTTATGCTAGAGTCTACCTCTCAATTGGACAGTATAAACAATTAACATATAAAAGAATAATAACTAGAAATAAAACTACTTAATTATGCTTAGAAAGTCTATAAAGGTGTTGAGATGGATGTGAGATGAAGATGCAAATTAACTTGTAGTCAACCTATTTGATTTTACCCTCAGGCCTCACGTCTCCTCGCTATAATCACTTCTTCTGTAAGACCCCTACCTAAGTTAGAAGGTTAATATTTTTGTTAAGTATACAATAGGCATTTTGAATGAAAGGAGAAGAAGTAAAGTTAATGCTTGGCGATGAAGCAAGACTACACAGTAAGAGTTGGCAATTAAGTTAGTTTGCAAAAAGGATTATACCACAAGAATTTCGAAGGTTAAGTTTTAGCGTTTGATTAAAGCTCTTTGCGAGTTGAAAGACTAGGTGAGAAGAAGTAGGGAAACTTCCCAGAAATTTCTTAAGGATGCTTAGTGGAACACGTGTACAAGATTAAGCTAAGCATGGTTAAGTTAAACATTAAGCTTCCACGTACACAACTATGAATAGGAGCTGACGTGATATCAAGAGATTAAAGATGACTAAGTTGTTTTAGAACTTGTAGAAATAAGGGATCAAACCTGTGTATTTGGTGTTGATACTCTAGAAAATTGAAGAGAAAAGCTTAGTGTTGAGGTGCTGCTGAAGTGACTGTGAGAGAAGAAGAGAAAAGGTCTTTGGAGTCTGAGTTTCTCAGTTAGTGAGTGTTTTTCTTCAAAGTATTTCATGTGTTTCAAATGGCTTCTTTATAATCTTTACTGATTTGAAATAATCATTTTAACATAAATGTTTCCAAAGAGATTCATATGAAAAGCTTATACTATGTTTTCAAGCATGTTTTGTATGATTCAAATAATTGTGAAATGGTGTTCAAACTTTTAATCTTTTCCTATCATTAGCTAACTATTATGTGCACATAATGGGTAAAGGCAGCCATGTAGAAAAAGACTGCATGGTGGAATGAAGTTAGTCAATGCATAAAAGATGTGTATTGTGTTGGGTCGTGAGCAATACTGAATGAATTAGGATATTCTCGGATGTTGTTGATGAAAAGGACATCACGGTAGTTTAAACGCAAGATGATGAGTCTTGGCTTAGAGAATGATTTAGGTTCTTGGCAAAAGGAATGAGTTAATGACTAATGTGTATTTATGTAAAATATATGTCTATGTGATATGTTTATGTTGAAAGATATGCTTTAGCGATTTGATTTGAATAATGGTGATTATGAAAAGTATTTCGCTGAAAGGTTTTCTTAAAACCTCACGAAGCCTTATGACTTATGTTTTTAAGTTTTACTTTCTAGGTGATCGGGCGTTAAGGTCAAGTAAGGAAAGAGTGAGAAGTTGCTGGGCGAGATGAACCGCATGCGTTATATTATTAAGTTTAAGTATTATACTTATGTAATTTGTATTATGTGTTATAGAATGTCTTGTTTAAAGATAATAAAAGTGTTGGTTTGGTTTATTCCTCAGACGTGTTAAGTGTTTTTATCGCCTAAAGTATATGTTTCTAAGTTAAATTTAAGAAGTCAGGCGATTAAGTAAAGCTTAAGGACCTCAAGCAGAGTATTTTGGCGTTAACGCGTCAAGATTCTCAAAGTCACAGCATGCCTCGCATGACAAGTAAGGACACGTGCTGGGTGGGGTGTGGCATCTCCTTTTGATGTCGGTCGGCCGCTGCTGTCACGCCCCCACCTAGAACACGTCCCTCCCTCGTGATTGCATCCTTCCAGTTGATAATGCCACTCAGGTAGCTCCAACGCCTCTAACGAAGAACCAGAACAACTAGACTTAAACTTAAACTTAAACTTAAACTCTTCCCACACTTAAACTTATGGCCAGAATGCCTACTCTTAAGACCTTCTACTTTCAAAAGAACATGCCCTGTGATATTGAAAAACAACACATATGTGTTAAGAGAACTTAACAACTTTATTCATTCTTTAACAAACTTAGTACAATTACAAGACAAATACTTTAAAAACTTAAAACTTCCTGAACTTAAACTTTAAAGTCTTTCCCAACTCTTATTACCTAGCATAACGTAGCGTCTCACTTTCTATGCAACCTCATTGCTTCGCTTAATTGCAGAAGGGGGATCTTAAACTAAGCTCAACGCCTAGTGAGTGACATTTTTAGGAAATCCTTTGGCGAATACAAGTACCTGCATAAATTCATTATGCAAGATCAATTTCACATTGTCTCATCATGTGCTGAAAACATTAAACACCACATTAGCCTCTACTTATTCCTTTCGCCTAGACATTGAACCTTTTCCACGTAGAGACTATTGTGATGACTAATATCTTCATCAGTATCTTTGGAGATTGAACGTTAAATTCCAGTTTCTTAGATGGTCAGCTCGAATGTTGTTTTATCAACGCATCCAACAACTTTCTCATTGCCATGCAGACCATTGAACACACGGTTGTCTTGATTCTTATGCGAACATAATAGATAGCTCATGATATAGGAATAAAGCTAATGGTTTACTCGTACACAAGCATCATAAAATGAAATACTTTAACTTGAAAATATTTCGACTTGGAAACATACTACCAAATGGTCATACTTTTGTTATAAACAATAAACAAGTTTATATATGTGTTATACTATACATAACTTAACATGACATGAAAGATACGTTGTACAAAGCTCTGTTCTTTTCTTTAGAGAGGTCACTAACAAAAACTATACGTTTTCTCCTAACCTCTTTCTTAACACCCCTTGTTCCTCTCCTCACCTGGTGCTCTTTATGCAAAGTTTCAGCATTTAAAACTTCTTATGACTTTCTCTGTCTGTCATAGCCTATTTGTCCCAATCTTAAGCCGGATTTGTCATGCCCTCGCCTAAAATGAGTTCCTCTCTCGTGTCTCCATGTTTGAACATGACTTGTGTAGTTCCAACGCCTTCAACAAAGCGTCAGAACGCTAAGACTTAAAGCTTAAAATTTTCTCAGCTTAAACTTATTACCAGAGCACCTAATCTTTATGACTTAAGCTTCCACTTAAGAACTTGTCATACGATAAAAGAATACAACGCTTAATAATCTTGAGAGAACTTAACAACTTTGTTAATTCTTTAACAACTTAACATAATTGCAAGGCAGAAACTTTAAAAACTTATAACTTCTAAACTTAAACTCCAAGCCTTGCCCAGCTCTTAACTCTTGGCACTGCGCAATAGCTCGCCTTCAGAACACAACCTCCTTGCTTATCTCACCTGGGGAAGGAAAATTTAAAACGTATGCCTAACACCTAGTGAGGGACATTTTTTGGAAAACCTTTGGAGAATACAAACATGCATAAATTCATTTAGCAAGATCAATTTGATAATGCCTCATCATGTGCTAAAAACATTAAACACCACATTAGCCCCTACTTATTCCTTTCGCATAGACATTAAACCTTCTCCATGTATAGACTATTGTGACGACTCGAATCATTATCAACATCTCTGAAGATTACATGTTCAATTCCAGTTGCTCGGCGGTCTACTCGAATTCGGACCTCTCAACGCATCCAACCACATTCTCGTCACCATGTGGACCTCTCAACACATGGTTGCCTTAAGTTTTAAGTGCACATAATAACTAGCTCATTATAGAAATAAAGTTAATGGTTTACTCACATACAAACACTTCATACAAGCATCATAAAATGAAATACCTTAACTTGAAAACATTTTTACTTGGAAACACACTTTCAAGAGTCATGCTTTTCAAATAAAGATAAACAAGTTTATACATGCGTTTAACTAAACATAACATAACATGACTTGAAAGAAAATCTTTGAAAATCTTCGTTTTTATCTGGAAGGGTCAATCACAAAAACTATAGGTTTTCTCAATTCCCTTATTCTTCTCTTCACCTGGTGCTCTTTTGGCAAAGTTTAAACACTCAGAACTTTTTATGCCCTCCTTTGAACTTTCAAGGCCTATTTATACTAATCCTAAATTGGATTGCTCATCTTGGTTTGTTGGCTCCTACTTAGTGCCTTACAAGTGTAGGTGTAGTAACTTCTCTAATCATGCTTAACTTTTAACCCAACAGGTAAGACTAATATGAATTACTAAATCACCTTTCTTTCTTTGCCTGGCTTTTCCTTGCCCAACTCAAAATGCTCCTTCTAGCACTATCTTAACTTAACTTAACACCGATTTCCTTCCTTATGTCGCCTTACCAGAATGCATGCTCCTTCCTCAAAATGTATCATTCTTATACTTAATCATTTTAACTCCCTTCATCTTAGAACACATAGTACTTATACGTAGTAATTTTTACAGATTCCTTGTTTAAAACCTATCTACTCCAGGACGTGAGTTTTACAAGCTTAGTCATCTTTAAACTCATCTTAGCTTTCCTTCTCCAACTTAATGCCTTACACGTTTAGATTTAGTATGTTTTCTAATCATGCTTAACTTTAACCCAACACGTAAGAAGCTGACTAATTTGAATTAGTGAAGCATTTTCCTCTCCTCACTTGGCTTTTCCTCGCCTAGCTCAAAATGTTGACCAAACTTTTCTTCTCACATTATCTTAACTAAAAACAACGCCCAATTTTACTTTATGTACTTTCCTTCCTCATGTCGGCTTGCTGGAACACATGCTCCTTCCTTAAAACACGTCATTCTTATACTTAGTAATTTTAACTCCCTTCACCTTTGAACGCGTACTACTTATACTTAACTTCCTTCTTCACAACCTCTCTAGTCCAAAACGCGAGCTTCACAATTGCATCCACGCCTCTGGATTTCACTTCTCCTCTTTAACCCAATTTCTTGAGGTAAACTTTATGCTCTTTTCGTTCTCATCCTATTTTTTCTTCTTTTGATTCAATTTAGTTTCTTTAGTTTTTAAACTTCTAGTAATCTTGAACAGAAGTTATTATGTGATCTGGCCTCTAGTTTCCAGGTGGTGTTCTTGTCATGCGCTGTCCTGCACGTGTCCTAACCGCGCATTTTAGTAATCGATGCAACTTGAGCTGGCTTGAAGTCTTTAATGCAAAATGCCAGAACGCACGGCTTAGAGTCCTTGTATTTTGGCTTGAACGCCTAGTAACTAAATAAATTTCTTAACATTTAATTTGATACTTAACTACTAGGTGATAAGAAATTTATATAACTCAATATATAAACAACAAATCTTTTATTACTCAACACTATGCTTCCCAAAATACATTATGCAAGCTTTCTCTTTATAGTAATACTTAAAGTAAACTTTAGGCCTTGAACGCCTAATTCAACTTTCCAAGCGTAAACGTAGATCGACTGGCTAAATCCTTACTGCATAGCTATCACTTCCACGTGTAGCAATTCGCCATACCCTTCAGCACTTGACCTTACCTCCTTATCAAAATCACATAGGAAAGGAAAACTGAACACACGTAAGTCAAATACTTAGTGATATTTTGAGATCCTTTTAGAGAAAAACAATACATTTAATATACACAGTTTGCAAAATAGGCTCTCACGCCTTATTTGAGAAACACAAACCACACATTAGTTTTTCCTTTTGATGGAAAGTGGGAGCATGCGCGGGGAAATAAGGATAAGATTTTAGACTAATTGCAACTATACACTTTAGTAATTAACATGCATTACCACCTTAAATGAAACAAAGATAGGGTTAATAGCAAAACTCACCTTTGATGATTTTCTGTCCTTGTAATCTCCTTACAAACTTGAAGTTGCAATTCTCCAGTTTTGGAACCAGGTTGTGGGACTCGAACGGTGGAGAAAATAGAGAGAGTGATGAAATTAGGAGGAAGAATTTTTTTTTTAGATTATTGAGAATGATAAAGAGGATTTGGTTTATTTTTCAATTCCAAATTGCAAATCTAAAAACACCAAAACTCCAAGCCAAAAAAGCCATTTGCAATAATCCCCTTTTTTATAAGCAAACTACATGCAAAATTGCATGTAGTGAGCTTTCCATTCTCCACACTTGGTATATCACCAACTAAGTGTCTCATATGCATGAAGGCACTTGCAAATTACATGCAATGTGCTTGTCAAATCTCAACAACTTAGTGGAACGACAATATGGTAATTTGTCATTTAAATCAAGTCAAACTTTAAGTCAAAAGTAAATATTTTGACTTTTTACAATTGACTAGTTTTGACCTCTCGATTATAAATCCACATTCATTTTTTCAAAATTAAATTCACATTAGAATATAAAGTTGGTCAATGTTTGACTATTCAAAGTCAAAAGTCAACAATTTTACTTTTCAGAACTTTGACCATTTCCATCAAGTTCGAGCTTCCAAATAGGAATCTATATTCCTATTTTAAATCACATTTAAATTTAAAGCTCTATCTTTAACTTATATTCAACGACTATATCAAATATATTAGTCAGTTTCTCTCTTTACCTAATTCGAACAATTTAACTTATATCCAACTACTATATCAAATATATTTGTCAGTTTCTCTCTTTACCTAATTCGAACAATTTGAATGATACCATCATAATGTTCTACGGTTGATTCCTTGTGAGCTAGTGGAAAAACCTAATGGACCTATAGATCATGGGCTCCAACAATCAAAGATTAACTGGCTAAACTCTTTAGACCGATTTAATAAATCTTCGTTAACTAACGGGTCATTCCACTAAAGTTTCATAGTGGCCCTCCCCTCACTATAGATATATTTGTCTCCATGTGATATAACTATGATAAGTAAGTTAGTCTTTCACAGGTTGTTTGTAACCTTGGCTAGGTCAAAGTACCGTTTTACCCCTACAATTACATCTTGCTCCTTAAGTCCCACTAATCCACTATTGAACAATTGGTTAAGGTCCAGTCTCTAAACGGAATCCCTCTCGAACCAATGAGAGGGTGGGACCTCTTGTTCAAGACTTGGATTCAGTCAGTAAGGGAACAACCTATCTACTAACCCTAAAGCGGGTAAGAGTGAATTCTGTCTTGCACCCTTTGTCCTCAACTATCTACCTGGTCTTACCCTTAAAATAAGAGGCTTATTGGGTCAACGCTAAATAGCTTCCCTCATGTATGTAGATCTAAGAATAATCTCGTATGAACATGAGTTCATAGTTTGCTTAGGATTAAGATTAAGTTACATTGCATATCTATAAACGAAATAGTCAATTTTATTAAGGTCAACGATGTTACAACTTAAAAGTGACTATTTCATGGTTACAGTCTTATGTAAACCCTTTACATAGGATGCTCCCACTTCTATGTCTGTACATGAACGATTTAAAATCACATCGTTTGTATTAACTACAAAACTGGCCGCATCCATAGTGTCCCCAGAATAAGGCCCCAATCTTATTCGTATACTAGTTTAGGCTACATACTGGCACTTGATCCACATTTATGTCTCTACATAAAGTTTAAGTTTACTCAAATTAGCCTCAGAAATATAGTTTATTGGCTTTAAGATTATAGTAACAATAACGACTTTATTTAATATAATATGATTACAAACTACGAATTTTAGGACATAAATTCCAACACCTTTTTCTTACACCAAGAACATGAACCCTTCTAACGCATAGCCTACTGTGATGACAACATCATCATTAACATCTCATGAGAATCTCACAATTCATTTCTTGTTGCTCAGGTCGTTAACACAATCGCATTGGTCAGCTTCTTATCACCATGCAATCCTTTTCTTCATGGTTGCCTTGATTCATTATGTGCACATAATAACTAACTCGTGGATAAGATTAAGACTAATGGTTTACTTTCATTCATAATCATACAATCATTAAATAAACTTTAACATTTGAATCCTTAGATTTCTTATAAAATATTCAAGCTTTCTCATAAACATCATTAAACTTATACGTACTTAGATATTAGTAAAGTTTGCCAAATAGTTATCTCTAAGCATTTGCCTAGAAAGGCGAAGCTAAAAATTAAGGTTTGGTAAAGAATGGAAAAGATGGACGTCGATGGACAACATATTTGGAGTTACGGCAACATATCTCACATGGAGATGAGGCATTAGATGTGGTGGATCAGCTCGCGGCGAAGTCAAGGACGGTGATATTGGCGTGGAGGAGTTCGTGGTCTTGGAGTGGTAGTAGATCTAGCATGGAGCTTCATCGTCGTGTAGCGTGGTGGAGTTCTCAGTCATGCAGCGTCGCATGGTGGATGTCTCTTGGCGGACTTCAGCATCCTAGAGCAGTGGAGGATAGGATAGGATGGGCTCCAGTCAAATAAAAGGAGAGAGAAAAGAAAGAAAATTTAGAAGAAAAAGTGGGAAAAGATATTTTTATAGAAAAATAAGGAAAATAAAAATATTTACAAGTACATCATTGTTGACCTTTAAAAAATGTCAAGCACATAAAACTATAGTTGACGCTTTGAACTTATAAAGTATTGAAAAGTTATGCAGTTTTCTGCTTTTTCGTTATTCTTGACATTTTTTCATTGTACTTGACAGTTTTTATTAGAACTGTCAAGTATTTCTAAATTGCAAGAACAAAAATGTTATTTTTTTCGAAGTGAAACCTTTCAACGCTGATTGGGTATTGCTGACTGGTGTAGATGAGTACTCACAGGAGAACCAAGTTGCTCAAATGATGAGGACAAGGTTTTACATGACACCATGGAAGATAATGAAGAAGGTTCACAGAAGCGACTTGTCACGTGTGAAGTTTTGACCCCGAAAATCACCCCCAAAATCGTGCCAATACGTGCCACGACTCCTTTAGCAAGGTAAGGAGTAGCCCCAACGTGGTCCTAAGACAACCCAAGACAGACCACGACACATGCCAACGACATTGGCAGGCACCTCTCGAGGATAGCTCACAGGCCCCGCACGCGTGCCAAGACAAGTGCCCATGACAGCCCGTGTGTCAGCCCGCTGAAACAGCCCATGGCACGCCCAGCTGCCCATTGACACGGCCAAAGGCGCCAGGCACCAGCGCCCACCATCAGGCCCATGCGCACGGGCACATTCGCGTGGCCAGGCGGCCAGCCAAGCTCCCGCGTGCGCATCCCCGCGCACGGCCAAGACAGCCGCCCACGCTCGCCCAGGCATGGCGCGTGCCTCACCATGTTCGCGGCCCCAGGCGCGCGCGCATCCCCGCGCACGGCCAAGACAGCCGCCCACGCTCGCCCAGGCATGGCGCGCGCCTCACCATGTGCGCGACCCCAGGCGCGGGCGCCCATGCCCAGTGCTGCGCGCAACGCAGCGCGTGCAGCCCACGCCCGCAACAGACGCGCGCGGCCCCCAGCGCGCGCGCCCGTGTCCGCTCAGTGTCCAGACGCCCTGAGAACCTCCGAGAAGCTTCCAGAAGGCCCTAGACACACCCATGTGTGTGCTGCACCGCCCATGCTCGGCCTAGACAGCCCTAGAAGCCTCTAGAACGCCCGAGACAATGCTGAAACGTGCTGGAATGTTCGGGATGCTCCCAAGAAGACTCCGGAACATGCTGGAAGATGCTGGACAAGGCTAGAACGTCCTAGAAGGCTACGATGACGGTCAGGAAGTGTCATGAAAGGTCTAGTCCTCTCTAGAATGTTCTAGGCTTCCTTGTAATGTACTAGATGAGCTTGTAACTTCTAGAAGCTCCCTTGGCCGACCTTCTAAGGCCCAAGGTCGGTGGAGATGGTCTATAAATACTTGGGGAGGGCCTCATTTGTAGTAAGCTTGGCAAGCCTTGCATTGCCTTGTGAATTGGCATGCCTTAGCCAATCAAGGCCACCTTGCCTCACCTAGTCTTCTTGCCCATAGCACCCCCATGGCAAGAGACAATATATTTGTACCCTTATGAATACTTATTCATTCTTGGAATGTAAAGTAACATTCCCAAGAGTATCCATCCAAGCTCCCTTATCCTTCTAATTTCTCTCGTGTCTTGTAACCAACCTAATGACTTCCGCTGCAACATGTTATCCTAAGTGCCTTAGGTGCACTAATCCATTTCCGCTGTGTTATTATAGAGATTATTCATAGTGCGTGGTGCACTAACGTCTTGGGAAGGCTTACTTGGCTAAGGAGGACGACATAGTCAAGCCAAGTGCCGCACGGTTGGGTAGTTGAGAACTCTAACCACGTGACAGTTGGTCTCAGAGCTAACTAACCCCGTGACAAGTGGTATCAGAGCTAACTACCCACGTGACAGACTGCTCTGATACCACCAAAGGTTATCACCTAATTGTGCATAAAATCAATTCATTGAGTAAATTTCCTCATTTTTTCGCTGAGAAAATCAGAGAACAAATGTCCAATCTAAACAGGGAAAAGAAAAGCAACGTAGCACCACATAAGAGGACAAACAATAACAGAACATATAAATGGAGAATACATGATAAAAGACCCAAAATCCACCACAATATTCTTTCATCGCAAAGTGGGTGATTGAAAAGAAACTAGTTAGAAACACCTACACTTGTTTTTCTTTTTTATTTAAGCTCTATTTTGCTAACCATTCTACTTTTTTAATTTTGTGTGTGTAAATTAAGTCTATAGACACTACTTTCAACCTCAAGTTTCTTCACTTATTATGCATACTCTACAATCTCTTAAAAAACCAAACGATACGAATCCTTAAAATACATTTTAAGAAAATAAACTTAATCTTCAAAAACAAAAACAAAAAGTACTTAAAAAGATTAATAAAACAAAAAGTTAAAAAGATTAATAAAGGTTTCCTACACAAATTTAGATTGTACCAACGCTCCTCAATGTCAATTATTTATTTGAATAAAGAGAGGGTGGGTACGTGGGATAGGAGAGGAACTTTTATGTTTTCCAAGGAGAAAAAGATTGCAAAAGAAAAAAGAGAACATTCCTATATACATGAGCGTGAACTTGTCTCTTGTTTGTTATGGTTTTTTCTTAAGCACATTTTCCTCCTCGGAAGTTGGACTTAGCTTGAGTTCAGTTCTTAAATTTCAAATGGTCACATCCTAATAGTTCTTAGGTTTTAGAAATTTTTTAAAATACATAACAAAATTTTATAGTTTATAAGTTAATAGACATCTATTAATGAAAGATACAGATAAACATTGGTATCATTTTACAATATTTAAAATAGCCTAAGTTTTAAATCTTATTTTAATTTAGTTATTAAACTTGAAGATGTCACAATTTTATCATTCCAGTTTCAATTTTGTTTAATTTATTTTCTAGGTTTGGTACCTTGATTTTTTAATTCATTCTCACTTTATTCTCTATTGTTGATGTTTAATAATTAATTTAAACAATCAGTGACAGTAAAAACTTAAAATTAGCTAAGTTTTTTAGTTAGGGAAATAGTAAAATGTAATTAATTAATTGACATTAACACTAGATGTTTTTTAAAAAATAAAACAAATCGATAAAGTATTTATATTGTAAAGAACAATTCTGAAAATGGAAAAATCTAATAAGCCTACCATGAAAAATACGAAAAATGCCCCAGTAAACATGCGACTAATTAGCCACACAAGCACACGAGTACTCTTCTTCTAAACTATCTTGTACTATGGTTTAAACAGGTGATTTTGAGTAAAATGTTTCAAATTTAAACAATCTTGTTCACCATGTTAAACGATCATGTTGACCATGGAAAACGAACATCTTGATTATGGTAAGCGATTGTATTGTCCAATGTAAATGATCATTAAAAACTTCAAAACAAACGGTCATGCTGACCTTGCTAAATGATCGTGTTAATTATGGTAAGCAATGGTTTAGATCGTGCCAACATGATCGTGTAGTTCGTTTCAAAAGATGGGAAAAATATTTCAACTTTAAACGATCATGTTGACAATGGTAAACGATTGTTTAGAAAATGTGAAAATAATATTGAAACGATCTTGATATTCTGGAATATGAGGAAAATGAAGTAGCTTCATAGAATCTTACCGAAAATGGTGAATAAGATGAACTAAGAGATTTAAACAAAAAAATAAATCGTTTAAAAATACAAGAAAGAAAATCTGAAAGATGAGATCGAGAAATTTGGAAGAGAAGATGAATAAATCTCAAAGAAGAAGAAGAAGAAAAAGTGATGAATTGTCCACTATATTCGTGGACAAATCTGTAAATTATGAAAATATTTATCGGCTTCAAAGGATTTTTGTTTTTTTGTTACACGAGCTATAAATATTTTGGGTTTGGTTACATTTATGTAAGAGTTTTTTAAAAAATGTAATAAAGCCGTAAAATATTTACATTGTATAGAACAATTTCGAAAACGAAAAAATTAAAGACCATAGTTCCACAATATGGAAAATACCAAAAGTGCCCCCTTGATTAATGGACAACCAGTGTGTAATATATTTGGTAAACGAACATTTAGATTTTGCTATACGTTGCTACACGATCATTTAGATTTGGTTACTCTAAATCTTTTTAAAGATTATTTGATACACGATCTTTCAGCTATTTTTTGTACACGATCGTTTAAATTTGGGTAGCTAAATATAAACATTTTTTTTTCAAAATTTTTGGTACACGATTGTTTAGATTTTATTGTTTAAATTTGAATAGTCAAATCTAAACAATTTTTTTCAAGATTCTTTGGTACATGATCATTTAGATTTGGCTATTCTTTAGTATACGATCATTTAAATTTTATTCTTTAAATTTGGGTATCCTAATCTAAACGATTTTTTTGTACACGACCGTTTAGATTTGGTACACGATCGTTTAGATTTGGCTACCCAATATTCCAACGATTTTTTTCAAGATCTTTTATATTGGCTCATGAACTTGAACACCCAAATAACAGTTTGAAAAAAAATTGATAGAAGAAAGAAGATGGAAAAGAATGACAAACCTGGAATATTTTTTAAAAAATAGTCAGTTTCATGAACTTTTTGATTTTGTTACACGATCTCTGAATATTTTGCTATTGTATTATATTATCCTTAACATTAATCAATAAAAATGATTTTATAATAAAAGTCGAAGTTAAAATATAAATCTAAAATGAATAAAACTCAAATTTAAAAAGAAAATTAGAACATTTTTAAAATCAAAAGAGTGCATTAGAATGAAACTCAAAATTTAACCTATTTTAAAATTTTAAGACAATAAAAATTAAATTCAAAACATATTTTAAAAACGGTATTTCTTTCTCTTCCATTTAGAGAAGAAGAATGGTAGATATTGACGAAATTACCCTCCAGGTAGAACCTGAAAAGCATATGAAAAGAATGTGATGTCTATGACAAAAGAACTAAACATAAATTGCTTTTAATAACAACTTTATGCTGCTTCTCTTTTAGCACACCACACCAAGTTGAAGCTAATTCCTCTTTTACTTTTTCACGAACAGCCTTAAAAAGATACAACTTTTGAATTTTAACCCTACACGATAATTGTACTCAGTTTGGAACCCTGTTACTATTATCGCTTGTCGTTTCTTTTCATTGGATCCCTTCACCTTTGTGAGAAATATATGATGCTTCCGTGTATATAATAGATATTCAAGTGTTTTCTATTTCGGTATCTATACGTTTAGTTATTCGTTTTCAATTCATATTTTTTTTTGTAAATTCTAAATTTTGTTTCTGTTGTAAAAATAAGCACAATCGGAACACAGAAATAAAACAATATTTAAATACTTAAATATAATATATAAATAAATCATAGATAAAGAAATTAAAGAAATTAGAAATTTTATGTAATATATTCTCTACTATTTTCCATTATTGTGGAGTTCGACCAACATATGTTCATCAAAACACACCAAATATCACTATTTATAAGCAATTTAGCAAGCCTAAGGTGGGTTACATGGCCACTAAAAGCTAGCATCTATAACTTGTAAACAAACCATTTTTTATTACTTGAACCAAACATTCTACAATTACACTTTCCTTACTTCCTTAGTACAAGAGTAAATTGAAACTTAAACTTAAACACATTGCCTAGCTCCCAAAAAATTGTAATGTAGCTCCTTTAGAACAAGGTTATTATACACAAAATAATTTCTTATTTACATGAATTATGAAACAAAAGAACATAGATAGCTTGCTCAACTTCCATGCGAAGCAACTCATCTTATCCTTCCTTACTTGGCCGAAATTCCTGATCACCTGGGGAGTAAAAAGTTAAACATAAATCAAAGACTTAGTGAGTGATACTTTTAGAACACCTTTTGGATGTACAAAGCACTAGAACAAATCTGGGTTTTAGTGTTAAGTGGAAAAATTGAAAAATTGTCTTTAATGTCGTTTTTGAAAAGACAAATCAAACCGACATTATTGATCCGCCCATTTTTAATTTTTTCTTTAATTTTTTTTCTTTTGTAAAACCCGACACTAATGACCTTCCCTATTTTTAATTTCTTTAGGTTGTAAAAAGTAAATTTCCCTCTCTTTCTTACTTTACTCTATCCTATCAAATTCTCTTTTCTTCTCTCAAAGTCGATTTCTTTTCTTCTCTTCTCAATCTATGACCCTAGATCGCTAACAACCGTCAATCTTCATCGTGCCCAATCGCCGTCATGCTCGGAACTAATCCCTCAAGGAAGTCACCGTCGTGCTTACAAGAAACCCCTCCTGACCATTCGTCTTTGAATACACCGTCGTGCCCAGTCATCTTTGAAACCACCACCATCGTGCCCAGTTGTCGTCATGCTTCTGCCGCAAGAATCCTTCGTGTCCAATCGTCTTTGAATCCACCATCGCATGCTCAGCCGACCACCACCACGTGCAAGCTCAAATCTTGTATATAAGTACTTTTTTTTTTGTTTTGAAATCACTTATCTAAGCTCGAATCTAGTATATAAGGTTGGATCTAATATATACTTACCCTTGCAAGTCATGGCCAAATCTGCATTTGAATCAAAGTGCCGCCCGTTGAACGCCTTGAACAATTTCGAAGTCAAAAATGTAAGTTTCACTTGCTCTTTTTTGGTTTGAAAATCACTTATCTAAATTTATTTTGATTTTTTATTGTTTTCTAGATGATTGTGATGCACGACTGTTGGATTTGTAGAACTGGTGATTGTGATTTTTTATTATTGATATCAAGTGTATGGTAATAAAAAAGCTTGGTTGTGGGATTTGTAGAACTTATAAGATTGTTTCGATTATTTTATACTATGTCATTTGTAAAACATGTAGTTTATACTCTGTCATTTGTAAAACATGTAGAACTTGTAGGACTTTGAAGTATCTCATACACTGCTGTGCTATATATTTGATATTGTCGATATGTTTCAACACTGTTTTAACCATAAAAAAATACCATAAAGACAGATTTTCTAAAATATAGTGTGGTTATTATTTTAATTAGTTCAACTTCGGTCTACTTTTTGGATTGAGTTTTAGTATTATAACATAGTTAGGTTATTAGATACTTTAGTAGTGTGTTTGGTTTTTGGCTGAAATATTTGGGTATATTGCTATTGACATATATCAATTAAATTACTTTGTTTTTAATTAAGAAATGAAGTGAGAAATATGTCATATTGATTGTTAGAAGTTTGGAATTATATGTCATAAGAAATCCCTAAAGTCTTGTTCACTTCCTTCATTTGGAATTATATGTCGTAATGATGGTTAGAAGTTTGGTTTGGTCTTTGTGGATGATTTTAATTTGATATTTGCTTTTTACTTGATTGATACAATTGCGAGTTTTGTAGCTATTTGAGTGTATATATAAATTTTTGGTTGTTTGGGTGTATATAGAACTTGTTGGTTTTAATTTGAGATTTTAAGTATTATTGTAGATTATAGTTAAGTTCACAAGTTTAAGATTACTTAATTATGTTGTTTTTTAAAAAAAAACTTTTTTTTGTAGATTAAGTTGCATCTTATATAATATGGATAAGTCATAGATGAAAAAAAATAGAATGTCAATTGATTATGCTTTTGGGGTTGAGATGTTTATTAAAAATGGGTTGAAATATTCGAAGACGTCAAACGTCATGACTTGTCCTCGTTTAAAGTACGAAAATGCAAAGACTTTAGATGTGAATACAATTAGAGATCACTTATTTTTTAACGGCATCGATTAGAGTTATCAAGTATGGATGTTCATGGTGAATCACTACCAATTAAGAGAAACAATGAAAGTGTCTTTAGTAGTGAAAAAGAAGAAATTGATGAGGATGATATTGATGACACAATTGGAATGTTTGAGGCTGCACACAATTATTTTGATGACAAGTCAGAAAAGTTTGAGGAACTACTAGATGATGCCAAGAAACCATGATATCTTAATTGTAAAAACTGTACCAAAATATATGCATTGATGACATTATATAATTTGAAAGCTAAATTTGGATGGAGTGATAAGAGTTTCACTGGGTTGTTAGAATTAATGTGTGACATCTTACCTACTCCTAATGAAATCCCTACGTTTACTTATAAAGCAAAAAAGATTTTGTGTACTCTTGGAATGAAGTACGAAAAGATCCATGCATTTAGAATGATTGTTCCTTGTTTAGGAAAGAACTCTCTAATGCAAATGTATGCCCCTCTTGTGGTATGTCAAGATGGAAGATTCCAAAAAATTCAAAGGAGGTTAAGAATGTTCCAGTGAAAGTCATGTGGTATTTCTCTCCAATTCCAAGATATGAAAGAATGTTTCGAAGTAAAGAAACATCAAAATTTTTGACATGGCATGCCAGAAAAAAAGTAGTGAATGGTTTATTACAACATCCAAAAGATGCATTATCGTGGAAAAAATAGACAATTTGTGGCCAGAGTTTGGGTTAGAACCTAAAAGTCTGCGTCTTGCTCTTTCCACAGATGGGTTCAATCCTCGTGGAGATCTTAGCAGTAGATATAGTTGTTAACCAGTGTTGTTAGTAACATACAACCTACCTCCATGGTTGTGTGAAGCGAAATATTTTTGTGTTGACTGCACTAATATCTGGTCCCAAACAACCAAAACATGAAATAGATATTTATTTAGCTCCATTAGTTGATGATTTGAAAAAAATTTGGCATGATAGGGTGGAATGTTACGATGCATATTAAGATCAATGTTTCAGGCTCAAAGCTATTTTATTATGGACCATTAATGATTTTCTTGCATATGGCAACTTGTGTAGTTGTACGGTCAAAGGATATCATGCATGTCCAATTTGTGGGGAGAATACTTCATCCGTTTATTTGCCAAAAGGAAGAAAGATGACATATATTTGGCATCACAAGTTTCTACCACGTCATCATCCATATAGGAGACAGAAGAAAATTTTCAATGGTGCACAAGTAATAGGATCCGCTCTAGAATTATTGAGTAGGGAAGAAATTCTAGTACAACCAAGTAAGTACAAACATTCATTTGGTAAGAGAACTATCAAGGAAAAGAACAATGAAACGAGTTCTTTAGGTACTTATTGGAAGAAAAAGTATTCTTTTTTAATTAGAATATTGGAAGCACCTTGATGTGCAACATTTTTTAGACATGATGCACATCGAAAAAAATGTTTGTGCAAATCTCATTGGCACATTGCTTGATATTACCAGTAAAACGAAAAATGGAGTCAAGAGTCGATTATAGTTGGTGGAGCTGAACATTAGATCAAAGTTAGCCCCTCAAGTAGGGGAGAAAATGATCTTTTTACCCCCAGCATGTTATACATTATCTCAAGCAAAGAAGATGAGTTTTTGTAAGACACTATATGAACTTAAAGTACCTGAAGGCTATTCATCAAACATTCAAAGTTTAGTGTCACTCACAGACTTGAAACTCTACAGACTAAAGTCACATGACCATCATGCTCTTATGCAACAGTTGCTACTTATGGCAATTCGTGGTATTTTACCGAAACATGTAAGACTTGTAAATGTTTGACTATGCTTCTTCTTTAATGCTATATGTAAGAAGACAATTGATTCATCACAATTAAAAGGAATGCAAGAAGATGTAGTTGTCACTTTATGCCTATTAAAGAAGTCTTTTCCACCATCATTTTTCACTATAATGGTATACCTTGTAGTGCATCTTATAAGAGAAATCGAGTTCTGTGGACTTATTCATCTAAGGTGGATGCATCCTTTTGAATGATACGTGAAAGTTCTGAAAACTTATGTGCGAAACAGAAATTAACCAGAAGGATGTATGGTAGAAAATTATATTGTTGAAGAGGCTATAGAGTTAGTTCTATTGAACTAAACTCATCTGTAATAAAAGCGGATTCAAATGTGGATAGAGCATTATCAGCTTCTTCTTTTATCAGATCGAGTAAGGAGCAGTTAGATCAAACTTATCTTTACGTTATTCAGAATGTAAATGATGTTCTACAATACGTCGAGTACGTTCTAAACTCTATTTATTCTCATATTACATAAGTTGGTTGTGTAATTACCTAATAACTTTGTCATTTATGATAGACAACATATGGAGAGGCTGCGTAAGCTTAACTGTGGTAAATCTAGAACAAAAAAATAGATTCAAGTAGAGCATAATCGCACATTTAGTTGGGGGTTGTCCACACGAGTAATCACTAGAACCATACACCTTCATGTTTATTTTGGATCTAAACTAATCAGATCCTATATATTTTGTAGATTGTTCTTGCTCTCGAAGTTCCAAAAACTTCCATCATGCCTTCCTTAAGATGGATAGCTCACGGGTCTTCTCTAGATGTGGCCACTTATTCTGGTACATGATTAATGGTTATTACAATCACACAAAAAGGCGTGATGATATTAAGAGAGTTCAAAATAGTGGAGTTAATATAACAGTCACTACAATGCAAGTGTCTAGTTCTAAAGACAAAAACCCTGTCGTATCATATATGACATTTTATGACATAATACAAGAGAAATGGGAGATTGATTATCATAAATTATCTTTTGTTTTATTTAACTGTGATTGGGTTAATAATAGAAATGGAGTCAAAGTGGACGAGCTTGGATTTACCATCGTGGATCTCAAACGTATTGGACATAAAGCAGACCCATTATTTTAGCCTCCCAACCAAAACAAGTATTCTATGTGAAAGATTCTTCAAATCTTGAATGGTCAGTGGTTTTAACATCTCTACAAAGAACTATTTAAGAAGATTTCTTTGAAGATGAAATAGGAGATATGCTTCTAGAGTGTAGTTATGGGGTCATTCAAAGGATGTCCAATGTTGATACACCTCACGAGATTGATGATACAACCTCATCATATATTAGACATGATTGTGAGGGTAGATGGGTTGATAAGTAATAATTGTGATAAATGTTTTATTAAGGTAGGTCATTTACTTTCCTTTATAATAGATTTATGTTTGCTTACTAATGATAGATTTATGAATGTGATAAATGTCATTAATTTTCTTACTAATGTGCTTACTAATGTATTTTTTGCAGATTCATTGATGGAGGATTCACATACTAGTGGTGAGGATGAAAGACAAATGATTCATGAAGTAAGAAACAAATCATTCGTGCCACATGGCCCAACGACTATGTAAGAGTTGGCATCAATAAGAAACTCTGGGCAATGGGTGCCTGTTCAATTTAATGAACACGGGCAACCTATAGGAGCCACTTCTAAGAAAATGCAAAGTTACATTGGTGTGTGTGTTCGGCAGATTTCTATCACATACTAATCTTGTAAACAAGTTTCGAATGATTTGAAAGATAAAATCTATGATTGTATATCGGTATGGATTCTATAATTATGTTTTTCGTACAATGTAGTTTGATTTTCGTAAGTCTAAATATGCTTTTCTTTTTTCTTGTGTAGATGTCGTTTGAGTTACATCCTAATGCTAAACATTATATCCTAATGTCTGCATCAAGAAAGTATCGAACTTTCAAAACCACGTTGACTTAGAAGTATATACTTTCGTTTAAGGATCAACCATCACATTTGTAGTTTCCTCCTAAAATTTATTCCCATATTAATCAAGAGGATTGGGAATCCTTTGTGGATGCTAGACTAACTGAAGAATGAGAGGTAAATAAATTTAATTACATGTTAACTTTAATGTTGTTTTGGTATGTAACTACAAACTAATACTTTGTACATGATTATAGTCGTATTCAAAGGGAAAGAAGGTCAAATTTCGTATACAATCACCACATTGATCGTAAGGGATATGCTAATCTTGTCAACAAATTAGTAAGTCTTTCTAATTGAATAAAATAATTTATTTTAATATGTTTATGCTAATTAAGTATATATCTTTGGTTGCAGAATATAACGCATGATGTTTCTTATCGTTCAACTCTTTGAAAAGAAGCATGGAAAGGAAAGAACAACGATTATTTTGATGATGCTACTTGAGATTGTGTCTCTCGGATTATAAGTTTACTTATGATTTACTTATATACAATATATAATCTTTTGTTAACTTAGCTAATGATAAAAGTATTATTTTATAGGATGCATTAGTCACAACACATAAAGATGAGGACATATTGATTGAAGCATTGGGCTCCAATGAGCACGGTGGATGTGTCAGAGGCGTGGGTGGTTCTGTCTCTCAATCATAATATTTCAAATATAGTGAAAGGGAAAGGGAAAATGATAAATACTGAAGTTGAAATATGTCATAAGGAAGATGACTCAAGAAGCAAAAGTTACAAGAAGAGTCATAACCACTCAAGATCGTCCATCGAAAGTGTTAACATAGATCTCAATGCCGATGAGGATTTGGGCAACACACCTAGCAACGAAGGAGTGGAGGTAATTAAATTTGTTGTCACTTTTAAAATTTTAATGCTATAGGATCAATTGTTCTTAACGATGCTTTTAATACTTGTAAAGGGAACACCATGCAAATTGGCTATAAGAGGCATTAATAATATCATTGCAATAGCCACTGTATTTGATGATAACAATGACGGTCCCAATATTAAAGTTTTGATGGACTTGCTTACTAGAGGAGATTTTAGTATACCTGTTTTGGTTAAAGGCAAGATAGAGACTTTAAATCAAGCGTTGGGTAACATTATTGAATGACCTCGTCGGCTTATTTTTGTGATTCATGACCAACTAGTAAGTCCCTTTTTCACTATTGAAGTTTTGATATTATTTGTGGTTTACTTTAAATTTAGAATTTTGGTTGTGGTAGGAGCGTTCAACCCTAAAGGATGTTATGTATTCTTCAAAGTACACAAGTGTTAATGGAACTATTAAGCTCTTACATGGACATGCCGTGAACTGTATGAAGGATGTAGACATGGTTCGCATCCTAATAAATGAGCTAATATTTGGTAAAAACAAATTTTTTTATTTAGCTCGTGAGGACTTGCTCCATTACTGCTGCATGGTAGAAATAGGTTATATGTGCATACTAGCATACATTACATAAGTAAACATCTTTTACTCATCTTTATGTCTAATACCATCGCTATAGTTATTTTGTTCCTTTTTAACTAAGGTTGCTTTTACTTAGATATCTCTGGGATGAATGTGACTGTGGAAGAAAGTTTTTTGTTATCGACCAATCAAAAATAACGTCACATATCAAGGATTGTGATCTTCGATCTAGAAATTTGGCCAACTAGTTAGAAGCGGCTACCTTGGAACAAATAGTTCTAATTTCATATAATACTGGATAAATAAATAAGAGGAACACATTCTTTTTGTTTTTTCATTGAGGTTACATGTATACTCAGATTGAAGATGTTTATTGTAGTTTTCATTGGATATTGCATGTCATCTATCTTCGAGAGAATTGTGTTTATATCTTGTACTCTTTTCGAAGTAAAGTTAACAAAGATATTCATTGAGTCATAAATGTGTAAGTGTACTTACAATTTACTTCTTATTTCACTTGATTGTCTTATAATTCTAATGTTTCCAACATTATCGGTAACTTCAAAATGGAAACCTATAAAGGTAATTTTCATTGACACATAATTATTTTCAATGAAACATAAGAATAATTTGTATCCAATTTATATACATGCAGTGCCCTCGTCAATTAGATTTTGTAGGGTGTGGGTATTATGTCCAAAAATATATACACGAAATAGTGCATAAGTCTAGCACTCCCATCACTAGCTTTGTAAGTTTCTACCTTCACTTTTTATATTTTACAATTAAATGAATAATCTAAACTCATTCTTTCCATACTTTTCTTTCTGTGTAGTTCAATACAAAAAATGCATATAGGCAAGAGGAGATTGACGAGATTAGAACAAAATGGGCAAGTTTTGTTAGCCTATTTGTGTAGGCATTTTATAACGCCCTTGGAAAAAAAAAAAAAAAAAAAAAAAGGGTTAATAATAAAATAATATTATTTTATTATTAAATATTATTATTAAATAATTATTTTTTTTTTTTCCTTTTCTTTTTCTTTTCTTTTTTCTTTCTTTTCTCTTTTTCCTTTCTTCTTCTCCCGCGTGCAGGCCCCCCCCCTCCATTTTTCTTCTTCTCCTTCTTCCTCTTCTCCCAGCCGGCCGCCACCCCCCCTGTTCTCCTTTCCGTTCCGGTGAAGCCCAGGTGGCCGCCGCGCCGCGCCGCGCCGCGCCGCGCCGCGCCTCTGTTCGCGAAGTCCCACCGCACACAGCCGTAGCCGTCTGCCCAGATCCGTCCCTGTTCCGTTCGTCCGACGAGCCAAACCCAGCCGCTCCTCTTCTTCCGTCAGACTGGCGAAGCTGCCATCCACCAGCCGCACGCCGACGCCCGGATCTGCAAGCCAGCCGCTCAGATCTGCCCTTCCTTTCGTCTGCGTCGGCCACCGCGTCAGTCTGCCCATCCGCGTCTCCATCCGTCCAGCCGCCTCTGCCGTTCGGCCTCCGCAGAAGCAACCCGTGGCCGCCGGGTTCCATCCGTGAGACCACCACCGCGCGCCCTTTCCCTTTTCCCTTCCGTCCGACCAGCCAAAACCCAACCGAACCCGAGCCGAACTCTCTCCCCCTGCTCAGATCTACCTCCCGGCGTCTCCACGCGCCGCCGCCGTGACTCCCGGCGCGTCCTTCTCCATCCAGCCGCGGATCCAACGTCCATGTTGGAAACTTCATTGGTAAGGATGAAATTGATGAATTTGGGGATTTCCATTGAAAAAATTCGATTTGTGGATGTTGTTAAATTGACTGCTTGGATGTTCAATCTTAGGTTGAGGGTAACGCTTGAAGTCGTTGAGTTCACAACGAACAATTGTTAATTTGGGACTCGTTTCGTGACATTGAGTTGTTGGCAAACGTGGGATTCAGTCAAGGGACTAGAGTAACGCCAAGGTAAGGGACTTTCTACTGGACTCAATAAATGTTATTTGAATGTGTTGGCTGTATGTTTCGTGCTGTTATACTGGGGAGAAATAACGATTATGAGGTGTATGTTTGAATGTGGATTTGTGGTTGATAGTATGTTATGACTGGTTGAATATATATATGTGCAAATGTAAGGGTGTGGAAATGTCTGGATATCGTAGATGTGATTATATAATGTGTGACTTGAATGAGTAGATTGTTGTGTAAATCGAATGCCTGGTAGACGACTATGAGGATGTATTGTGAACGGAAGAGAAATCATGGTCGTGTTATTTTAGATTGAAGTGGATGTCATGGTTGGTTTTGCTGTCGACTGATATATTAACGTGTTTGTGACAGTCCTCGGGTTAAATTGGAATAAAAATGGTTGTTTGAGGTTAAGGGGAAAGTTCACGTGATGAGGACGTTTGATTGAGTTGTAAATTGACTGTTAAGAAGTATAGAAAGGACTGAGGGGATAAATTATTAGTTTTCCTAATGGATAGTTACCCTGCGGGTGTCCTTCGGGATTATCCCCTATATGTGCATCCTTCGGGAGCACTAGACTGATATGTGCATCCTTCGG
>CM046890.1:4014867-4057435 GCA_025688845.1 Cucumis hystrix
TCGGGAGCACTAGACTGATATGTGCATCCTTCGGGAGCACTAGACTGTGACTGTGCAGGGTACACCATAGGATACTAATAATTTATTTTTCCCCGAACGGGACCAGTAGTGGGTCCCTTACTGAGTATATTAATACTCACCCTTTTTATGTTTAACTTTTCAGGCAAAGGTAACACGAGGGGCAGACCGACGAGGGACAAGAAGGACTCGTGAATGGCCATAGAAGATTGTCCTTTAAACTGCTTCCGCTGACGATTTTTTTTATAAATGTTTTATTGAACTGAATTTACAAATAGTTAAAGTTTTGTAAACAGTACTTTAAAAGTTCATATTTTGAAATAGGGCCCGATTAAATGTTTTCTTCGATTTCATATGGTTTCAATTAAAGTTACTATGTCTTTCGTCAACAAACGGTTTTGTGTCAAATTGACGACTTAGACGGTCAGTCAGAAAAGTCTGGGTCGTCACACATTTACATGTTTTTTTTTTTGTAATATATAAGTTACTAGTTAACTTTAGTTTGTGAAGTAACTGGTTATTGTACATACTTTACTTTTGGGTTTTTCTGCTTGTAGCTTTATACTTGTAGTTTTTTAAGTAGGTAATGTATTGTAGTACTATATGGAAGTGTGAAAAATGTGTATTTGCTGTAGTACTATATGGAAGTATGGAAAGTGTGTATTTGTTATACATACTTTAGTTAGTGGAGGAAAAATGTGTATTTGTTTTAGTACTATATGGAAGTGTGCAATCACTGTTTTTTTATTGGTTTGCCATAGAAGTGTGAAAAAGTGTATTCTGATTTTTTAGGTGTTGATATTCTGCCTTGCATGTGAAATATAAATAACATATAAGGTTTTCCATGGAGTACTAGGCATTCTATAGCTAGTAAGTGTGCAATCACTGTTTTTTATTGGTTTGCCATAGAAGTGTGGAAAAGTCTATGATGGTTTTTTAGGTGTTGAATTATATAGTTAGAAATACTATTGGTTTGCCATGGAATTGTGAAAAAGTGTATGCTGATTTTGTAGGTTTTTTAAGTGTTAAATTCTATAGCTAGAAATATTATTGGTTTGCCATGGTAGTGTGAAAGTGTATGCTGGTTTTATAGGTGTTGATCTTCTGTCTTACAGGTGAAATAAAAATAATATATAAGATTTGCCATGGAGTAGTAGGCATTCTATAGCTAGCAAGCGTGCAATCACTATTTCTTATTGGTTTGCCATGGAAGTGTGGAAAAGTGTATGTTGGTTTTTTAGGTGTTGAATTCTATAGCTAGAACTATTATTGGTTTGCCATGGAAGTGTGAAAGTGTATACTGATTTTGTAGGTATTGATCTTCTGCCTTGCAGATGAAATAGAAATAATATATAAGGTTTGCCATGGAGAAGTAAGGATTTTATAGCTAGCAAGCGTGCAATCACTCTTTTTTATTGGTTTGCCATGGAAGTGTGGAAAAGTGTATGCTAGTTTTTTAGGTGTTGAATTCTATAGCTAGATATATTATTGTTTTGCCATGGAAGTGTGAAAGTGTATGTTGGTTTTGTAGGTGTTGATCTTCTATCTTGCAGGTTTGCCATGGAGTAGTAGGCATTCTATAGCTAGCAAGCGTGCAACAATTGTTTTTATATTTTTATAATATTCGATGACGAACATTTCATATCGTAATTTGTGACAAATAATGTCAATTTCGACATAAAAAATGGACAATAATGCAATAATTTTAAAAAAATAAATTTTAAAAAAGGACCAAACAAGGCTTTGATGTCGTTTCAAAACAGACATTAAAGAGTTTCATTGATGGTGGTTTAAAAACGACATTAAAGTGCTCATTAATGTCAGTTTTAAAATGACATCAAAGGCAAACCGTCACTAAAGATATTCAATAACACCATAAAAAATGTCGGTTTAGAAACGACATTAAAGGCCTTTAATTTCGTTTTTAAACTGACATTAATGAGGACTTTAATGTCGCTTCTAAATCGACATCAAAGCAAAAACAACATTGAAGGCCTTTAATAACACTAGCATAGACGTCGGTTGTAAACCGTCACTAAAGGCTATTAATGTCGGTTTTAAATCGATATTAAAGGTCAAATTTCTTCTAGTGAAGCGTTTTAAATCTTTCATCAAATAGGCTTCAATGCCTCTTTTACAAATCATATACACACACATTAGTCTACCAAATTCCTTTCGCTAAGAACATGAACCATTCCCACACATAAACTACTATGATGTCCTTTTCATCAACAACATCTCTTGGAGAATTTCCTGGTTTATTTCTCGTTGTTCAGGCCGCTAAGCTCAATATGCTCATTTTATGCATTGGTCAGCTTCACACCACCATGCAGTCCTTTTCTACATGGTTGTCTTTACTCCTTTTCATAATAGTTAGCCTCATTAATAGAAATAAGACTAATGGTTTACCAGTAAACATAACATTCAATGTAATCATTCAACATAAGACAAACTTTCTTTTGAAATCATTCTTGTCATAAACATTAATGATAAAGAACAACATTTACAAAAACCATGAACTTTGAAGTAAAAGCTTAAAAATATTTTTTTAGAAAATCACTCACTACACTAAGTCTTCCCTTCCAGACTAAGTGTTAACCCATAAATTATGCCAGACCAAGAGTGAACCAGAAAAGAAAACCAGAATGCCTAACTTCAGATCTCTTATTCTTGCCTAGTACTTCCTTTTTTTTTAGCAGAATAACACTAATAATTCTTGCATAATAATCTTTTCACTGTCCCTTCTCCTCTATTAATACTAATCTTCAAAATAGATTAGTCATCCTTAAGTCCTTAATAACTTACCAACTCCTACTGGATACTTTACACGTGTATGCTCTATGTTAATATTAAGCATGCTTATGTTTAACCTTACGCACAAGCAAAACTGGTGCACCCGAAGGTGACACACTCGGTTGAATAAAACCTTTTTCTAGTAATTCCTGCAACTGGACCTTCAGCTCCTTCACCTCAGCTGGAGCCATTCTATACGGAGCTCTCGAAATAGGAATGGTGTCTAGCTTTAACTCAAGGGCAAACTCAAATTCGTTGTGAGGCAGTAATCCTCTCTAATGTCTACCACACTATCCAAGATACTTCAGGTACCCTGGTCAAGCAACTTACTGGCCTTCATGGCTCGGTAAGACCACAGTCCCATCCCCTTTGTACTTGAAATCAGCCTTTACATGAGGATTAAAACTACCTCCTTGCTAATCAATCTATACTTGCATGGTTAAAACTAATTTCATTTTTTTTCAAACTTCAAACTAGTATCTTTTACTTCATGGAAACTCAAACAACTATTTCTTAAGGTCACATGAACACTATTATTTACTAATGTTTTCTTTACTCCTTCCCAAACATCTCAACTCTAAACACAACTCGATGTGCTTAGTATACTTGAACTAAATCATGCATTTAGTTCCCTTTAAAACCACCAACATAACTTATTTCTTAAATTTTCAACCATAAAACAGTCCATTAAGCTGATTACGTCATACTCTTTTGCCCATTCGATCATCCCTTTGAGCACCTATACGAACACTTCTACGTGGCTACATTTTTCCTAAATTCCACCACCAAAAGTCTTTTACAAAAAATTCATTCATAACATTCATACTTATCTAGTTTAATTCAGGCAAGGTCATATATGCATAATCATAAACTTATATCATAAAACATACCTGGTGGGTGACAAAGGACCGTATTAGCCATAGGAATAAAAATCAAAGACTTACATCGTAAGTCAGTCTACATAACCTAAAAATGAGGCTCTAATACCAACTGTAACGATCCCCGACATTCCTTCCCCTGCGTCCCCTACTACCTGGCAGCATCATCCTTAAAAGCTTATTAGAGTTAAAGTTATCTCCACAAACCAACACGAGTCTTTTCAGCATGCTTTGCCCTCACTCAAATGTATCTTAGGAATATTCCCAAGAGGTCACCCAACATAGAATTGCACCAAGCAAAGCACGCTTAACTTTGAATATAGGTAATAACTTTTAATTCTTTTAAGTCTTTCTTAACATTACTTTTAATTCTTTTAATTCTTCTAAGTCTTTGTTAACATTACTTTCATATCCTCAGGATCCCTCTCATTCAGATGTGATACTAATTCATTGATGTCTCCCTCCTAATCTCGGACGTTACAAAAGGCTACTATAACTGAAAGATAGCCAGAACTAGTCATTTGAAATAAATCTACCTATTCTCAATCATAAGAAATTAGAAATTTGAAGAATATGTACCTAAAGTTCAAGGTCTTCTTTGTGCTTGTGATATTTCTTCAATTATTTATTCCATTTCTTCCACTTGTGGTGCATGCGTCTCTCACATTCTTCTTTATTCTTCAATCATATGCCTTTGTTCTTTAATCTTCGATTACAACATCTCAAAGTTGGCTCTTAGTTCCCTCACCTCCCTGTAGTGCATTTCTTGAGACACTGAACTCGATGGACTGTACCACCCTTCCTTGACTTGGGTTTGGGGCCACAACCAAAATCTTTTAAATAACCAAGTCGTCTACCCAAAATTGTCTCACATATATTGTCCCTTGATAGTGGTTGAGAACATTTCAGAGTGGGTGCTGAAAGTAATTCCAGAATTTGATTCTACACACAAATAGTTAAGTTGTGCACTCAAAACAACTAGAAAATAAACAACAACTTCGAGTCCTTCCTTGTGCATCCTCAGCAACTTGATTCATGAATTGGCCACTCTTATTAGAGTACGTTTCTTTGAATAGGTCCACATGTCCCATTGGTTCACCTCATTGTTAACTCAACTGAAATTGTATATCTATGTAGTAATGACTTGCACTCGCTAATATGATTGTATGGTCATTTTCCTCTATTAATCTTGTTACTCTTCGATTGCTCCTACTTGTAAAGAACAAAAATAATACATCAAATAACTTACTTATAACGAAGTGATACATTAAAAGAAGTCACCTAAATTCCTTGACTTAGTTAGATAGTACATTAAGCAACTTACGAGGAGGATATTCCATCTGTTAATAGATGTCGCTCCACACCCTCTAATGACTCCCACATTGAGTTCATATAATTCTTGCATGGACATCTTGTCCGTCCTAAATCATAGACATGAAACTTTGCAACTTCTAAGAATTGAGATACTCCTTCCTTATATTTAACCGACAATTTATTTCTAAATTTCATCCAATCCTTGTTCATCATTAAAGACCTATAATATAAATAGGTTAAACTGTTGAAAGTTAGCAAAAATGGAGTTAAGAGGATTTAAACTACAGATCTCTTGGTATCTTGATATTTAGCACATATAAATATCAGTTAAACTAAGTTTTTTGTTGGCAAAAGTTTAGTTCACTTCTTAAATAGTGTTTTATTTCTTTAACAATTTGGATGAAACTTTATCAAAACTTAAATAGTGCTTTGTGATTTAAATGTGAGCCTTAATGGGATTTGCCAAATGATAGCATGTGAGGATCATCAAAATCATTCCACCCAAACGTACAAATGAAAATCTCTACAACTCACATGAGCTTAAGAAAAAGTACAAAGTAAATTCCGACCTGAAAACTAGAAATGAAATCAATACCAATTCAGCCTAAATAATATCCCTTCAAAACCTGAAGGAAAGAAATTTTTGCTTACTACTTTTCAATTTCCTTGTTTCTAAATCTCTTTAGTCAAAAGCTAGAAAAGAGCACAAATGTTTTCTCTATAAAACCACAAGTTATTATATAAACATTTCCACCTACGAAAGCAAATTAGGAGACAATTGTCTTCAATTAATTAGTCTTTGGTTTTGGAGATTTACTAAAATTAAAGTAGCTCAATTTGTTTCTAATAGATAATAATGCATGGTATATTGTTGTTGTTGTTTTTTTTTTTTTCTTTTGAGTAATTATACATATAGTACCATTGCTAATCAAATATGTTACTTCCATTTCTATGGGAAATTTGAATGTTCATTGGTCCATCAAACAACAAAGAATTTTTGCTATAACTTTCACAAATTTGGAAAGAGATTTAGGGCAAGAATTAAACATCTAGCTAAATAAATTACACATATCGGGCGACGGTTGCATCGATGGACAAGGGCTTAATTAGCGAGGGCGATGATGGCACGATGGTGAAGCGGCAAGCAACATGTTCTCCTTCACTTCTCTCAATTTCTCCTCTTTTTCAGCTTCACAGATCTGTGAAATACATATATGGGAGGGTTTTTAAAAGGGAACTCCCAACGTATCACAAAATGTGTTAGGAGTTTCCTATATCTCTTCATGGGGTTAGTAAGCCGTCTGAGTTACTTATATCTCCCAATGCCTAAACTTTAATCGTCGGGAGAACCAAAAATTTTTTTAAAATACCTTTCGCCTCTCCTAATGACAATATAGGGTCGCATCTAGAGATATGGGGATCACTCGACGTCTTGTAAAGTTGCGTTGGGATTTCCTTGTAAATGCCCGATGTTGCTCGCTAAACATTGCGTGTTCCCCTGAAACCCGTGACAACACAAGACACCCATTGCGAGTTCATCCTCTCTCTCGATGCTTACACACAAGAGGTCAGGAGATGCCCACTAGAATTTCAAGTTTTCTTTTTAGCGGTTGAAGCCTAAATAAATCGTCGGGAGATATCCTATCTCCCAACTCTCTTGTTGTGGTGTCGGAAGATACCCTATCTTCCAACGCCTTATTTCTCGATGTTTAAAAAGGAGGTCGGGAGATCCAAAATTTATTGTGGTGCAGATTTCCGTTTCAAACTTTTTACTCTCATACAATTTACATCTTTCCAATTATCAAACAAACCTCTCCTTCCATTGTGATAAATAAATTCAAGTCTAAAGCTAAAAGCAATTCTTAGATTCTTTTCATATTCAAAACCCGTTTTTACTGGCTACAAACTGATCATAGATTTGTTAAATATTATTTGAACTAGGCTCAGGAAAGCTCCACATTCATTTTATTTTTGTAAATTTATCAATGATTGACTTTTATCATCGAAGATATCTATCATTGATTTGGGTCCCAAACGATTACATTAAATAAAATGAATAAAAAATAGAATTAGGAAACTTGAACAAAAATATTTCATAGATGCACCTTATTTATAATACACGTGGAAAAATGAAGAGTAAGACATAGATAGATTAAGCATACATATGTAGCATCCTTTATTTTAATTATTCCCATATTATATTTCACATACATAAGGAAAAATGCAACATGTGCATCATCATCTAAAGTAGACAACTGAGCTAGGCATCAAGATATTCAATGCTCGGGGGGTAAATAGTAGGAGGTGCCACATTTTCAAATCGTAAGAGTGCCCACGAGTGATTAACTTTATTATGAAGCACAGTAGCCATATATTGCTTTTCATACTTTGGGAATGATGGAGCCAATATAAATTCATCTACCTTCACTAGGAGGTGATATTTATCTCCTCCCACAGGCACTGAACAAACCACAGCAAACCCCACACTGATGAACTTTCTTTCTATTCCGTTCATGTTATGTGTATGCTCCTCAACTGCAAATTTTCCCATTGCTTGCAAATACTCATTATACTCAACATTTGAAATCTGTTTACAATCTTCTCGATCATTAGGGACTACCGTTGCAATAGAATTATTACTCATTCGAAGGTAATTAAGCAAGGCTTTATAATTGTTGAAGGGTTTGTTCTGATGGTAGTTGCACATTTATAGAGTTGTGGATTGGTTCCTGTAAATGTGGATATTGAGGAATTTAATTCATATAGTCCTAATACTTTGTTTAGATTGGATGTTCGTATTCCTCTCTTAAAATAATATTAAAATTACAGCTATAATCAAACCATGTTTCCTTTCAAAATTAAAGTAGTAGATTCAAAGTACGGCTGAATAGTTTTCAATATACTTGTAGACTCATAAATTTTCAGAGATTACTGATACATGAAGATATCCTATGAAATTAATAGAAGTGTGTACACAGACTTTATTCCTGTGGTAAAGAAAAAAGCAAATATGCTTACGTACGATTTACTTTAGAGTGAAAAAGTTATTTTTAATATTAAATTAATGGTTAAGATATAAGTTTTTTTAAGAAAAAATATGTAACACCCCAAAACTATTAGGTTATTTTAATTTTATTATCATTTTATTTTGTTTAATTTTGGGTGTTATTTGTGAAATTGTTTAAATTGTGGAGATTAAGTGTTTTGGAAGGATGAGTGGTTAATTTTTGGAAATTGGAGTTCTATGGTTAAAATTTGGTTTTGGATTTATTGGTTGGTGAATTTAATTTGTAAAGTTGGAAGTATTATGAGTAATTATTGTTATGTGTATGTAGAAAGTTATGGAAGAGTAAGAATAATTATATTATGGAATAATATAATTATTAAGGAAAAATGTAAAAGCGGTGATGGAATGGGTTATTAATGAAGAGAGAGGGAAAATTAATTGAAATAGGGAGAGAAGGAGGAAAAGATAAGTTATTTGGTGAAGGGACGCGGCTTGGACGTGTGGCTCCTTGACCGTCAAGCGCGATGATGGCCGTCAAGCGCTATTATTATTATTATTATTAAATTCCCCAAATAACTTATCTTTTCCTCCTTCTCTCCCTATTTCAATTAATTTTCCCTCTCTCTTCATTAATAACCCATTCCATCACCGCTTTTACATTTTTCCTTAATAATTATATTATTCCATAATATAATTATTCTTACTCTTCCATAACTTTCTACACACATAACAATAATTACTCATAATACTTCCAACTTTACAAATTAAATTCACCAACCAATAAATCCAAAACCAAATTTTAACCATAGAACTCCAATTTCCAAAAATTAACCACTCATCCTTCCAAAACACTTAATCTCCACAATTTAAACAATTTCACAAATAACACCCAAAATTAAACAAAATAAATTGATAATAAAATTAAAATAACCTAATAGTTTTGGGGTGTTACAAAATATAAGCAAAATATCTAAACAATTTCGAAAACTGAAAAAACCCACAACCCTAAAATGGAAAATATCAAAAAGACCTAAGTCAACACGCAATTAATTAGTCACTCGCGCGTAATTTTTCTTCTAAACTATCATGTCGTATATGAAATGATACACGATTGCGTACCAAATCTAAACGATCTTGGTTGTTTAGATTTGGTTCGCGATCGTGGATCTTGGTTATTTAGATTTAGTACACAATTGTATACCCAAATCTAAACGATCATGTGCCAATATTCCAAAGATTTTTTTACAAGATCGTGTACCAAATAAATTTCCAAACGATTTTTTTTCAAGATCGTGTAGCAAATATTAATCTAAACAATCATATACCCAAATCTAAACAATCATGTATTAATATCCAAATGATTTTTTTTTCAAGATATTTTACATTTGGTACACAATCTTGTATCAATATCGTTTAGATTTGGCACACATTCATGTAGCCAAATCTGCCAAATCTAAACGATCGGGTACTAATATCCCAACTATTTTTTGTTCAAGATCATGCACCAAAATCTTTTATATTTGGTGTACGATCTTGAACCAAATAACACTAAAAAAAATAATACAAGATTTATGATTGATTAAAAATAAATATCATGATTTGGAAAAGATATAAAAGAAAAATTGCAGAAAAAGAGAAGAAAGAAGATAGAAAAGAAAAGAAAAATTGAAGAAAAAGTAAGGAGGAAAAAAAAATGGCCAGCTTCATGGGCTTTTTTATTTTGTTACACAAGTCGAAAATATTTTGATATTTTGTTATATATATGAAAATTAACCTAAAAAATATTATTTTGGTTAGAATACTTTAAGAATTTTCAATTTATAAGGTCCATGTATTTTGAATTGCCGAATTTTAACTCCCTGTAGACTTTTAATATTCTTAAAATTAATTATTGCAAAAAACTATATAGGAGACCCCTCCTCATCAATTGTTGGAGAAAAAATGGTCATAATAATTCATTCAATCAAAGTATGTTATGTTTTGTAAATATTTGTAAGGGTTTTTTTTTAAAATATAACAAAGCACAAAATATTTACACGCTATAGAACAATTTTAAAACTTGAAAAAACAAACAAATCCACGATGAAAAATACCAAAAATTGAAAAAACACACAAATCCACAATGAAAAATACCAAAAATGTTCCGTGATTAATTGACATCCAGGATCTAATATATTTGTAAAGCGATTACTTACATTTGACTATTCTTTTCTACATATTTGATCGTTTAAATTTTTGAACCAAATCTAAACGGTTTTTTTTCAAGATTTTCTGGTATATAATCGTTTATATTTGGAACACGATCATTTATATTTGGAAAACAATCATTTAGATTTAGTACACAATCGTTTATATCATTTAAATTTGGTTACCCAAATCAAAACAATTTTTTTAAGATTCTTTGTTCACAATCGTTTAAATTTGACTATTTTAGTACACGATTGTTTAGATTTGGTTATCCAATATTCCAACGATTTTTTTCACAATCTTTTATATTTGAAACAACCAAATAACTGTTTGAAAAAAAAAATAGATCTTTTATATTTGGTACACGATTTTAAACCAAATAACAGTTTGAAAAAACGATGAAAAAGAAGCGTAAACCTGGAATATTTAAAAAATTGACCAGTTTCGTGGACTTTTTCATTTTGTTACACTGCTGTAAATATTTTGTCGGTTTATTATATTTATGAAAATTAACCTATTTATAATGTTGTACTATCCATAAAAATTTCTCTATTTTAATAGTAAAGAAAAATCACTATATAAGTAATTTATCCGATATAGATCAACACTCTAAAAAGGGGAAAAAAAAAGAAGAAAAAAGGGAAAAGGACAAAATATGGCAAAACAACAAAATCTCTCCAAAGTTATCTCTTCTCCTCACTCTTCCTCTCTCCTCCTTCACGATGGAGGCAGCCATAGGCGACTTCTAGGGAAAATCTCTAGCAATCAATGTGTTTCTTTGATGATCTGAATTAAGGGTGGTGGTTGTAAGCATCAACATCGCTTGTGATTTTCCCGCTTTGAGCACGCAGGTTTCAACAAAAAAATAGATGAAAAAGATTAAACGAAAATGTTAAGAAAAATAGCACGTGAAACAATTAATAAATTATTAACAAACAAAGTTGTTTTTATTATTCAAACACGATTTTATTTCTTGTTTTAATAAAAAGAAAATAGAGAACAAAAAATAGAGAACAAAATATGGAAAACAAGAAAACAAGAAAGAGAAACGTTATCAAACGAATCTAAATAATCTTATTTTTGTTCTCGAACCCAATTTCATTCCTCTCAATTATTTTTTGAGTGAGTAAATGACCTTCAAACCCTTGTTACTCCACTTTAAATTTTTCTTGCACCAAAGAAATTAAATTGGATTCATGCTTATTTGCATTTCTATTTTTGTCATCTTCCCAGATTTGTCATTTTCTCTCCCCTTTTTCTTTTTGTTTCTTTTCGTTTTTTAGGCTTTAGGGATTTCTTTTTTAGATAAAAGTAGAAATGCCAAATTTTGGGAGCAACTTGATTTTTTGCAAAATTGTAGATAATTAGTTTTATGGCAAAACACATGCACAACACATGCTTATTACTTTCAATATTTCATTTTTACCTTCGTATAATTCGATATATTATTTGATTCCTATAAGATTGTCAGAAACGTGAACATTAATTCATTTCTAAAAAATTAAAAGAGAAATGTCCGAATTTCAAATTCATGATTGCAATTTGGTTAGTTTTGATATTAATTTTTTCATAACAATCATTTATATAGTTTGATATAGGAAAGATTTTATTAGTTTTAGTTTGTCTTGATAATCTCCAAATTTATTTTTTGATGAACAAAAAATTTAATAAATTCGAATTGGTCCAAAATATTTCATTAAGCTTTTTAAAGATATTTTTATGGTTAGTAAATAAATATATTTCAATAAGAAAAATTGTCATAAATAGTAAATTTGACAAAAAATAATTCAACATAGAGCAAAATTTCAGATTCTATCAATAATAAATATTGAGAGACACTAATTTGCTTTTATCAGTGGCATTGATATATAGTAATAAAAATCTATCAGTTCTGTCATTGATAGAATCCAAAATTTTGTTATAAATAGTAAATATTTCAATTTATTTTGCTATTTTTAAAAATGTCCCTTTCATTAACCTACTTGAAAATATTTGTTTGGAAAATATAAGAAAAGCATAAATTTGAATAGATTTAATTTGTTCCATTTGTTTTTTTCTTTTTTTTCTTAATTTAACAAAGTCGATTTATTGGTTAAATTGCCAAGGTTTAATTACGTTGATTATTTTATAGAGTTATAGTGTATTTGTACATACTACATGATAAGTATTATTCTTTCCAGATTACATCCAAAGTATTTGAGAGAATGTATAGCATATGTTGTTGACACAATTACATTGTAATTTATCCTTTTAAATAATATGATAACTATTCGTTCTATATCATGATCACGTATTCAAATATTAATATTCATTTGCTCATATACTCATATACTTTTCCAATTCAAAAAACTTAACATTAAGATGGATTTGTAATAAAACCAACAAAGAATTATTTCCTAAATAGTGTCATTGAATCATAATCATTATTGTTTAACTAACCAAACTTTATAATAACCAATATAATTAAAATTTTCCAAACATAGTATATGTCGAGTATGAATAATTTTAAAATTTTTCAAACACACACATAGAGGTAAAAAGTTTGGTCAACAAGATATAGTATCTATAAAGCCAATTTGTGCAAGCATATATATTGTTACAAAGTTAAACACAATAACATCAAAATGACTTAGTTTCAAATGCAAGATGCAAAGGCTTAATATATATATAGAAGTTTCAAAATAATCAAAACCTTTCGAAATCAAAAGTTTTCTAATCAATTCAAGTTAAGACTAAACAAGTTTGTGATGCAAAGACCGCCACATATAATCCAACAAAACAAAGATAAACAGTATAAAAATCTAATTATTTCAAGAGAATGTTCATGCTTGTCTTAAATTCAAAAAAAATGACGATGAAATATTTGGAGGACTATTTTCATCATTTTTCTTGGTTGGTGCAACGACTATTTCTTTGGTTGCATCTATCCATATATTTGTTGTTTCTGTCACTCCATCTATCCATCCGTTACCTTTTTTTTTCATATCTATCATTCCTTTTATATTTATTATATTAAATAATCTTGCTAGTGGAAACTTTTTTTTTTCATATCTATCCATCCTTTTATATTTATTATAATAAATAATCTTGCTAAAGGAAACTTATATTCAGTTGGTAACTTCTAAAAAATAGGGAAATCTAATTATTGTACTTTTACAAGCTATTGCAAATTTATTTATGTAATTTAAATTCTTTATTTATCCTTTAACAGCAAGCATATCTCCAAACAATATATATTTAATGTCATATTCATAAAAAAGGGGCATTGATTTAAAAAGCAAACTTAATGTTACCTTAGATCTCAAACTAACAATGTTGGATGAACAAGTACAGCTTCGACGCCGTGAAAACAACAAAATGTTGGACAGACGAGCGAACGAGAAACGTCAGTCAACGAGGGGACGTACAACCTTTACTTTGACGAGCAGAGGACTAAGAACTAAGAACGAAGGGACGCCGCTAGTGAGTGAACGAAGGGACGCTGACGAGCGGACAAACGAACGAGCCTTTGCTTAAAACATCGTTGGTGAGTGAAGGAACCCAACGCTAGTGATCTGCAACGCGCCAAACTCCAAACGCCGGTGATATGGAACGTCGACAACGCGAACGCCACTAGTGAGTGAAATAAACCAACACTGAAAAAAAAAAACCCAATCGCCAATGAAGAAAACAACCGCCTGTGAAGGACGAGAGTTGCTGCAAAAAAAAGAAAAAAAAGAAGAAGGCTGGAAAAAGAAGAAGATGGAGCGAGGTTTCTTTTGCAACAAGTTTGAAAACAAGGATTAAAGGAGAATAGGAAGGGTTTCATGCAAATCGAGGTGGCGAGAGAAGATTTAAAAATTTATTTAGATTGATTTTATTTTTGAAAGTTAATTAATTCATTGTGTTGGTATTTGGGTTGATTATAGAGTATTTAAGTAGTCTTACAAATTTTATGTGTGGTTATTCAATCGATTGTTGGGTTTTTAAATTGGGTGGGATTATTTTTGGCTATATTTTTTATTTTTTATACATAGCCATGATAAATTTGAAGAACACGTATGACAACGTTCTTTCCCACATGATTGGAAGAAAAAGATGAATTTCGATTTATAGGGAAATTAAAATTTTTATGAGTTTTAATTAATTTGATTAGGTTGGTAGGAAAAAATTACGTAATAGGTGTAATCATTATTTTGGACAGTTTGAGTGAATCATGAGGTATTTGTGGTTTTTGAAATAATTGTATTTGAGATATTAGTTTTTTTTTCATGTTTTTTAAGTTTTTTTTTTTATTTTCTCAATTTAAATTTAAAATTTCTATTTATTCAAATAAACGTTTGATTTTGCTATTCTTTTGGTTAGCCAGTTCTTTTTTTTTTTTTTTTTTTTAATTATCTTCTAAATATGTCGATCCATGTTAGTTGAAATTAGGAGCATTTGCAAAAATAACAAAAAAAAATTTATAATAATAGGATCCATGTCTTTTCTTTATTACAAAAATAGCAAATTTAAAAACGAATAGCCCTCTGATAGCTCCTTGATAGCACTCGATAGCCGTCTGATATATCTAATTACTTGTCATATTTGTAATATGCAAAAAAAAAGATGACGTGGACTTCTTTTTTATAATTTTTTTTTTCATCTGATTCTTTAAATTACATATGGCAAAAAAAATTCCATTTTAAATATTTTGTAGTATACATCTGATTTAGTTTATTTTCACACCATTGCTGTAACTTCATTTTTTCCCAAACAATATATGAGGAGGGGTCTCATAATTAAATGATTTTTTTTTTAATTTTTAATTAAATAAGTGTATTTGTAAGAATTAATTGTAAGATTAAATAAAAGTTTACAGAAGTAAAATTAAACAAAGAAAATTGTACCAAATAGCACAAATTATAAAATAAATATAATCTATAGCGCAAGGGAACAATATTTACAAAATGACAAATTTTAAATGCCAATTTTGCTCTTCAGTTGCCTTCTTCTCATGCAATTGATGATGACAACTATCACTGATATCATGTTATTATTGTTGACTTCTATGAATGACATCATGCATGCCTAATATGTCAATATGTTTTTCATAAATTTATGACTGATAACTTGAACTTTGAATTTTTAAATGATATAAATGTTAATAGCATAACTTGAAATTAATAATTTATTTAAAAAAAAGTTGCCACAAACTATATCAATTTCATTTATATACGGCCAACGATAGAAGCTATCATACGGTTAGTCTGTTATTAGTGATTCAAAAGTATTAACGTTAGCATGCTAATTTGATCTCTTTACTTTGTCCATATATGCTAAAATAAAAAACCACAATATCAATTTATAATTGTATTACCTCGATATTATTGATATATAGGAGCCTATTATGAATATTACTTATAGATGCTATCAGTGATATCATTCTTTTACTATCGCTCATAGATATTATAAAGTGAAAACAATAGAAGAATATCATTGAAGTAGTTATAAAAATATATCACTTGATAGCCTAATTAGACTTCATTCCATTCAAAATTGATATGTTTACCAATGAGATATCACTTATAAAAAATATTCTTCTAATGATATCGCTTATAGTTGCTATCAAGTGATATCCTTCTAATGCAATTCATTGATAGATAATATTATTGACATCATTTTACGTTAATAGAAATTTAGAAAAATTACTTATAATAGTTATTAGTAATATCAATTGATAACAGCTTCGCTGATAGAAGATATCAATGATAGCAACTGAATATCACATTTCTCAAATTAAAAGCTATCTCTGATAGCCGTTATTAGTGATAGTAGCTAACTATAGCAACTAATACCTATTTCTCAAATTAAAAGTTATTATACCATTCAATGGCTATCATTGATAAAAGCTATAGTTGATAGCCATTGGCCCGTTATCAATTATATCAACTGATAATATATTTCTCAAAATAAAAGCTATCATTGGTAGTACCCATAAGTTATAGCAACATATAACAACTATCAATTGCTATCAATAAAAGCTTTCAATTTAAGAAAACCTGAAAAAATATTCATAATGGTGACAAGTTATCACTCATAGTAGTATCAATGATAACAACCGATAACAACTATCAATGATATTCACTAATTGCAGCTATTAATGATATCTTTCAACATTAAATTGAGAAGAAGTGTGTAAAGTAATCATTTCTTAAATTGAAAGCTATCAGTGATAACATATATCATTAATAGCAATTATCAGCGATAGTTTTTAATTTGAGAAATTCGACAAGAAACACCCAAAATGGTGGTTAGATTTTAGTTTTCTATTATTTTTTGTGTTGTATATGCAATTATTTTATCCTTGTACTATATATGCTATTATTTTAGGCTTCTTTTGTCATTTATGCAACTAAACCATTGGACATTTCAAAATAAACATAGACCTAAAACAATGCACTCGAAATTATATAAGCCAAAAGTAGTATTTTAACCATTAATTATATCAACTGATAACATATTTCTCAAATTAAAAGCATAGCAACGTATAACAACTATCAATTGCTATCAATAAAAACTTTCAATTTAAGAAAATTAGGAAAAAACATCCATAATGGTGACAAATTATCACTCATAAAAAATAACTTTCACACGAATATGAAGTACATCGTACATAAGCATGTTTGCAAGTAAATCATACGTAAGCATATTTGTAAGTAAATTGTATGTAAGCATATTTGTAAGTAAATCGTACGTAAGCATATTTGTAAGTAAATCGTACGTAAGCATATTTGCTTGTTTTTTATACCATAAGATTGGGTCTATGTAAATACTTTTTTGTATTGATTTGATGGGATATCATTTTTTGACTTCGTGTGACAATAATCTTTGAGAATTTATGGGTTTACGAATATATCGAAAACTATTCGGTTCAATAACTTTGAATGAAAAACTTTAATTTTAAAAGTATACATGGTTTAGTTAAAGTTGCAACTTTAATTTTATTTCTTAAAAAAGAATCCAAACATTCAATGTAAACAAACTATTAGTAGTACTAGAAATTAAATTCCTTTATATCTCATCTATAGTAACCAATACACTACAACTCTATAAATGTGCAACTACCGCTAGAATAAAGGCAGCAACAATCATATAGCTTTGCTTAATTAATTTCTACCCAACCAATTAAAAATTAGGATGAGTGATTCTGTTAAAAAGGTAGTCCCTAATAATCAAGAAGATTGCAAACAAATTTCAAATGTCGAGTATAATTCGTATTTGCAAGCCATGGGAAGGTTTGCAGTGGAGGAGTATACACATGACATTAAAGGGATAAAAATAAAGTTCATCAGTGTTGGGTTTGCCGTTGTTTGCTCAGTGCCTGTGGGAGGAGAAAAATATCATCTCTTAGTGAAGGTAGATGAATTTATATTAGCTCCATCTGTCCCAAAATTTGAAAAGGTATATGTGGCTACTGTGCTTCATGAAAAAGTTAACCACTCGTGGACACTCTTACGATTTGAAGATGCGGCAGCTTCTACTATTTCCCCCCCGAACATTGAATATCCTGTGTATGCATAGCTTAGTTGTCTACTTTAGATGATGATGCACATGTTGCTTTTATCTTGATATCTATCAAATATTTTGGAAGTAATCAAAATAAAGGATGTTTGTATGCTTTAATCTATCTCTGTCTTACTCTTCATTTTTCCATCTATGTTATTAATTAAGTGCATCTTTGCTAATATTTGTGTCCCTTATCCCTGATTCTATTTTACCTTTTTTTGATATATTTTTTTTAAATGTAGTAATTGTCTGGAACCCGTTTTATGAAAGTACATGACAAATTAGTGATACCTTTCTTCTATTGGCATACGTCGACATGTAAAGTCAATTATCAACAGATAGAAGTATAACAATGAAAAATTTACATATAATGGAAATCGATTATAGACTTTCGTTGATGATACATTTACATGACAAGTCATATATTAGTGAGATAACAGTCTATCACTAAGATGGAATGGAATGATATCATTAAGGAATGCCAAGTGATGGACAAGAGAAAGGGTGTCTATAATCTTGGGTGTCTAATCTTCTCTTTGTTGATTAAATAACACTTATAAAGAATAACAAATAATAAACTTCAACTAATAAGTAGTCTTAAAGAAAGCCCTAAAAAAGTAGGTTTTGAGTTTGATTGAAAAGAAAACTAAATGTAGAAAAAATTAAAAATTTTGAAAAAGCAAGATAAATCGGGTGAGAGAAAGTGATACCAAAATTACCTTCATTGATTAAAAACTATTGGACTATCTTTAGATTAATTCATTGATTTATCATGCGAATTGAGTTCATAGTTCATCTCAAGACTAATCGACTACCATGAAAAGATAGACAAACTCCTTAAAAAAATCAACATGATTGTCAATCATTAAACTCTTGTATTGATTAGAACATTTAACCAAATCTAACCTACGCATTTCAACTCTCAAAGTAATTTCATTATCTTTTGTTGGAAGTCAAACCAAAACTACAGCTAAAAACCTATTACTAACATTATGCATGTTATAATTACCATTATGAATAAGTACTACAACATGCATAGTGTGTGAGTGAATTTTACACAAGTACTCATGATGAAGTTGTCAATTTAATCTTCCTTAGCATGCCCATCCTAGAAGTTCAAGCACAGATCAGAGGGAAAAATAACAATTCCAGAAATCCCAAGATAACATACATGAAATTCTCATAATTAAATCCATAGTTGTAACTAAGAAACCTCAAAATAGAGGTTTGGAGTCTAGTCAGTCATCAAAACTTGAATCCTAGCTTCGTAATCTTCGCCACAAACCAATAATAAAAGAGATCTCATGGGTTTAGGCCAAAAGTGGTCAAAACGAAAGTAAAACTCTAGAGCGTCGTGGCTTTATGTCTTTTGCACGGCTTCAGGAAATGGTGATATGTACAATGTTGATCAGCGTCGCGGCGCTATACCTCTCAGTGGCATTTCTGTTATTTGATCTCTCTTCAAGTCTAGTTGCTTCTCTTAGCTCTTAATTGAACGAAATTAACCTCCAATAACTCGTAACTCTCCAAAATGCTGGAATTGTTCTAGATCCTACAAATAGAAAATATAGGCTGCTTGTTTTTAGTGAACAATGTTTTGTTGTATCGTAGATTTGTCAATTAGGTCTTAAAAATGCGACTAAGCTACGCGGCTAAACTATATATATGCTATAAAAAGAGCAATGAAAATGATCCTATTTTGTTGCTAAATTCTCATGATATGTCAGGTTGCGTACAAGTTTTCCTCTCTTCTATTCAAGTCATGTTAGTGAAAAGTGAGGTTTCCTAAGTAAGTCAATGTTTAACACAACGATCTTAGAGTAAATTGGGACATAACACCTATTAAGGACTCATGCCTACATAGTATTTCATATTCACAATATCAATTATCTAACTATTTTTATTATTTACACCACTGATGTGATATGAAAGGTGACATGGTTGTTGAAGATTATGGATGTTGTTGAACCAACTTTTGCTTGGAGACAGAGCAACGAAGGAAAGTTATCCCACCCCCGATTTAGGTTAGTTTTAGATTTTCCCCTCTAGCCGAGATCGTGGCATGAAAATATTTTTTGTGACCTCATTTTTCAACCTAAAAGCCAATCGAACAAGTATTATAAAATAATTCTACAAGAATTTCTACACCATCACTCTTAAAATATGGGTTAGTCAAACCAGAAAAAGAAACTTTTCACTTATATATTATATACCTAGTTTATTACCACATGCCTTGCACGTGTATATTTTTTAAACTTTAATTATATATTATCATTTGGATAAAATATTAAGAAGTACGTATAGTTTAAACTAATTCAAATTAGCATTTATATCTACCCATTTATACAGTATCATGTACATTCTTATATATGTTTATAGCATATACTCAAGTACAATTTTTTTTTTAAAACTTTTGAAAAATTTTCCATGGATGATATTATTTTTTAATTTAAAAAAACTCTGCCAACTTCTTAAAAGATAAAAAGATTTATGTCATTCGATAATTCTTCAATAATATATTGATAACAGGAAATGTTTACATAATACCAAAGACTAATATAAATGCCGCCTAAGTGTGAAATCGTTAGACTAAATGAATTTTTTTAGCGATTTGGATACAATGAAATGAACACTTTTTAATCGACTGATACTTTTATTATTAATTTTAATTAATTAATTACACCCAGAGTTTGGTGATTTTTATGAAAAATAATAGTTTGTTAAAGAAATATAGATATAAAATAATGAATGAACACAAAAACTAAAATATCCAATGATTGCTTTTTAAATTTTGGATTGCGTATATGTTTGCAAAATCATCTTCATTCACTTACTTTTATTCTCAAACTCTTTTCACCTTCAACTATATTATTAATTTGAAAATTATTCATGGATTATATATCATCCAAAAGCATGCAGATCATTAGTATCTTTATTTACCTACACCATCTCATATATTGGTGAAATTAGTGAATTGGTTTGGTTTTCTCATGGGTCAATACAATTTTGGACCAAAAGAAAAAAAAATTAAATTATATAGTTGTATTTTTATTTTGGTGAATAAATTGACAATATATAAAAAAAAATTATGAATTATAGGAATCTCGATAAAAGAAAATGTTAATGTTTAAATTGAGAGGTGAGAATGATGTATTATAAGAGAAAAACTAATCATCGACACAATTTCAATTTCATATTTCATATCTTTTGCCTGAAAGCATAGCTAGTGGAAGACTATTGCTTTTATTCAAAATTTCAACCTTTTTATTACCTTCATAATCAGATACCAAATTAAGTTAATCAAATACCAAATTAAGTTTGTAACGATCACTTGTCATTGTAATCTTGCAGATCATAGATTCTAAGCCTCCAGATACAAAGAGATGTTTACGAACTTACGCTTATTTCTAGACGATTATGTTCAATAAGCTTTACATTTTACTGAACGACTATGTTAAGTTGGTTTTGCTTATTATTGGCAATTACACGTGTTATTCGTTAGTTAAAAGGAACTCTGATAACCTTTATCTTTATGAATTACTGCGTCTAAGAATTAAACATTGTGGGTTGAAGGATTTAAAAAGCTTTCCCTTTAGTAGTTTATTTAATCACGATAGGCCTCTTGCTGTATATGTATATCTTTATTTTTAAAAATTATTTAGTTTGGATTTTGGACTGTATTTAGTGTTTTGCATTACATTTTCCAAATGTTCTTCCTTATTTGGGTTAACAATAAGTCCTGTTAGTTATCAAAATATACACAATGAGAGCACATAAATGGTGTATAGTACCAGTCTATACATGAGGACTTGAAATCCAACTCTTGGATCTACACATAATAGTTTGTTATTTGAAATTTTATTTTCAGGCACCTTATAGTTGATTGATTTTGAAGTTAATATTCAATTGTTGTAGGAATGTTCTTCATATTGTTCAAGAGGCTGTATCTTTGGAGTGGACATCCATTAGTTTTGGTATGTATTTTTCATATCTATTGTGTACATTTCAAGTCATTTGTTTATACTTCTTGCTTAGTGATAACTTGTAGAAAGTAGTCTTTTAAAGTAAAATAATGAAGTCTTATCGCATGGAAAGAGAAGAAAATAGGGAGAAAAAGTGGTTGATTTGATTACGCTGGAAAAAACCTAACGCAAAAGAACTATATCCCAGTTTTACTATGTTTCAGTGCTCTTATCGGAGGATACTAAATGAAGAAGGGTAAAGCTCAGCGAGTAGCTCGTTAAGCGTAAGGAGACCCAACCAACCTTTACAGAACAAGGAAGTAGATGCTAGGCGATCAAGCTGATAGCAAACAAAAGATTTTTGGCGGGAAAGTCAGAAGAGGACTGATAGAACAGGTTGCACAGCATAGCTATAAATTTTTAGAGATCTTAATTGTGCGTGCCAGCATGTCAACATCACTCCTTGTGTGTAAATAGAGTTTCTCACTCCAAAATGAAGTGTGCACAATTTGGCCGAAAAGCAAGCTCTTCATATCATCAATCCTTCTCCCTTACTTTGAGTTTTAGGTGAGAGCTAAAATAAAAGAGAGAGAGATTCACCCCTCCATTGTTCCCCTCATCTATAGGCAAAAATCGAAGCCAAAGAGTATGAGAGATCAAACTCTGTGGAGTAACTCACTTGTTGTATTTCCACTTTCTCTTTCTTATATTATGTTGTTTTGTAAGTAGAACTCCATGGCCAAAAAGCTTAAAGTGTTATTTATAAAAGCAATGCATTTCTTCTTCCATTCTCTGTTTTCTTATCTCGCCTATATATATGTGATTTATTAGCTAAGTAGTAATGAATGATGTATTCAATGTTAAGAAAGTTATAATGAATGCTGTAAGAGTTTTGCTCAGTTAAACATGAGTATATTAATCTTGCTCATTCAAAAGAAGGGAAAAAGTATAGATTGTAATCACCAAGCACGTGATAACCATATTTAACTAAGCAAGTGGTGAGAAGAATGCATCAGTGAACTCTTGTTGCCAAGTTCATCCTCTACATATATTACTGAGAGGTTAATGTGTGTGGATAATGCACTGAAAGGTGTATGTCTTAATTGAGGTTAGTTGTTGTTACTACATTCAATATGATTAGATATATGCATCGCTTAACTTGTGTATTTGCATTCCGAAAGGCGACCAAGTATGGCATTGCACTGAGAAGTTGCTCGCCTCAATTCTTAGTTAAGCCGGTCATTTTGGAAAGATTTTAACTCCGTAAAAAGTTGTTTATCTTAGCATTAAAAAAGGTACGGATGTTCCGACAAAACAGAATTATCCGGCCCATATTTTTTAATTATCCGGCCCATTTCTCGAATTGTATCGCCTCGAGGTAGTGAATCATCAGCTGTTGTATTTAGTTCAATTTTCCTTCCTCACCATGTCTATACTGAGTTCATATTGCATTGCGTCATAACACCATATTCACCTTGCACCGTTAAGCACAGTAGTGTAAATTGTTAGGGTAATTAATATATTGTTCATATGATTTACTGTATAGTGTATACCACATAGGTTAGTAAGCAATTGGATAAATTAAGAGCTTAAATTTCCTAATTTTGACCCTGGACTTACCAGGAAACCTCTCATTGCTTACGCTTGGGCGATAGAGAGGAAAGCTTGCGCGATAATGTTTAATTATTATGTTAGCAACGCATGAGTAGAAATGCACATTTTATCGCATAACTCTATTCCGCCACCCATCAGTCGTAAAAATCAGAGCCATATATGCCAACCTACAAATGTAACACTTGAGAAAATAGAGTGCATGAGTAGAAACAAGCAAATTTTGGTGCTGTTGCGGGGGGAATTTTAAAGTTTTTCCTAGTTTAACTAAATTGTGAGCTAAATTATGTAGAAGTTCAATTTTGTGTACTTTAGCCGAAAAGCTAAATCACGTACTTTAGCCGAAAAGCTCGCAAACAAGTTTATGAGTCCAGGCGAACAACCTGAATTCCAACTTGACCTTGAAATTAAGCGAACATTTCAGAGAAATCATAGACAAAGGCAGAGGTAATAAGAAGCAAACATGAACAACCAAAACAATAACTATGCCAACCAACAAGCCCCATATAAAAATCCCGCTTATCTTGCCCCATCAAATCATATGCATCACCAAACCTCTATAACTTTAATTCAGGTATCGCATACCCTGAGTTTGGAGAAAACTCACGGTTCAAAATCAAACTAGTAATACTGCAAATGATCCAGAATGTCGGGCAGTTTGGAGGACATCCGCGCGAAGATCCTCAAGAGATTGTAAGAAACTTTTACTCTATCTGTGCGTCGTTTAATATGTCGGGCATATCGTGAGACGAGCTGCATTTAGCGTATTCCCACTCACATTACGTGATGAAGCTAAACAATGGGCCAACTCCTTGGAGGAACAGGAAGCTACTACATAGGACAACCTGATTGAAAAATACGTGAAAAGGTTATTCCCTCCCATTGAGAATTCAAGAAGAAGGTAGGACCTGATGACCTTTGAACAGAGAGATAGTAAGAATCTGATAGACTCATAAAGGCGATTGAAGATAATGATCAAGGAAGGCCCACACCACAGCATCCCTGGATGTGTTATGATGGAATAGTTTTATTTCGGGTTAAGTAGAGATTGATAACGTGTATAAATATCCATTATTATAGCTCATTTTATTAGAATAACGAGGTCAAAACACATAAAAAGACGACCAAAATGCGTAACTTGTGTTGTAAACACATAAGTATTTGGAAATACACTTTACATAAGTATTATGCATGTTTCATGCAATTTTAATGTCTGAACGCAGGATAATGAACAAAGAAAGAAACTAGTAAACCATAGGAAACATCTTGCGCTTGGACTACGTGATAGGGAACTCATCTGACGATTAATGTTTCCAGGAGAGGAATAACATTATCAGACGATGAAGGGTCACTAGAAGACACAGAGTGGGAGCTAGAGCTGATGTGACGTGCAATAGATACTTTTCGGCAGATGGCGCTGACAAGTTCAGAAGAATAGAAGTTTTCCTTCTAAATGTTGCCTACATAAAAGTCATCTCCTTCAACCTAGAACAAGAAGCCTGAACGGGCACAGTGCCTAACCAAAACCCTCGAGAGTGGCAGAAAGGAATAGCCTTTCCTCTGTCTGTAAACATTTTCGTTTTTCTTCTCCAATCAGTTGTAAAAGCGAGAGCTTGACTCCTGAGTAGGGAAGAATCCATACTCCTGTTGTCTTCTAACTTGTAATATCTTTTATTCTCCTTCCTCTTCATTTTTGTACTTCTTTGTAATATATGTTGGTTCAATGGGCAAAGGTCTACATTCTTTATATATATATTACATGTTTATACCTTTTCAATCCATCATTTCTGACTTTTCATTCGTCAAAGTATTATTAGTAGTTTAAGTTAGATAGTTCTTGATAAGAAGTCTAGCTTATAATCCTTATCGCATTAATTGAGTTATGTTCATCGTATGGCCATAGTCAATTGCCAACCACCCGAGAGGGCAGGTGGCAAGAATGAGGCTAATGCATGCAAGGACAAGTTTGGCGACAAACTCCACCTTTGCGAGATAACTTTCATCACTTGTGTCCCAAAAGGTGAACAAGTGTGAATATTAGGCGTCGAGAGATGCTGTTCTTAATTGCGAAGTGTATAAGTTTTATAAGTGGATTCTTTTAGATATATCTCGCTTGATCAGACTTAATCGTGTAGATCTTGAAATGAGACTATGTATGACGTTTAATGACTCTAAGAGGAGCACGCCTTAATCATAAGTTGGTTGAGTAAGTTATATCGCATCAAAGCTCTCGCATTGCTTAATCGCTTAATAGGTGTAGACCTTTTTTCATTCTTTCTCGCATACAAGTTAGTCCGCATACAACTCCACCTCGCATCCATTTATTCTCTTTACGGATTCTCTAGGCGTACATAAGTAGTTTTAATCCTGGTTTTGGGTCTTTTATACTTTAGTTAATTAATTCTTATATCGCCTAACTAATGAGTAATTCCATAGAACTAATGTCTATAAACAATTCCCAGTGTTTGACCCTGGATTATCTAGGTAAACCCAATGTTTCTCTTGCACTTGGGCAAGCAGTAGGAAAACTTGTAATCAACGAGGACTTAAGTATTACGCGATGAAGAGGTACATAGTGAGCCTTTCGCATGTTATGATCATGACCATTGAATTTTTGCCTAGAATTAAGCACGCAACACAAAAAGATGAGGTGAGCACATCACTTAAAATGACTCTACTTATTGACATATTGCATTTGTGCTATAAATACGAAATTGTTAAGTCGAAACTAACAAGCCCAGGGATACACAACAATCTATTGACCTTGTGTTTATAGGCGGGATACTCAGATCATCCTACAATCAAATAAAAACAAACTTGGATGTTATAGCCAACAATTGTCAGGAATGGCGAGATGACGGCTTTAGATCGTAAAGTGATAGCAAGGGAAATAGAATAGATAGAGGAAGGATAGAATATGGAGCAGACAAGAATGTAATGGTGGCATTACAGGGACAAGTCACTAGGATGAACAAACTCCTTCAGTCAATGGCCTTATCGCAAGTCAATGTTGTAGGAAGTTGTGAAACCCAAAATTTCTTAAACCTTTGGAATTTATTAAGCTTAGTCAAAGATAAGAGAAATAAAATTTATGGGAAAAGGCAGTAAAAATATTTGGGAAGATGAAAGTTAGAGTTTAAGAGAAGAGAAAATTTGAGAGATTTTGACTAAGTGTAAAAAATGTATGGTTTTGGACATTTAGAGGTTAAGATGGACGACAAGGAAGGCGACATAACCTCTAAATGAGTGTCATGGGCAACAAAAAGAAGATGGAGAACCCTCTTAGGCATTTAAAGAAGTGTTCAAACGTTTTGGGTTGGCTTGGTGAAATAACTATAGAGGTTAGATAGGGTTTTGGGCATTTTAGCTAACTTCAGAAAGGAGTTTCTCACAACTCACTTGGAAATTTTCACTCAAATTAGTCTTAAAAGCTCAGAAATTGAGTCTAGTTTATTAAGGAATACTGCTGGGCATTTTTGATATGAGAAAATTAGCGTTTTGGATATGAGAAGGAGAGAAGGCTAGTTCGCAAGTGAATATGAGTAAAGTGCGCTCACAGAGGGCTACAGAACACATCATTTGGCGTTTTGCTATGAAAATTTGAGGTAAAAAATTTAACGTATTTTAAAGAAACTTTGTACAAGGAAGTTTGATCAAAAGAGTTATGAATTTTAGGTTATAACTTTTCTAAGACGGGTTATGTAGTCTGGACGAGAAATTAGGTGAGATTGTCATGGAAGCTAGCTATGCATTTTGGACAACTATGTGGCATGGTTAAGGCAATCGGTTTAAGGATTTAGTGAAATGTCAAAGCCTTGTTAGCATGAATTTTAAGGTGTAAAGTAAGTAGGAGGTGTCTTAATAAGGTTTAAGGTGGATTGAAGCAAGGATGAGGTGTCAACTTGTACTCATGCAAGGGACTCTGTGAATAGGTCAACTTCAATATTAATTTTCTCACAATCCACTGGTGCGTTTTAAGTAAACTTACTCCCAAAAGTTTCAATTTGAAGTCTGATTTAATTTGAGTAAGGGAGGATTGAGTTTGGGTTGAAGAAAGGGAAGAAGGTCAGAATTCCGGTGATTCTAAGCAAAGTGGATTTCCAAATGGCTTTAGAGTTCATCCGTTAGACTTTGAAGCTGAAATTTTGAGGTAAGACTATTAAGACAATTTTCAACAACTTTCTGGAAGAAAATATTTTTATTTAATTTATGAATTTATAGTTATTAAGCTCTAAAGTGGAGGTAAGGTTTTGGCCGAAAATGAGCTTCTAGGTAGAAGAGGTTTTTGACCGAGAGGTGGGTTGTGCTAGGGGAGTTGGGCAAGGTGTTCCTAGTTCAGTGAGGTTAGCATGGCATTTTAGGCTAGCGTTGGACCAACAGCCTATGCGTGAGAAGCGCGCGGCCAAGGCCCTCAGGCCACTTATGTGCACCAGACAATGTGATGTCATGTTTTGGGTCTTTTTGGATAATTTTAAAAGTTTTAAGTACTCCTTTCATGTTTTCTTGGTGAAAAGGAAATTAAGTGAAACGGTTCCCCAACTTCGTGTGTATGCGTCGGGAAAAAACCTTTTTCCCGACACAGTACCTGCGTTGGGAATATCATTTAATTTTTTTTATTTTACATTATTATTATTATTATTATTATTATTATTAATTATTTATTTATTTTTGTTTAGTATTATTATTAATATTCTAGAGTGTGGAGAGTCAAGCGATGTTCAGAGAAGGGTAATGTTGCCTTCACATCAGTTCAAGTGTCCCACGAGGATTGGTTTTTTGATAGTGGATGTTGAAGACATATGACAGGTAATCAATCCTATTTCTCTAACTTAATTGAATACTCCATAGGGCATGTGACATTTTGTGATGGAGCTAAAAGGAGCATTATGGCAAAGGGAGACATTGTTGGCCAACATTTTCCTAGACTGAACGATGTAAGGTATATTGAAGGGCTTACCGTTAATCTTATCAGTATAAGTCAATTATGTGATCAAGGGTTTACTGTGAATTTTTTCAAAGAAAGTTGTGTGGTAATTGATGTGTGTAATGTTGAAATTATGAGAGGAATACAACAATCTAACAATTGTTATCATTGGAGTTCAAACCAAACTGAGTTCTGTAATATATCAAAAGAAGAGCTAACTCAACAGTGGCACAAGAAACTCGAGCATGTTAGTTTGAGTTCTCTAGGCAAAGCTCTAAAACATGATGCAATTGTAGGGCTACCGACACTGGATGTAAAGAGTAAGATTTTTTGTGGCGACTGTCAACGTGGAAAATAAATCTGATCTCCTCACAAAACTATTAGTGAATGTTATACTAACAGAGTTCTTGAACTTCTGCATATGGATCTTATGGGTCCGATGCAAACTGAAAGCTTGGGGAAAAGAAATATGTGTTTGTTTGTGTGGATGATTACTTGGGTTAGATTTTTAAGGAGTAACTCTGAGACAGCCAAAGTGTGTATAAATTTATGCCGAAGTTTACAATGTGAACAAGGGAAAAACATAGTAAAATTACGGAGCGATCACGGAAAAGAATTTGAAAATGAAGAACTTGACACCTTATGTGAAATTGAAGGAATTAGTCATGAATACTCAGCTCCTTTAACTCATCAACAAAATGGGGTTGTTCAAAGAAAAAATCGAACATTACAAGAGATGGAAAGAGTAATGATTCATGCCAAGGATCTATCCTTACGTTTTTGGGTTGAAGCCATGCACACTACTTGTCACATTCATAACCGAGTGATAATTTGTACTAGAACCACTGAAACACTGTATGAATTATGGAAGGGCAAAAAACCTAATGTAAAATATTTCCATATTTTTGGCGTGTCTATTACATTCTTGCAGATCGAGAGTATCATGGAAAACTGGATGTCAAGTAAGATGAGGGATCTTCTTGGGCTATTCTCCAAATAGTTGAGCTTACCGTGTTTTCAACACTAGGATTCAGTCTGTAATGGAAACTATTAATGCTGTTGTGAATGATGATGAAAAGCTCTCTCTTAAAGGTTGGGATGATGAAGATATTGTGCTGATACAAAATACTGAAGTATCTATTGGTAATCCACAAATTGCTGATTATGTTCCTTATGGTATCCCACAAGTTACAGACAATGGGAATGACTCTTGATCCACTCAAAGCACTATTGATGCTGAGATTTCTACAGGAACTCCTGTTCGACAGACTGCTCCATCATCTCATGTAACTAAGAATCATCCTCCAAGTTATATTATTGGTGATGTGCAAAGTGGAGTTACAACCAGTAAGAAAGATCGTATTGATTAAGCAAAGTTAATTGCTAACATATGTTATACTTCATCTATTGAACCAGGATCTGTCACTGATGCTCTCAAAGATGAGTTCTGGATAAGTACAATGCAAGAAGAACTTCTTCAGTTCCAATGAAATAATGTTTGGACCCTGGTGCCCAAACCAGAAAATGTTAATGATATATGAACAAAGTGGATGTTAAAAAACAAAACAAATGAACAAGGGTGCATTACTCCTAACAAGGCTCATTTGGTTGCTCAAGGGTATACTCAGATTGAAGGAGTAGATTTTGATGAGACCTTTGCTCCTATTGCTTGTCTTGAAGTTATACGCTTGTTGCTTAGCATTGCATGTATACAAAGAGTTAAACTGCATCAGATGGATGTCAAAAGTACCTTTTTAAATGGGTACTTGAATGAAGAAGTTTATGTCGCCCAACCCAATGGATTCGTTGATCTAATGTTTCCGCATCATGTGCACAAACTGAATAAGGCTCTATATGGTCTTAAACAGACTCCTAGAGCCTACTACGAAAGACTTACTGTCTACTTACATCAACAAGGATATGTTTGAGGAGGTTCTGATAGAACCTTATATATTAACCGAAAGGATAAGGATATCATTGTTGCTCAGATATACGTTGATGATATTATCTTTGGTGGCTTTCTTGATGACAATGTGAATAGCTTTATTAACATTATGCAGTCTGAATTTGAAATCAACATGGTCGGAGAATTGTCATTTTTTCTTGGGCTGCAAATCAAGCAAGATCATAATGGTATCTTTATTTCTCAAGAGAAGTATGCTAAGAATATGGTTAAGAAGTTTGGTCTTCAGTCTTCCCAATCCAAACGAACTCCAGCTGCTACACATGTCAAACTGACTAAAGATTATGGAGCTGAATCTGTAGATCTTAAATTATACAGAAGTATGATTGGTAGCTTATTATATCTCACTGCCAATTGTCTAGATATTTCGTATGCCGTTGGAGTCTATGCTTGGTTCCAATATGATCTCCGTAGGTCGCAAAAAGGATCCTAAAATATGTTAATGGAACTCACGATTATGGTTTATTTTATTCATTTGATACTAATTCCTCTCTAGTAGAACATTGTGATGCTAATTGGGCTGGTTGTTCGGATGACAGGAAGTCCACTTTAGGAGGTTGTTTTTTCTTGGGAAACAACCTGATATCGTGGTTCATTAAGAAACAGAACTCTGTGTCTTTATCTACAGTTGAAGCATAATACATTGCAGCTGGTAGTGCATGCTCACAACTCATGTGGATGAAACAAATGCTAAGAGAGTATGGTTTGTCTCAGGACACTACGATTCTATATTGTGATAACATGAGTGCCATTGATATTTCAAAGAATTCGGTACAACAGAGTAGGACAAAACATATTGATATCCGTCACCACTTTATTAGAAATCTTGTTGAAGATAAAATTATTTCCCTTACTCATGTTCCGTCAGCTCTTCAGCTAGCAAATATTTTTATCAAACCCCTTGCTATAGCTTCGGTTGAACACCTGTGGGCTGGGCTAGGTGTTTGTAGAAAGCTCATTTAAAAAGCTCTCTTAATTGTGTTGTTCAATGGGATTCTTTTTGCCTGTCCAAGCCCATTTCTTGTTCGAGGTTCGTATGCATTTAAATTTTTTCTGATTATATATTTCAATTTCTATAGTAAGGTAGGAACGAGTTTTGTTTGGGAGAAGCTCTATCGTCTTCAAGAATCCTTCTGCAACTACCTTCTTGATTCTTGATTACAATAGTGAGTACACGTCGTGGATATTATCAAGAACCCTCAGTCAATCCATGCGATAACGTTGCTTGTCTCAATATGCAAGGGGTGCGAATGCGTGGTAAACGATTTAAAAACATTCCTCCGCGGAGTTTGTATGCTCGTCTTGCTGATCGTAGTAAGATTCCTCAAACCATTAGTTGTGATAACTTTATCTCTATTCCTGCTGAAGAGCCTGTGGTTTCTTAAGTGTCGTCTGGTTTGGTTTCTGCATCTGATTCGAAGATGTATCAGATTCTACTATGTTGAGTTACTTAAAAAGAGTTTTGGTTCGAATCCTTCCACTTCCAAGACTTATGAGAAAAGTCCGCCTCCTTCTTCTTCAAATGTCCTGTGACTACAAGGTCTTCCAAGAGTTCATCTGAGTCTACTAGTAGTTTCTCAGAAGCCCTACCATAACAACGTCCTGTGGATCCTCCCTCTACCACTGAACCCCCTGAATCTGGCACTGCTCCTGCAACTGATATTCCTGATGATCGATCTGTGCCTTCTTAGCCATTAGGGCATGGTCCTGTTCCATCCCCGTCTGAGGTTGAGGATTATGTCAGAGCGTCGACACAAAATACTAAGAGCTTAAAAGGGCCTCATGTTGTCACCATTAAGACAGGTCGAAGAAAGCTCCCGCTTAATGTTACTTCTATTCCTATTGATGACATTTCCTTTCACCATGAAGAGAATACACAAAAATGGAAATATGTGGTGCAACGCCATTTGGATGATGTAGTGAATGTCTCTGATAAGCATCAGTCTTGTGTTAGCATTATGGACTTGATCAGTCAATCTGGCCTTTCTCAGACCATTTTGAATGTTGGTCCTTTCTATCCCAAGTTAATTCGGGAGGTTACTCCCAATCTATCGTCTGATTTTGATGACCCCATTAGCACTGATTACCAAACCATTCATGTGCGTGGGTGTCGAGTTGTGATCTCACCATTAATTATCAATGCCTTCCTTGGTAGTGGCTTTCCTTCGGACCCATCTCTGACCTCTCCGTTCACTGATGAATTAGCTTCTATTCTAACTGGTGGTACTCTTACTGTTCAGATCGTGAATGGCATTCTTGCTACATCCTTGAGTGTCAAGTACGCAAATTCTTCACAAGATTGGGATTGTTAACTGGTTTTCCTCCTCTTATGTCTCTAGTGTATCTATTGCCCTTACTACCTTCTTATTTCTGATTGGTACGGGTTCTTCTGTCGATGCTGGTATGTTCATTTATTCCTAACTTTTATGCTATGTTGGTACTCTTGCTGTGAAGATCCCTATTGCTCTACCTCGGTTTTTTTCAGTCTGCTTATTCATCTGCATCCTAATATTTAAATGATTTTGATGCTCTTGGACCACGTCCTCGCACTTTATCCTTGAGCTACAGACTGTTTCAAGGTTCTCATGTTTCGGATATTGAGAACAATTTTTGCTCTAACCGATATGCCAATATTTTTTACTCTGAAGATGTTTCTAAACCGTCCACTGGTGATTAATTCTTTGACTGCTGAATCTCGAGTTATTAATTCTTTGACTGCTGAATCTCGATCTTTGAGCTCCTTTATTTCTTTACTTACAAATAGAACGGTGGAGATTAATGCTCTCATTTGGTACCTGAAATCGTTCTTGCCTTTGTCCAGTGCAGCTACTCATTCGTCCTACTGAATTCTTTTTTGCTCCAAGGGGGAGACATGTTTTGAGGACTCTTTTTGTAAATTTCTTTTGTGGGTGCTCTTAAATGCTTGTTGTATGCATCTGTCTGATTGTTGAACCGTGAAACGTTTGTTGGTAGTTTTGTAGTAATGAATGTACCTTTCTAATGGCATTGGTTACATCTTGCTTTTCGCTTCTCATGTGTCTTCTGGTTTGGCTTTGTGATTGGCTTCTCTACTGGTTTGACTTTGTGTTTAGCTTCTTACTTGACTATTGGCTTGGTTTATATAATTCTACCTGTTGGTGTGACTATCCTGGGAAGGTGGTTATTTTGGGTCGTAGACTTTGTGCTGCTCTGCCTCTGCTTGATCATAAAAAGAATTCGAGCTTGTTTGACAAAAAAAGGGAGTTTGTTAAGATATTTTGTCAAACATAATTAAATGTTTTATTAAAGAATTCTTTTTATTGAAACATTATAGAGTTATGTTAATATTACTTGATTTTCCTATTCTTTAGGATTTGTTGTGTGTGGTTGTTATGCTTATGATATGGAAGCCGTAATTTGTATAATATATCTGGGGATATATATACACAGCGAAGGTGTTCTTCTTGGGTTGACGAAACTTTAGGTACTACCTAGAGAATACAAGTTCATCTTTTCAAGGAGTTCTTTGTTGAAGGTACGATGGTTACCTTCTGTTATTTAAATTTCCTTTGAAGTCTCTCTGCTGTGTTGAAAAATAGAAAAGATAAGAAATATGAATGAAGACCACAGAATTGGTGGGTCAATTCACTAAGTCAAGGGGAGCCTGAACTTGTCTTAGAAGAGATTCATATTACATTAAGGGGGAGCCTGAGTTTACTTTTAACATATGGTGATAACTTGTAAATGTGACATGTGTAATGAGTTACAATATTTGAATCTCAATAATATTTCTTATATGAGCTATGAAGATCCTCAGATGTAGGTCGTATTTATCGAACTGGGTTACCAAAGTGGTCTGTGTTGTTTGTCTCTTGTGTACTCTAGCTATGCTTGTAGTTAAATACCTTAGATATAGCTAAAGGTTATGAAATCATATCCCTTTTCACAACAGTCTTGTTTCTCGTGTTAAATTTCTTTACAATTGTTTTAATATCGCTCACTAGGCGTTCGGCACGTTACTTGGCGAAGAGTATCGCGTAGAATGCATAAACGATTGCATCTCCGTTCAGTTGCATAGAGTGAGTTGGAGCGGGGTGTGGCAATTTTAAATTTAATTATTTGCTTATATTTTTTAATTGGATTGATTTTTTTTTAATTGATATTACTGAAATCAAATGCTACATTAATGTTCTTTATGTTTATATATGAATGTTGAATTACAAGTTTTTTATATAAATTGTTAAATTTTTTTCTATAAGTCTAACAAATATCCAACATATTCGTAAAGTTTCAATTTTCGTATCAAATAAGTTATATTTAATAAATTTTAAAAGTAAATATCTTATTTCACAAAAAGGTTAATTTTGTATTTAATTGAGTGTTGAAATTGTAATTTAGTTAATATATAATCGACTATACATTGAGTTTTTCCTACCTGTTAGATACAAAGTTAAATTTTAAGCATGCAACAATTAATTTCCAACATTTTTAATATTCGTGGAAGAGATTTCTCTATTGGATAATAAACTTAAACGTGAACTAAAAAATTTAGTTACCCGCTATACACATTTTAAACTTTAGAAACTATATATAAATACATAGTTACGTTTCATTCACAAGCTTTTAATATGAAATTATGCTCCCTAATCTTAAGTTCTAGATATGCCACTGTCTAAATCACCTTTATTCATTCGTATAAAACTTTAAAGAGCATTTGTTGACTTTGTGGCAAAAAGAATCAACCCAATGGCACATTTGAAATATTAATAATATCTTAAATAATTTATAGGTTAAAAATGTATGATATAATCCATGTATGTGTTTGGATATACAAAATGGTTAATATATGTAAGTTAAAAGTTATATTAAATGATACAAAATGTCTATGAACTTTGTACTTTGTCTCAAAGATATTTCAAACTTTCAAAAGTTTAAAAAATACTTTTGAATTTTAAAATTAAAAGAGTTTAAAAATACATTTATTCTGAGTTTTATTTCAAAAATATACCTCTAAAAACTTTGAAAAAATATTCTTAACATAAAAATCTTTAAAAAAATGCTTTTTAGTGTATGATTAGCAACCGATAATACTCAATTACAACAAAAAAAAAGATGTTAGAAGTGCTTCCTCAATTTGTTTAAATTTTCGTAAGTTTTAAAATAACTAGTTTTATAACAAATTATACTGATATTCTAATTTGTTTTGCGTACATACTCACATTTTTCTCTTAATTTTTCAATTTCTAGCTTACATCAATTTTATCAAAAAGAAAAAAGAAAAAAAATAATTAAGTACTAAAATATAAAATCTCACAAATTTCATAAAAAAATCAAAATCTCACCTTAAAACATAACAAAACAGCACATTGTGAAATAAAAAAATGTATATTTTAATTCTTAACAGCAACCCAAGTTCTAACTTAGGACTTTGTCAAGACATTTAATCAAAAAAAAGAAAACAAAAAAAAAAACAATCGATGGTCTAATCATTATTATATCAAATAATTATTTAGTCAATTAAAATAAATAAAAAAGAAGTTAATATTTAACCACTGTCACTACGTAGGTTGGTAATGAAGAAGGAAGAAACATAGCATTAGACATAAAAGTCTCTTATTTCATTCTCACATATTGAAAAAGATAGAGATAATGAACCAAATGGGAGGATTCCCTAAAGTGCCAAGCTTGAAGGCAAAGCTAAAAGGGTAGAGCATTCAAAAGATAAGAGTGTCCAAGAATTGAAAGGATGCTTATGATCTAATACCTTAGCCACATACAACTCACGTGATTGAGTTACATTCTCTTTTCTAATCTCTACCACAATTCGATACATAGTTCCTTCATTCACCACTAGACACTCACTACTCACCACTCGAATGAAAGTTGCCATTTCTTCGATGTTCTGATCGCGTGTAAACTTTGCCACTGAAAACCTTCCCATATCTTCAACGTAGGGGTCCTTTGTGTCTTCTATTGCTTTCCATTCACTATTCTTGTGATTTTGAACCAACAAATTAGCTCCTCGAGGAGACATTAACATATTATTCATCTTAAGTTCTGTTTGGCGGCAATGGTTTGAAGAAGCTTGAGAAATTGAAACTTTATAACGACAATGGTTCTGTCGACATAGATGGAAGTGTTTGACATTTATAGAGGTGTGGTTCCTATCCTAGAAGTGAATGTGGTAGAAGGGAATGTGATTCGTATTGATGACCCAAAAGTTCGGTAGTGTTACTTGGAAAGCTTTTGGTAAACTATTTCATTTTTAGATTTTAGTTTTCGGCTTTTTGAAGTTTTTGCTTTTTTTTTTTCCTATCATGATTTTCAATTATATTGATAAAAAAAGAAAGAAAGAAAGAAACCACTAGTATTTTGTAAGTCGAAGTATAAGAATAAAAACAAATTTTTAAAACTTATTTTATGCTCTAGTTTCAAAATAGTAAAATCATTTTAAATGGCAAAAATAAAGTATAAAATGTAGCAAAATTTTACCGTTCATTTGTGACATTAGACCACTACAAACTCAAATATACATGGGACATTTTCAAATATAGCAAAAAAGTTAAACTATTACAAAATATAGCAAAATCTATCCAATTCTTCGTAGCAAATTTTAGTTTTTTTGCTATATTTTGTAAATAATTTAAATTTTGTTCTATCCATAAGAATTTCGAATAAATGTCTTGGTTTATCACGGCATATCAAAGATAGAAAGTAGAATTTTGCTATAGTGGTAAATAAGTTGACTCAATTTACTATTTTTTTAAACCTTTCTTAAAAAATATCAATATAAAGTGAACGATATATAACGTAGGATTTAGTCGTACAAGTGGAGTTTAGTAATATAAATCAAAGTGTCTTTTGCTAACCATTTAGTTTCTTGTTTTTCAAAACTAACCCTATAAATACTCCTACTTTAAATTTATGAATATGTTATCTTTTATTATTATTTTCTTACCTTATTTTCAACATTTACAACGTAAAAAAAAAGTGCAAATCTTAAGCAAATTAAAAAAAAAAGAAAGAAAAAAAAAAACAACTGTGTATAAACAACTTTTATAGCTTTCTAAACCTTCGTCGATTAAAATATTTGTAAAAATAAGTACGATTGTAAGGAAAGAAATTTAGAATAAATATTGGTCTGTGGTGTTTCGTAGAATTAGTTTCATATCTAATACAAAAATAAGCTTGGAATTACATCCATTTAGGAGTCTTTTAAAAAATATAACAAAGTAGCAAAATATTTACACTGTATAGAATAGTTTCGAAAATGAAAAAAGCTCACACGCCTACAATGAAAATTCTAAAAAATATCCAAATTAATTGGCATCCAGCGTACGTAATATATTTGGGAAATGATCGTTTAGTATTTGTAAAATAATCGTTTAGATTTAACTATTCTTTTCCCAGACGATCGTTTAGATTTGGAGCTTTTTGCACACGATCGTTTACATTGATGGTTTAAATTTAGGTTTCCAAATCTCAACGATTTTTTCAAGATTTTTTGAAAAACGATCGTTTATATTTGGTACACGATTATTTAGATTTGATCATTTAAATTTGGAAAACGATCGTTTATATTTGGTACATGATTATTTAGATTTGATGGTTTAAATTTGGGGAGCCAAATCTAAATGATTTTTTAAAAGATTATTTGGATAGTTTAAATTTGGCTATTTTTGTACGCGATCGTTTTGATTTGATGGTTTAAATTTGGGCAGCCAAATCTAAACAATTTTTTTAAGATTTTTTGGTACACGATCGTTTAGATTTTCTATCCAATATTCTAAAGAATTTTTTCACAATATTTTATATTTCTCACACGGTTTAAACATCCAAATAACAGTTTGAATTTTTTTAAAAAAAATCTTTTATATTTGGTACACGATTTGAAACAAATAACAGTTTGAAAAAACAAATTTTAAAAATTGTAGAAGAAAATTTTTAATGATTTGAAAGAAGAAAAAAAATCGCAGAAAGGAGGATGAGAAGATGATGAAAAGAAAGAGCAAACCTGAAATATTTTTAAAAAATCACCAGCTTAATAGACTTTTTAATTTTGTTACGCAGGCCATAAATATTTTGTCGGTTTGTTATATTTATAAAAATTAACCTCCATTTTAACTTGGGACATTCTTTGGGTGTCTAAAATCTACAAATATCCATGGTGGCATCTAATTATGATAGATGGATAATAAGATCCAAAATTTATTTTTTTACTATATTAATTAGGTTAGTTTTCATAAAAATATTTACCGTCCGTGTAACAAAACACAAAAATATTTACCGTTAGTGTAACAAAATAAAAAAGTCTATGAAACTGGTAAAATATTTTTATAAATGTCACATTTGTTCTTGATATTGCGAACAATTTGTCACTTCTTTTTCTTCTTCTTCTTTACGATTTATTCATATTCTCTTCCAGACTTCTTCAGCTCCTCTTCTAGATTTTTTTATTTTATTTCTAAATGATTTATTCTTCTATTTAAATTTCAAGAATATGAAAGATTGTTTAAAAAGAATATTGAACTTCATCTTCCTCATATTAAAGAATATCAAGATGGTTTAAATATCACTTTGACATTATTCTAAATGATTGCTTACCTAGTCAACACGCTCGTTTAACATGGTTAACATGATCGTTAAGATTTGAAGCCCTTTACCCATTCTTTAAAAAGAACTACATGATCTTGTGGATATGATCTAAACAATCACTTGTTTAGACAACACGATTGTTTAGATTTGAAGCACTTTCCCCATAGTTTAAAAAGAACTACACGGTCATGTAGATATGATGTAAATGATAGCTTACCAGATTATTCGATCTTTTAGATTTGAAGTATTTTTTTTCCATCATTAAGAACATCTACACGATCCTGTTGATACTACCTATGAACACGATCGTGTATCAATTCCTTCACGACTACATATCATGATCGTTTAGTAGAAGAATTACACGTGCACGTGTGTCTGATTAATCACGTGTTGACTTGAACATTTTTTGGTATTTTCCATTATGGTTTGTGGACTTTTTCCATTCTCAAAAATGTTATATACAATGTAAATATTTTATCGGTTTGTTATATTTTTTAAATAAAACCTCCCTTATTTAATTTAATTAAAAGTTAAATAAATTAAAATCTTTATTAATTGATTTCTTTATATAATGCTTATATAATAGATGTTGATTGAATGTTATTTTCCTATTTATTTTACAAGAAATAAAATGAATTAGACATTTAACATCTATAACAAAGATAAGTTGCATGCTCACCAACGTTAAAATAATATCAATCAATTTTTCATTAAATTAGATAGATATCTTGTACAGCTGGTTACAAGAGGCTCTCATCCGATCTTATTAACAAATCAGCTAAGATGACTAAGGTTGGAGGTTCTTAAGTTGACAGTTTATGGAACACTTGCTACCTAATGATCGTAATCAATTCTTGAGCTTAGTTAACTTAGTTTTATGAGCATGTGCGAGAGACGTGAGGTAATAAAAATAGTTTATTACGTAGACATCGCAAGTTAAAATCCGGTATAATGGTCATGCTCGGATGTTTCACTTATACTTAGGCTATGTTTAAGCTAGCCTAAATATAATCCTAATTGTTGGGGATTGATGCCATAAATCTTGTGGTCTTGTTGTTTGTAATTGTATATATTATACAAACATTTTATTTATCTAATAAAATAAAGTGTTTTTATTTTATTTGACATTTAGTTGCATTAACCCACAAAACCAATAAATTAACATCCAAGGCTATCTTCTTTAACCTAAACATGTATGTGGAGACATACAAGTGGAACATGTTTAAGTGATAACCTAAATGGTCTGTAGTAGATGGATAAGGTTGGATACCTTATCCTGGTGACACTACAATCCGACCTGCTTTGTAGTTGTTACAATTGTTCTAAAGTGCTACAAATGATTTGATCCTAATCATTAATGTCGAGACAATAGAGCAGGGGTATTCTTTACAAAGAGTTTGTATAAGACCGGACAATGAAATGAAGTCTCTCTTATTAACACAGTTACTAGTTGAGACTATATTTCACCAAGATGACCATATGTGACTTGATCTGAATCCTGAGTGAGTTGTGAACTCCTGCCTATGAAGGCAGTCCTTTGATTTGCATGGATGAGAGTGGTCTATGTCGCCGACTCAATAGGCCTACCATTTTGGGGATTCGTCTCATTATGGAGTTGGGAACACAACTATACAAGAAGAAATTCACTCCTTCTCTTTAGATGAAGTAAGTAGAGAAATTGCTCTCTTAAGGGTTGATTCCATGGCTTGAAAAATGTGGTGCCACACCCTCTCTTGGCCCGAGTGGAGTTCAGTTATAGTGGGACTATATTTATTGTTCAGTAGAGGAAGCAGTGGTACTTAAGAAGTTAGATGTAACTACAAGAGCAAAACAATAATTTTTGGCCTAGTTGTACTTACGAGCAATTTGTGAAGGGTCATTGCACTATTGATTGGTTATATCTAATGGACACAAACATATATCTATAGTAAGTAGATTGCAACTATTGGTCTTTAGTGAAATGACTGATAGTTAATTAATAGTGATTAATTTAATTAAAGAGTTTAATTAATTAATCTCACATTACTAGAGCTTCAATCTGTAGGTCCATAAGGTTCCCTTGTTAGCTCACTAAGGAAAAATGAGAATCAAATTTATTTTCGTTTAATTTGAATTGTTCAAATTGTTTAAAGGGAATAAATTGTATATGTAACGCCCTTAAAAAAAAAAAATTATTATTAATTATTAAATATTATTATTTTTATTATTATTATTATTATTATTATTATTATTTTTATTATTATTCTTAATAAAAACAAAAAAAAACAGACCCCTCTCTCTCTCGCGCGACAACCCCCCCCCCCCATTTTTTTTCTTCTTCTCCTTCACCCAGCCCTAGCCGCCGCCAACCACCTCATTCCCTGGCCGCGCCGTTCGGAGTTGCAGAAGAACGCCGGTCGACCTCTGCTCTCGAAGCCGCCGTCTGTCTGCGCCGAATTCCAGCCGTGACGCTTCGCGAAACCCCCCCTTTTCTCAGATCTGTCTTCTTTTCTTCTTTCCGCCCATCCCAGCCGCAGCCTTACCGCTGTTTGTCCCAGCCGCAGTCGTCCGTCCCAAATCGCCAGCCATCGCGTCTCTGCTTCAAGCGTTAAGGGACGCTGCCGGCCGAGCTGCTTCCTTATCCTAGCCGCCGCCGCCAACTCCCTTCCACCACCGCCGGCGCGTTCGTCTCCCTTAGCGAACGACGACTGCCTAAACTACACTCCGACCGCGTCTGTCTCACGTCCACGACGCCGCCGTGACGTTTCGTCCGCCAAACGTTCCGCGCCGCCGCGACGTCCGTCAACTGTCCCGCACCGCCGCGACTATCCGTCTTCCAACTGAAGGTTCTAGTTCCGTTTCCGTTCAACCGAGCCGCCCTCAGATCCGAGCCATTCGGTCCCCGTGCAAGCCATCTGTGAGCCACGCGTGTCGAACCTCTTCTCCGAGCTAGCCGCGGATCCGACGTCCATGTTGTAAGTTCATTGGTAAGAAAAATTTTGGATTTAATAGTATTGCTCTTAGTTAGCATAAGCTTCAAGGTTGGCTAATTGATTGAGTATTGTTTGATCTTAAGGTGATTTTTGAGAGGCGGTGTTTGGATATTAAGTTTCGAAGCGAGCCTCATTGGAAGTGTTGCCTCATTCGAATTGGGTAAGTTGTGAATTTCGCATTTTGATTGATTTTAAGTGAATGATGTGGTTGGAGAAAACGTTGAGAACTTATCTTAATGTTTAGGTTGTTCGCGGTTTACAAATTCAATCAAGAAAAATTTAGTAATCCTTAAGGTAAGGGACTTTCTACTGGACTCAATAACAAGAATTAAGATGTATTGACTATATGGACTGAAATGTTATATATGGACTGAGTAGGGATGACGTTTATGATGTTTATTTGGGTGTGGACTGAAAGTTTAACGTATATTGTGCTTGACTGAATGAAACTTATATATGTATGTATGGATTGACGTGGACGTGTTATCTAGCGTATGTTGTGACTGCTGGGTTATTTATGTTGATAACTGATGTAGTGATATGTTTGACTGTCCTTGGGTGAAATTTGGATAATATGGTCGTTCGAGGTTAAATGGGGAGCTTATTTGATAAGGAAATTTGACTGTATTTGTAACGCCCTTGAAAAAAAAAAAAAAAAAAAAAAAAAAAGGGGTTAATAATAAAATAATATTATTTTTTATTAAATATTATTATTAAATAATTATTATTTTCCTTTCTTTTTTTCTTTCTTTTTCTTTTTCTTTTTTCTTTTTTTTCTTTTCCCTTTCTTCTTCCCCGTACGCAGCCCCCCCCCCCCATTTTCTTTCCTTTTCTCCTT
>CM046890.1:4069891-4203133 GCA_025688845.1 Cucumis hystrix
TTCGCGAAACCCCCCTTTTCTCAGATCTGTCTTCTTTTCTTCTTTTCGCCTCCCAGCGCAGCCTACCGCCGTTGTCCCAGCCGCAGTCGTCCGTCCCAAATCGCCAGCCTCGCGTCTCTGCTTCAAGCGTTAGGGAGCTGCCGGCCGAGCTGCTTCCTTTCCTAGCCGCCGCCGCCAACTCCCTTCCACACCGCCGGGCGTTCGTCTCCCTTAGCGGACGCGACCGCCTAAACTACACTCCGACCGCGTCTGTCTCACGTCCACGACGCCGCCGTGACGTTTCGTCGCGAAACGTTCCGCGCCGCCGGACGTCGTCAACTGTCCCGCCGCCGCGACTATCGTCTTCCAACTGAAGGTTCTGTTCCGTTTTCGTTCAACCGAGCCGCCCTCAGATCCGGCCATTCGGTCCCGTGCAAGCCATCTGTGAGCCACGCGTGTCGCCTCCAGCTCGGATCCGACGTCCATGTTGTAAGTTCATTGGTAAGAAAAATTTTGGATTTAATAGTATTGCTTTTAGTTAGCATAAGCTTCAAGGTTGGCTAATTGATTGAGTATTGTTTGATCTTAAGGTGATTTTTGAGAGGCGGTGTTTGGATATTAAGTTTCGAAGCGAGCCTCATTGGAAGTGTTGCCTCATTCGAATGGGTAAGTTGTGAATTTCGCATTTTGATTGATTTTAAGTGATGATGTGGTTGGAGAAAACGTTGAGAACTTATCTTAATGTTTAGGTTGTTCGCGGTTTACAAATTCAATCAAGAAAAATTTAGTAATCCTTAAGGTAAGGGACTTTCTACTGGACTCAATAACAAGAATTAAGATGTATTGACTATATGGACTGAAATGTTATATATGGACTGAGTAGGGATGACGTTTATGATGTTTATTTGGGTGTGGACTGAAAGTTTAACGTATATTGTGCTTGACTGAATGAAACTTATATATGTATGTATGGATTGACGTGGACGTGTTATCTAGCGTATGTTGTGACTGCTGGGTTATTTATGTTGATAACTGATGTAGTGATATGTTTGACTGTCCTTGGGTGAAATTTGGATAATATGGTCGTTCGAGGTTAAATGGGGAGCTTATGTGATAAGGAAATTTGACTGTATTGAGCATGACTGTTAAGATGTTTAGAAGTGACTGAGGGGATAAATTATTAGTTTCCTAGTGGATAGTTACCCTGCGGGTGTCCTTCGGGATCATCCCCTTTATGTGCATCCTTTGGAGCACTAGACTGATATGTGCATCCTTCGGGAGCACTAGACTGATATGTGCATCCTTCGGGAGCACTAGACTGATTTGTGCATCCTTCGGGAGCACTAGATTGATATGTGCATCCTACGGGATCACAAGACTGTGACTGTGCAGGGTACACCATAGGATGCTAGTAATTTATTTTTTCCCGAACGGGACCAGTAGTGGGTCCCTTACTGAGTATATTAATACTCACCCTTTTTATGTTTAACTTTTCAGGCAAAGGTAACACGAGGGGTAGACCGACGAGGGACAAGAAGGACTCGTGAATTTGCCATAGGCGACTGTCTTTAAACTGCTTCCGCTGACGGTTTGAAAGTATTTTGATTTAACTAAGTCTACAAATAGTTAAATGTTTTTTTGTAAACAACATTTGAAATTTTGTATTTTTGAAAGAGGGCCCGATTAAAAATTTCCCTTCGTTTTCTTACGGTTTCAACTGAATCTTCCTATGTCTTTTGTCAACAAACGGTTTTGTGTCAAATTGACTACTTAGACGGTCAGTCCGAAAAGTCTGGGTCGTCACAATATATGATACAAGTAATATAATGTATTTGATACATTATAATATAAAGATTTTATGAGAGAAGTTAATATTTGAATATGATTCAAATAATAATAATAATATGAATAAGATTCATAAATAAATTGTAAATTAAAATTAATATGGATTTGATTCGTATTAGAATTATAGATCATATAAGAGATTTAAACCATTGATTATATTATATTTTATATAATATAAAGTTAATATTATATGAGATTAATATGAATTAAATTTATATTAATGTTATTTTATTAATATGATTTAATTAATCAAATAACTTCCAAGGGAGTTATATATTTTACGTGAGGGAGAGTGAGGATAACTTCCTTCTCTATCTCTCTAAAATATAAAATAAAAAGAAATGGTTACATAGATACATAATGATTCTGTGATCTCTTCTTTCTAAAAAAAAAAGGGTTTAGGGACGATCTCTGTGTTTGTTTTATGCTCTCTTTGTTAAAAAATTCCCTTTAAAAAAACCAAAATTATTGGGAGATTCTACAAAGGTTAGTTTTATTATCTTCTTTTCCTCCTTAAAAGCATGTTTAAATGTTTTCTCTAAATTTTGTATGTGTTTCAAGTTAAATTTCTTTTGCACGACATTCACACACTTCCGGTATGGGAATTTCATTCCTTCAATTTGTATCAGAGCCAAGTTGTGCAATTGTTTTTTTTTTTTTTCAATTTTTTTGAAACAAAATTCAAAGAAAAGGTGGATATTCTTTTCCTCTGCATTATGAATGTGAGTTTGCAAAATAGATGTTTTCGATTTTGGCACCTTTGATTGCATGTTTTTTCATTAATTTGATTGATGTAGAGCCTGGTGTTTTGTGCATTTCAATTTTCAATCAAGTTTGTATGTCTGTGTCGTTCGATGGTTGTTGTGAAGATGCATTTTTTGGAGATATTTTTTTTCCAGATCTGTATTTTGTCCAGAGTTGCAATTGAACCAGCGTTTGTTTAAAAAAAAAAAAAGAAAATTGAAACAAATATATTATTTATGTGCACATTGAAGGTTCCATCCTTTGGTTTTTGGTGCAGTGGTTGTTTCATCCTCCATTGGTGTAGGAGGTTGTTGGTTTAAGATTTAGAACTTGCAAATTTCTTATTTTTCATATTATATTAATTTATTTGTTTTAAAGGTGCCAAATTTAGTCTAATTTGTTTTTAGTCTATTGTTGCATGTATATTTGATTAGATTAATTATATGTATAATGTATGTCATATAGTTTAAAATCTCAATTTAGAATTATAATTCTCCTGCATGTTTTCTAAGCATGCTCATGCATCATATTTAATATAATTATTAATTATATGATATCATGTATCATTAATATTTTCATGCTCATACTATATTTTAAATTGTTGTATTATATAGTTTGATTGTTTGATGTTTTTATTTTCATCGCATCAATATAATTGTTATAGTGTGATGAAATTGAGAATGCATTGAGCATGCAATTACTTACTGAATATAATTGTTATCTTTATTAAATGACATTAGAAATGCAAATTTATATGTTTTAATTGCATTTTATTTTCTGATAAGTGTTATAAGTTTATGAATTTAGAACTAAAATCTATAATAAAGGGTTTCATGCTAACATAAGGTTACAATTACTTTTAAATGGTTTAAAATTAATTCACCTAGACCTTAATGGATAATATTTCTAATTAGATTAGAAATAAGATTAATTTTTTATCATTTTAATAGAATTAAAATGATATCAATAAAATATTATATTTATAAAATATTTTTCTATAAGGGACCTTTGTCTAAGGAAGGTTCTGTCTAGGCTAGGGCACTTAAGTTGATAGTAACGGAACATCCCTACCTGGGAACTGACTTGGAAGGTGAATTAGTCAAAGTGTAGTTTGTAATTGTATATATTATACACACATTTTATTTATCTAATAAAACAAAGTGTTTTATTTTATTTGATATTTAGTTGCATTAACCCATAAAACCAGTAAACTAACATCTAAGGTTATCTTCTGTAACCTAAACATGTATATGGAGACATACAAGTGGATCATGTTTAAGTGATAACCTAAATGATCTATAGTAGATGGATAAAGCTCCACATTATCCTGGTGACACTACGAATACGGCCTACTTTGTAGTTGTAACAATTGTTCTAAAGTGCTACAAATGATTTGATCCTAATCATTCATGTCGAGACTTTAGAGCAGGAGTATTCTATACAAAGAGTTTGTATAAGATCGGACCATGAAATTAATAGTCTCTCTTATTAACACCGTTACTAGTTGAGACTACATTTCACGAATATGACCATAGGTGACTTGACCTGAGTCTTGAGTGAGTTGTGAACTCCTGCGTATGAAGGCAATCCTTTGATTTACATGGGTGAGAGTGGCCTATGTCATCGACTTAATAGGCCTACCATTTTGGGGATTTGTCTGATTAGGGAGCTGGAAACACAACTACATAAGAAGGAATTCACACATCCTCTATAGATAGAGTAAATAGAGAAATAGCTCTCTTAAGGGCTGATTCTAGGGCTTAAACAATGTGGCACCACACTCTCTCTTGGCCCGAGAGGAGTTTAGTTATAGTGGGACTATAATTATTGTTCATTAGAGAAATCAGTGGTACTTAAGAAGTTAGATGTAACTACAAGGGCAAAAGGGTAATTTTTGGCCTAGCTGTACTTACGAGCAATTTGTGAAGGGTCATTGCACTGTTGATTGGTTATATCTAGTGGGCACAAAAATATATCTACAGTAAGAAGAGTGCAAATATTGGTTTTTAGTGGAATGACTGATAGTTAATGAATAGTGATTAATTTTATTAAAGAGTTTAATTATCTAATCCCACATCATTGGAGCTTGAATCTGTAGGTCCATAAGGTTCCCTTGTTAGCTCACTAAGGATAAATGAGAATCAAGTTTATTTTGCTTTAATTTGAAATGTTCAAATTGTTTAAAGAGAATAAATTGTATATGATACAATTAATATAATTTATTTGATACATCATAATATAGAGTTTTTATGAGAGAAGTTAATATTTGAATATGATTCAAATAATAATAATAATATGAATAAGATTCATAAATAAACTATACATTAAAATTAATATGGAATTGATTCATATTAGAACCATAGATCATATGAGAGATCTAAATTATATTATATATGATATAATATAAAGTTAATATTATATGAGATATAATATAAAATTAATTTATATTAATGTTATTTTATTAATATGATTTTAATCTAATAACTCACAAGGAAGTTATATATTCTACGTGAGGGAGAGGGAGGAAGTTCTTGTAACTTTCTTCTCTATCTCTCTAAAATCTAAAATAAAAAATGGTTACATAAATACATAATGATTCTGTGGTGTCCTCTCTCCAAAAAAAAGGACGTTCTCTGTGTTTTTTTTATTTTCTCTTTGTTAAAAAAAATTATCTTTAACAAAACAAAAAATCATAAAAGCCTCACAAACTCTCTGTTGTTTTTATCTTAAGGATAACAAGGAAGACTTCGTGGTGTTCTTTGGAGGTTTAAGAATTCTTGGGAGATTCTACGAAGGTTAGTTTTATTTTCTTCTTTTCCTCCATAAAAGCATGTTTAAATGTTTTCCCCGAATTTTGTATGTGTTTTAAGTTGAATTTCTTTTGCACGGCGTTCACATGCTTCTGTTATGGAAATTCCATTTCTTCACTAATTTTATGAGTACCCTATAATGCGTCTGCTTGTCTGCCCTAGAGCAACATTCCCTTCGATGGGTTGTATTATTGGATTCAAAACATAGAAAAGTTCATGGATAGGGTCTCTTTGATTGGTTTTCATATTCACTTCCTAAGAACTTGTCAAAATATAAGTTATTATAGCCTCTTAGGTAGAATAATGGGACCAAAACAAACGATAAAAGTATCAAAACGCGTATCTCTTATTGTAAATACATAATTATGAAGAAACGTACTTTACATGAACTTTATGCCTGTTTTACCCTATTTTTAGTTCTAAACATAGGATTTCTAGTAAAAGAAGATAGGTATGACTTGCAAAGACGCTGGCGTGAAACTATGCAATAAGAATCCCTTATAGCAAGTACAATTTTTAAGCGACCACATCACCAAGCGAGGAAGATTCACTAGAGCACAAGAATGGTAGTTGGTGTTGATGGGACTTTGCAATGAAGCAACCATCTTTAACATGCTCAGAAGAATAGAAATTTCTCACTGAAAATTATCTATAAAAGGACTCCATCTTCACAGAAGAGAGAGAAGGCTTGAATGGGCCAAAACCTAGAGAGAAGGATGGAAGGAAATAGCCTTTCCACCAGCTGTAAATAATTTATTTTTCTTCTCCGATTAGCTGTGGAAGTTAGAGCTTGGCTTCTCAGTAGAGAGGAACCCATATTCTATTTATCCCATAACTTGTAATATTCTTCATCTGCTTTGTCTTCCTTTTATATTTCTTTATAATATATGTTGTTCATATTGCACAACTGCTAAGGCCTACATTCTTTAATATATTGCACGATTATACCTTTTCAATCCATCATTTCTTGACTTTTCACTTGCAATGTGTTATTAGTAATTAGGTTTGTGATAAGTTCTTGATAAGAAGTTTAACTTATAACTCTTGTTGCGTTAGTTGAGTTGCGTTCATCGCTTGGCCAACGTATATAGCCAACTACTCGAGGGATAAGTTGCAGGATAAGGCTAACGTGCGTAAGGAAGAGTTATTTTTTGTGAGATAACTTTCGTCATTTGTATGTCAAAAGGTGAACAAGTGTGGACATGAGGCACTAAGAGGTTGTTGTTCTTAATCATGAAGTTCTAAAAATATTATAAGTGAATTATTCTAGATATACCTCGTCTAATCCCATTTAGTCACTTGAGTCCCAAAAGGCGAGCAAGTGTGGCGTCTAAAGACTTCGAGAGAAGCTCACCTTAATCATAAAATGGTTAAGCAAGTTATGTCGTGCAAACCCTAGTTCTCAAAACTCCCTAAAAGTTCTAAGTGTTAAGTGTTATGAGAAGTTAAGTGTTTGTTGTTCTTTGTTAGGTGGGAAGAAGAAAAGAAATTTATCTAAGTATGGAAAGTGTAGTTGGCAGCCATGGGAAAGAAGAAAGCTTGAACATTGAAAATTTGACTAAGCGTTGAGAGGTTATTTTATAAGGGAGTTGGAGTTTTGCTCACGACCTAAGAGAGAAGATAAGTTATTGGCGTGGAGAACCTTCAAAGGACAATCTCATGCGTGGAGTTGCTTGGCTTTGGCCGTTAAGGCCGTTAAGAGGTTATCTAGGCGTTGAAGGCTAGTAGGCGGCAAGACTTGTTATGTGTGGTCGTGAATGTGAGCTTGGTGAGGAGATCTTGTCTACGCGAGAAAGGGTTAGGTTGTGGGGAAGTCATAGGCTTGCAAGGATGTTTTATGCGATCAAGCTTAGGCGAGAAGAGGACTTGTGGCCAAAGAGGTTGTAGGTGAAGGGTTTTGCGAGCAAAGGCTTGGCGAGGCTTGGGAGGGGGCGTGACATGTCGGGTCAAGGCTCTAGCATGGCTTAATTGCCTAATACTGTGTAGACATTCCTTCACTTTATTTTTTGCATACAAGTTAGTCTATATCTCCATTTCGCATCCATCTATCCCCCTTTACACTCTCTAGGTGTACATAAATAGTTTTAATCATGGTTCTGAGTCTTTTATACATTATTCAGTTAATTCTTTTATATCGCACGATTGATAAGTAGACTCTAGAAATAAGTTTGATATCAATTCCTTGTATTCAAATTTGGATCACCCAGATAAACCTATTGTTTCGCTTATACTTGGGCAAGAAGTAGGAAAATTTGTACTAAACAAGGACTCAGTAGTTACGCGATAAAGAGGTACATAGTGAGTACTGCGTATACAATGATCATGACCAATAACTTATCACATTGAGTTAATTGTGTATTTAGATAACCCTGAGTCCGAATGGAAGTGAATATACACATCCCTTCCACAACAAGTTTTTGACACCATTGTCGAGGAATTTATTTTTCAAATGTTAGAGTAGGTTTTTACTTTGTTTTCAGCAAAGCATTTGGTCTTGGTGAATCATGCGTTCAGCCGAAAATAGCATGAAGAGATTCAAGGTACCAGAGTAACCTGTGATTGCTTGAACCAGACGTAGGATCAATGCATCTTTCGACGAGTGACAAAGATGATGCTCAATGAATGTGTTTAATCGTAAATGAAGTTAAGGAACTCAAAACTGTTGAAGTCTTAACTAGCTACGCGAAAAAGTATCAAAATATATTATCTCAACATTGCAATGAATGATTGAGAGCAATGGCTTATTGCGATGAACAATCACGAAGCACTAAAGCCATGTCATAGATAAGCAAGGAAGTCCAGAGGCTATGTTGAGCAGCACGCGATGAGACTACATATATTCATCGCATAACAGGGAAGCGTGGAAACATTTGTAAAGTATAATTTTTGCATCTTGACTACAGTTTGTATTCATAAATTTTTTGTATCTGTATGATACATGTAATTAGTTGTGATTATGCCATACTTGTAACATTAATTTGTAACATAGGTCTATATATTCTTCTCATTTGGGAAAGTGAGTCATCTTGCTAAATTTGTAGGCTACTCGGGAAAGGAGGGTTAGAATGAAGCCACCTTACAAAAGGGTTCATGTCAAAATGTAACAAGCGTTTCATCTTTTCGTAATTTGTAATCGAGTTTAAGGTTTTTTCTGGAATCGTTAGGGTTCCTAGGGAGTATGAAACGTCTCATTGTTCTTTAAAAGTTCTTAAGCTTCTAAGAAGCAATGAATACGCCGTACCTCGAGCCACGAATCGTCTGTCAGCTTTTCGAAACCACATTAATATGACAAGACTTTAACCACATGATGACCAACCTCTTAACTCTAGTCAACAATGCCTATTTAAACAATATGAAAACCTAAAATCCGAGCTGACTAGCCAAATGTGCACATTTATTTAGCTCTAGGTACTCATCTTTCTTAATCATTATTGCTTCTCTTATGCTTTAAATTTACCTTTTTGTCTTTCACCAAAGTTCTTTAATCTCTCGATCATCGTGACTAAGAGTATTTCCTTTACACAAACCCGCCTTCATCAGCAGTTAAACACTTACCCTCCTAATGACCTGTGTTTGAGTGCTACAAAATGGTTACAATCAATGGAGTGGAAGTTCGACTGCCAGAAAATCAATTAACAACGCCTTCTCACTTTAGTACCCAAAATAAACATAAGAAATGAAGAAGGGCAAGAAAGGAAAGAGAAGAGTGAGGGAGAAAAGAAAGAAATAAAATAAAATGTAATGAGAATAAAATAAAAGAAAAAAGGAGATGAAAGAAGAGGCGAAACAGTCAGGCGATGAAGGAGGATTAATTCTCCCACTAGAAAGCACTTTCTGGCCTACTGCTGAGCCTAAAGGGTTGGAGACAGAAATGGAGGTAGAAACTGTTGAGGAGTTTGAGAAAGTAGACGACGGAATCCATCTGTCATAGGAGGAAGTGCCCATTTGCTAGAGAAGATAGGAAGTACAATCAAGAAAGATCTTGTGAGCACAAGTATAGGAAAGTGAAAAGGAAAATTCAGCAAAAGGGCTCAGCAAGGGTAATAATTTGATTTTAGATCAAGAGAGCACAATGAATAAAATGGCTTGGCCAGGGACAAGTTGGGACCTTATCACCATCCATATGGACAAGGATAAGCAAAGTGCCTCAAAACCAAATAAAATTATAATGAGGTTGATGTTGAAGACAAAGATGAGGAAGACAAAATCCTAACAAAACACAAAAGACAAGACGATGAGGAAGCCTTAGAATCAAAGAGAGACAATCCCTTAAGGTTGAGGATTCCAAGGACATCTTGTCACAAAGTCCCAGGAAGAAGAAGAGAAAGTCCATTCACCTTACCTCTACCTTACAATCCAAACCCTCCAAGAACAAAATCTCTCAAACTCCAAAACACCAACTTCTTCCCCTATAAATCAAGAACAACCCACAAAACCCAAATCGCCTACTTCCTCCCAAACAATCCAAATGTGCCAGATTTTGTTTGGCGAATCCTTTGATGCGTTTTATCTGGCTGTGCAATCGAGGATGCACCCAACAAAACTACCATCACAACCTCCTTCACTGTTGCAATCTTGATAAGACATGCCAAAACTTCAGTACCTTTCAATACTTTCGTAAATTTTAAAATTTTAATGCATGTGCATTACATTTCTTTGTAACTATGTTCCTTACAATACAAACACATATTTTGGGGCAAATATCAGGCGTTAAGTTTTCCTTGTCACAAACATAACTTCCCACACTCATAGCACTTTGATTTCTCTAAGTATTTTCAATGATAGTTCCTGCGAATTAATGCAAAATAAAGTTTCATTTGCTATATGGGTGTTTAACTTGTTGAGGAAACTTACTTAGGAAATATCTCTATAGTTTATTAAGCAAGCAAGCTTTACCTCAAACATCTTTTGTAATAATTTCTACGAATAATCTTATCATTCAATTTTAAGCGATGAGGACATCGCTAATCTCTAAAGCTTTTGACAACTTTTTGAAAATTCTGTGGCATCTCTTGAAAAACAAGGAGTTTTAACAAAAGTTAAAACTCTACCAAAAAGCAAAAAAATTGAATTTTTTTTATTCAATTAAAATAACAACTCCTATGTTGCTTCCTCTCGCTGAAATATGAAGCATAGCTTCAAAAGTAAAAACTAGAGAGTTCGCTCATAAGAGGCAATAAGAGTTATAATTGAGCAGAGAAACGAACTCATAAAGTACCTATGATTTTTCACTCAGCGCCAAACCACAAGTAAATAAATTATTATTATTCTTCTGCCGAATAAAATGAGTCAAAATTCTTAAAAAAATTTAGCCACTGCTGATTTTGAAAATAAGATTTACTGGGGAATGAACAAGGGTATTTTTTAGTGTTAAGCTTGCAACGTCGTGAACATAGAAGTATTTTCATACCAAGAAGTACGCGATGAGAGTAAAACTTGATCACGTTTTTAGAAACCATGAAACACCAAAAGAGAGGTAAGTTTGTAAGGATGAGTGTGCTCGAGGACAAGCATAATATGGAGTGATGCTTGAGGAAAACATTATTCTAAACTTGGGGATGTGATAACTTGTCAAAATACAAGTTATTATAGCCTCTTAGGTAGAATAATGGGACCAAAACAAATGATAAAAGTATCAAAATGCGTATCATAATTATGGAGAAATGCACTTTACATGAATTTCATGCCTATTTTTAGTTCTAAACGCATGATTTCTAGTAAAAGAAGAAAGGTATGACTCGCAAAGACGCTGGCGTGAAACTACGTGATAAGAATCACTTATAGCAAGTACAATTTTTGGGCAAACCGCGTCAACAAGCGAGGAAGATTCACTAGATAACAAAGTAGTAGTTGGTGTTGATGTGACTTTGCAATGCAACCTAAGCTCAAATGCTCAGAAGAATGGAAATTTCCCGCTGAAAATTGTTTGCAAAAGGACTCCATCTTCAACGAAGAGAGAAGACCTGAATCTGCCAAAACCTAGAGAGAAGGGCGAAAGGTAATAGTCTTTTCACCGACTGTAAAGAGTTTTCTTCTTCTTCGATCAGTTGTGGAAGTGAGAGCTTGGCATCTAAGTAAAGAGGAACCCATATTCCATTTATCCCCTAACTTGTAATATTCTTCATCTCCTTTGTCTTCCATTTTTTTATTACTTTGTAATATATGTTGTTAATACTGCACAATGGCCTAAGGCCTACATTCTTTAATATATTGCATGTTTATACCTTTTTAATCCATTATTTCTTGACTTTTCACTTGTCAATGTGTTATTAGTAGTTAGTTTTGTGATAAGTTGTTTGTAAGAAGTTTAACTTATAATTCTTGTAACGTTAGTTGAGCTATGTTCATCGCTTGGCCAGTGTATATTGCCAACTACCCGAGAGGGTAAGTAGCAAGAATAAGGCTAAAGTGTATAAGGAAGAGTTTGGTGACAAACTCCTCCTTGGCGAGATAACTTCCGTCATTCGTATGTCGAAAAGTGAATTAGTGTGGACATGAGGTATTGAGAGGTTTTTGTTTTTAATCGTGAAGTTCTACAAATATTATAAGTGAATTCTGCTAGATATACCTCGCCTAATCACACTTAGTCACTTGGGTCTTGAAAGGCGAGCAAGTGTCGTGTCAAAAGATCTCGAGACATGACTTAATCACCTAATAATGTATAGACATTCCTTCACCTTTTTCTCGCATACAAGTTAGTTTGTATCTCCATTTCGCATCCATCCATCCCGCTTTACACTCTCTAGGTGTACATAAATAGTTTTAATCCTTGTTCTGAGTCTTTTACACATTTTTTGGTTAATTCTTTTATACGGCCCGATTGATAAGTTGACTCTAGAAGTAAGTTTAATATCAATTCCCTGTGTTCGACTCTCGATCACCTAGATAAACCTATTATTTTGCTTATACTTGGGCAAGCAGTAGGAAAACTTGTACTCAATAAGTATTAAGTAGTTACGCAATAAAGAGGTACATAGTGAGGACTTTGCATACAATGTTCATGACCAATGACTTATTGAATAGAGTTAATTGTGTATTTAGATAAGTCTGAGTACGAAAGGAAGTGAATACACACATCTCTTCCACACCAAATCTTTAACACCACTTTCCACTTTCAGAAGCATCATGATTCTTATCTCTAAGATCCGAAAATGGAGGGATACAGTTACAAGAATTACTAAGTTGTTAGTACATTCTTCACCAAGCTTGCTATAACAAAGTGCTATAAAAAAAATGTTATTCTAGAGTTAGCATCTAGTCAATATTGTCTTGGTTCAAATGAGAAATAATCGACTACCCTTCAGTGGAGGTTACTCTAAACCTTTGAAATATCATTGCAAAACATAATATTTGTTAAATTAAACTGGTTCTTAAAGGATTATAGTTTTTCACTAAATAGAATATGTTTTATTTTTCAACATGAATAGCTAAGTAGTAAACTCTTAGCTTTCGAGAAACTTAACGATGACAATTATGCGACATGGAAATCAAACCTAAATACAATACTAGTCATATAGCTGATATAAGGTTTGTCTTAACTAAGTAACGTCCTCAAGCCCCGTCCTCAAATGCTAACTGAAATGTTCATGAAGCATATGATCGATAGGTCAAGGCCAATGAAAAGTCTCATGTCTATATTCTTGTCTGCATGTTTGATGTTTTGACAAAGAGACATAAATCCTTAGCCATGCTAAAGAGTTTATGGATTCATTGAGAGAGATGTTTGGTCAGCTTACATGGTCCCTCACAAGAAGCAATTAAGCATATTTACAACAAGCTAATTAAGCATCCCACCTCTGTTAGAGAATGTGTGTTGGACATGATGATGCACTTCTATATCACTAAAGTAAATGGTAGTCCCATCAATGTGGCAAATCAGGTAAGATATAATTTTGTACAATCTTTGCCAAAGAATTTTTTACTATTTCAGACGAACGCATCTCTAAATAAGATAGAGTTCACTCTGACAACCCTTATGAGTACGCTTTAGCGATTCCAGAACCTTACCATGGGTAAGGGGAAAGAAGTAAAAGCAATTGTTGCTACCACAGAAAAAGAGTTTATGAGAGTATTGTCCTCTAAAAGTAAAGTCGGGCCTTGACAAATGAAGAATAAGGGAACGTGGAAGACTCCCAAGAATATCACGGGAAAGAAAGTTATGAAAGGTAAATGTTACTGTTGCAACCAGAACGAGGATTGGTTGACAAATTGCCTGAAGTACCTTGATGAGAAGAAAGTTTTTAAGGAAACATAATGTAAATATGATTTACTAGCTGTTGAAACGTGCATAGTGGAATATGATACTTCAACCTGAATACTGGATTCAAAAGCCACAAATCATATTTACTTCTTATTTGAGGAAATTAGTTCTTGAAAAGCTTGTAGAAGGCAGGATTATCCATAAAGTTTGGAACAGGAAAGGTTGTCTCGGCTGAAGCAGTGGAAGATCTGAAGTTCTTTTAATAGGTATATCATACTTAAAGATGTTTTGTATGCTTATCAAAAGTTGAGAATTTTAATATCTATCCCTTGTATTTTATAACAAATGTACAAAATAATTTTTAAAATCAATGAAGGGTTCATCTTTCTAGAAAAGGTATTCAATTTTGTTCTGCTACACTTATAAACAACTTATATAAATTAAGACGAATTGGAGCAAAATTTGTCTTTAATGCTGACATATTTACTATAAAAGACAAAAAAGTTTCTTCTAATGCCTATATATGATACTTAAGTTTCGGTCAAGTAGATAACAATACAATTGGGGGGGGGGGGGGGTTAAGAGTAGACTTCAAAATTAGTTAGAAGATAACTCTTTAACTTAATGTGAGTCTTGTCTTAAAAAGAAAATAATACCAAAAGATCTTTTAGTGGAAAAGGTCTTAGATCCAAAATGCCTTTAAAGTTCATACATTCGAACCTTTGTGGACCAATGAATGTCAAAGTTAAAAAAGGGTATCAATATTTTATCAATTTTGTTGATGATTGAGTTGAATTGTTTACAAACATTGCTTCAAATGTTGATGCGATAATTAAGCGACTAAATAGACGGCTAGGATTGGATGATGCGATAAAAAATGCTTGCCCTACCTACCAGTTCGTGATTTCTTAATGTTATGCATGGAGTACAAGTTTTCCTCTCTATAGCCCAAGTATAAGCTAAGAGAGATTTCTTGGTAAGTCTAGGGTTGAACTCAGGGAACTGGTGTTCTAATTGAGTCCATCGCGTAGCTAACCTTATGCGGTATAACTTCACAATATGTTTTTCCTAATTATATACATTAAGGTGTGATTGGCGGTGCAAGAGGGACATGGTGAATGAAATGTAATGAAATGCGAACTCATATAGTAGGTGTGGAATAAAAAAATATTTAAATAGTTAATTGCAATGTGTTGTTTATAAACACTTCAAGGCGATACAAAACATCTATTGAATTTAGTATTAAGGCGAGCATCCTCCCGGTGCCTTCGCTATACTTCCTCTTCTTTCGGGATTCAAATACTAAAATTTAAGCTATTATTTGTATCTAATCAATCTATATGTATGATAAGCAATTTATCATATTTTAAGGCCAACATCCTTTCACTGCTTTGGCCACAAATGTTTGACATTTCTACAACCTATGCGAAGGATGAATTTGGCAATCAAATTATATTTCTACAATTTTTTTGTCGTTCGATTAGTTAAATACAAATTTTCACCTGTCAAGTGATCACTATCAATATAATTGTCTTTTCATCTAAATAAATCAAACATTGATGGCCACTGTCAACTAAGCAACACTTATACTACATACATCAAGATTTTCTAATATTAATAACACATTACATTTTTCACTAATTAATGAAATTAGATGAAAGTGGTAAGTCAAAGAGATATAGGAGCATGGTGGAAGAATTTTGTTGTCGCGCCCCGCCCTACACATCCTTACTTGACGTGCGAAACAAGACGAGACTTAAAACCTTTGAATCTTAAGCCATTACAGTGCAACTTAACAGTAACAATATAACCACAACAACTTTAATAATCCAAACCACAACTCTTATTCACTTTAACCCAAAAGTTTCTACAACAGTACAAGATACAAATTCTTAATACAAGAACTTAACAAAGAAATGCCAAATGCCTTCACAGTCTTCAACGATCGCTTAGTTCCAATTCCAATTGTTTAAATCCTTGACCAATTGGTTTCCTTCTAACATGATCGGTTAGCTTCCTAAACAATCGGTTAGCTCTGATTTCTTACCATTTTACACGAACCCTTATCTTTCTAAACGATCACTTACCTTTCGACCTAATCATTTAGCTCTCTAAACGATCGCTTAGCTCCTTACAACATAGGGAAAGTAAAAATATAGAACGTAAGTTTTTGACTTAGTGAGTGATAATTTTTTAAAAGCTTTTGAGAATACAATTCATAAATCCTTTAGATTTCATAACACATGCTTAATGCCTCACTTTATAGACACGTTTCAAATAAGATAAATACACATTATTCTTCCATTATTCCCTTTCACCAAGCACATGAACCATCCTAGCATAGACTATTGTGATGTCCTCTCACAATCATCAACATCTCCTTGGATTTCATTAGTTCATTTCTCGTTACTCAAACCGTTAAACTCAATACACTCCTTTCAACATATTACATAGCTTCTTACCTCCATGTGGTTTTTTCACCACATGGTTGCCTTAAATTGTTTCACTATGTCATCATATTCGCCCACCTGAATGCTATAGAAGAAGAAAGACGAAGCGATCCATCTCATATACTACACGAGTAAAACGCTTAATGAAGCTCAACAGAATTACACTACAACTGAGAAGGAGTTGCTTGTAGTAGTCTTTGTGATTAAAAAGTTTAGAAGTTACATTGTTGGCTCTAAAGTCACGGTACACTCTGATCATTTTAAGATCAGATATTTAATGGCCAAGAAAGATGCCAAGCCGTGGTTAATCATATGGGTATTGTTGCTCCAAGAGTTTGATTTAGAGATTATAGGCCGCAAAGGTTTAAGAGAACCAAGTGGCAGATCACTTTTCGCGTCTTGGTAATGAGAAGTTTCAACGCGAGAAGAGAGAAATTCAAGACAAATTTCCCAATGAACAACTCCTCCATGTTGAAGTAAAAGAATCCTGGTATCTTGACATAGTCAACTATGTAGTATGAAAGACGTAGGCGCAAAACTTCAACAGCCAACAAAGAAAGAAATTGTTTCATGAATATCATTTCTATAGATTGGATGATACATTTCTCTACGAACAGGGGCCAGACCAAATATTGAGGCGATGTGTCCTTGAATATGAGAAAACTGAAATATGCGCCAAGTGTCATGATTCACCATATGGAAGACAGTTTGGTGGGCAAAAGATGGCTGCGAAGGTTTTATAGAGTGGGTATTTCTAAACTACTATATTTGAAGATGCAAGGAGCTTTATTGTCAAATGTGATTGTTGCCAAAGGACAGGAAACATATCTCATCACAACGAAATGCCCCAACAACCCATCGTTGAAATTAAACTCTTTCCTGTGTGGGAAATTGATTTTATGGGATCGTTTCCTCAATTTGGTGGTCATATATACATCATTAGTCGTCGACTATGTATCAAAATGGGTTGAAGCCATATCTTTTGCGAAGAACGATGTGATCATAGTTATCAAATTAATAAAGAGAAACATTTTCATGTGATTTGGGATGCCTAGAGCCCTTATAAGTGATGAAGGATCTCATTTCATCAATCGCATCATGGATAAACTGTTGGTCTAGAAAATCTTCCGGCATGGTACTGTGGAGCTCACCTTGCTAGAGGGGAACAACACGTTTAAAGTAAATGGTCAAAGACTCAAGGCGTACCTTGAAGATGAAGAACATATTAAATTTTCTATGAATTTAATGTAAAACGCCTTCACAAATAACCTTGAAACGCTTGATGCATTTGTATTGTAGCATTATGAATTTGATATGCAAATAGCATAATTTTTTAGCATCTTTATTGCTTTATTTTTCTTTCGTACTTTTAACTTTGTTATTTTCTTTATTCGTTTTCCTTCAATTTACGACTTTCATTCGTTGCTTTCTTTTATCGCTTTCTTTATCCTTTCATTACCGCTTTCTAGCTTAAGTTAGTTTCGCTTAGTTTACTTTATTTTGTGACTATGGGGAATGTGAGAAGAGTAGTACGGGAAGTAAGGGTAGATCAAGGGTACGCGACATGTAAGTAGGCAACGAGTTAGTTAATTTTTCATACTCAACATTTAAACCGACTAGGGAATCGTGTGTCGTATGATGTACAAAGAATTGTTGTCATTGCAACTGTCACTTAGGTTTTCAAAGCAACGCGCTGAACTATGTCAGGTGCGTTAAATACACTATCCTTTCTAATGATGGCCACTTGGGTTATAAATAAATAAGCTAAAACCCTTAAAAACCTTTACAAAAATTCTCAAGCCTATGCGTACGAATTTCTCCTTTATGCTTCAAGCTCTCTCTTCAAGAAACTACTTACTCTCCAAGACATTTTCATTGTCCTTCTTACAAGCTTCCATGGTCTATCAACAGAGATGATCAAGCACCCCACTTCATTTCAAAATTATCTTAAAAAACAACAATTCGTCTACACATCCGTCATTTACACGATTGGAATCGTTAAGACACCACGAACGTGATAAGCGAAGATGAAAAACTAAGCCTTCATCCCACCTTCACTCCGTTAGACCTGATTCAGGGCAAGCCTAAAGACCCAAGGTAAATACCAAAGAACCCATTCTTGAAACTGAAGAATGGTTCGGAAGGGAAGAAAGCATCTACCAAGGGTTAACTGATTTGAAACCTCAGGTGAGCACAATAATGCAGCTTGATTATGATTAGTTGAGCTACAAGCACGTTAAACATGGTGCCGGAAAAGTTATTCTAGAACTGGGTGAACCAAGTGCAGCAGGCGAGATCGAAGTACCCACCCAATATGCGAGCCAAATGTTGAAATTTCTTGATGAGTTGGGAGCAAGAGGTGAGAAAAAGAAAGCAGAAGAAGAGAAGCGCAAAGAAGAAGAAAGAAAAAAGAAGGAGAGGACCCTGCGAGAAGAAAGAGCAGGTAAGAAGAGGAACAAATAAGATTGGATGAAGAAAGGAGCAGAAGAGAGCTCATAAGTCAACATCGCATGATAGATGAAAGAAGGAAAAGAAGAGGAGGCTACAAAGAACTAAAACAAAGGTCGCGAGGAGAACGACAGTCTCCGCCAAGCATTTAAAGAAAAGAGAAGGAATGTCGAGTCTCTGGAAAAGACAAGAACTAAGCTGGCAAAAATCCAAATCGTCTAAGTAAAAGAAGAAGGAGGAACTCGTGGGCCTTAGAGAGCAAGTAAAAAGTGTGGCGACAAGACATAAGGCTGCCAAAAATCAAGAGGTTGATCACCTGGAGGTTGTGGCAGAAGAGTTTGACAAAGAAGTTGAGAGGATGAGTCTTCTGGAATCAAGCCTAAGGCCTGAAGAACCTGGACTTGTTGATCCCGCACAACCAAAAAAGGGCAAGGGAAAAATAGGGACATCTAGAACTGAAGGTGTCCAAGCGAGTGAGCATCTAAGCGACCAAGAGCTGAACAAACTCATTAAAATAGAAAATGGGCTCTTTCCATATAGTGGTGAAATAGAGATTAGGTTGAATATCGTAAACATGTTTTACGTGACGAGATATCATCTAGAGGAATCATTTGCAATGGTAGAAGACTAGGAGGTTCCCTTCACCATAAAAGAGATCAATAACCTTTATGATCTCGCGAACAATCTAACTGATTACCCTGGCCAAAGGATCATCACCAAACCTAAGGAAGGTAATGTGAGCAGGACTTTGAAAGCAACGAGTTGGGAAGAAACAACAATTGGGAAACTGCAGCTATACCCTCATAACTGAAAACTGAAGCTAATATTTGGTTATACTTTGTCAAAAAGAAGATAGTTCCTACGCGGCATGACAGTACGGTGTCAGTCGAGTACGTAGGTCTCCTATACTGTATTATGCAGAAGCAGACGTTTAACTTAGGATGGGTCATGAATGGAACGCTTCTCAGCTATATGAAACACTCCAAAGTCGCCAAGCCCTTTCCAACTACAGTGGAGAAACTGTGTCTCAAGTACCTTCCCACCCTCGCAAGATACCTACAGATAGAAACGGGTGGGAGAGATAACTTGGCGGGACTCAACCGCTTAAGAACCCTTCATTTAATAAGGAAGAAGAACGCTACTAGAAGACATAAAAAAAGGAGACTTAAACCTGAGCACAATGAAGATGATGAGTCTCTACCTCTACCATCACTTAAACGCAAGGAATCAACCTTAATGATATAGGTTTATGCGACTAAAGCCAACCAGCCTAGTAGTGACCCACAGTAAAGAAAACGAAGAAAATTGACAGTTAAAAATGTCTTAGAAGAAGATTCTCCCACTCACTCCAACCTCCAAGATATCCATCCACCTCCTCCTCCACCTGGCATAGAAACACACCACCTCCTTCACCCACCCAACTACCTCCAATATCTTCTTTCTCCCATTCAGCGCAGTCCTCGCCCAGCTTTCTCTACTAAGATCAATTCCAATCTTTTGCCTACCATACCCATCTCGCCAACCATATCTCATGATCACCCACCTCCTCCTCCTCTAATTAAAACTCCTCAAGGCTCTCCATTCAACGAAAATCTGTGTCGTCTAGCAATGCACCACTTCAATTACAAATCATCGATCCAAACCTAGAGCGTTCTAGCCAGAATGTACCAGCAGTAAACCTCTCAGAGGGGGATGTTGACATGGAAAAGGTAGTATATTATGGCACGTGGCTTAACACCACGACGAATAATGAAATGATGTGAGATCCTTAAAACTTGTTGACGATTTGTGGCCCACTCTTCAAAGACATACCTATCAGAGGAGCTGTAGAAGAGACGAGCTCAATGAGAAGAGTATAGCCTAAAGTTAAGGCCAAGAACCAAACAAAAAAGAGCTTTACGATTTGCTCATGAATGTAGTCGTGGAACTCATGCATCTAGCATTTGACGAAGTTCTCCAAGAGAATATGACATTGCAAAACCAAGTCACTCGCTTCAACACGTGACGAGGCTTAATGCCAAGATAGCCACAGTCTCGCAGATTAATTCTACGAACTCACACGTTTCAGCTGTTCTAGAAAACGTCATAGTTTGATGATTGCACATTTCACCCAATCGCGTCAAATTGTAGAGCGACACAACAGGCATTTTACAGCATAACTGGAATACACACACACAGTATTCCTACAACGTGTCCCTCAGCCTATCATCGCACAAGAACTAATGACACCATTCCCCCCATTCAATCTACAATCCCACTCTTTGAGAACTTGATCCTCGCTCAGAGAACTAAACTTAGGGGTGATGTTTTTTAAGTTATAATATTTTGCCTTTTCATTTATGCTATAGATCCCACTCTTCATGTCTGCTTTACCCTGTTTTTAGTGTCTAAATGTAGGATTGTTAACAAAAGGATAAATTGACGAATCATAAAGGAACTCATGTAAAGAAAATAAGAAAAGACTAAACCATCACGAGAGAAGAGGTTCGCTAGAAGACAAAAGCGATAGATATATTGAGTGATGTGACCTGACGAAATAGACAACTTTCAGCGCTTAGTTGGTCATAATGATAGATTTCTCACCAAAAGCTACCTATTTAAGAAGCTCTGCCGCGATCAAGAAAAGGTGTGAGGCCTGTATGGGTCATAAGGCCAAACATCTGTACTGACAGACCATTCCTAAAGAGTCGGTGGCAAGGATTAGTCTTACCATTGGTTGTAAAGTCCATTCTTTTCTTCTCCGTTTTTCTGTAAAGTGAGCTTGTGCTATGAGTGAAGAAGATGTCATCCCATATTCCCCTAACTTGTATTTTCCTTTTCTTCTCTTTCCATTTTTATTATTTCTTTACATTGTATTTTTTTATATTGTACAGTGGCCTAAGGCTTATACTCTTTAATAAAATGTATGCTTTTACACTTTTCAATCCATCCATCTATTTACTGTTCATCTGCCATTATGTTATTTGTAGTTTAGGTTTATGATTCATGTTTAACAAGTAGTCTAGCTTATAGTGCTTGTCCAGTTAGCCGAGCTACATTCTACACTTGGTTAGTGTATGTCATCAACTTTCTAAGAGGGTAAATAGAAAGGACGTGGCTAACACAAGCAAGGAAGAGTTTTCTCAACCTTGGCGAGATGGCTTCCTTTATTTCTATCCCGAAAGGTGAACAAGTCTGAATATTAGGCCCTGAGAGGTTGTCGTACTTAAATGTGAAGTACTTCGAGTATTATAAGTGAACACTGCTATATATAACTTGTCTAGCAAGGTTTAGTCATTTGGATCCTAAAAGGAGACTAAGTTTGACGTTTAATGACTCTGAGAGGAGCATGCATTAATGATAAAGTACTTATGCGAGGTATATCGCGTTGAGGTGGTCGTATAGCTTATTCATCGGTAGCATTAGAGATTCCTTCACCACCATCCTCCTACAAGTTAGTTCACTCACTCCTCCATTGCACATCCACCTCCATTAATTAACTTTAGAGCATCTCTAGGATAGTTAGGTAGTTTAATTATTTTTATATTCTTTTAACTCATTTCCAAAAATACCTAGTTGACAATAAGACCCTAGAACTAAGGTTTGATATCAACTCCCTGTGTTCGACCCTGGATCATCCAGGTAAACCTATTGTTTCGTTTACACTTGGGCAAGCAATAGGAAAACTTGCACTTTGCGGACTTAGGAGTAGGTGGTGAAGATATTGGGAGCATCTCGCATGCAATGGCTATGTCATCTCGCATGATGAAGAGAATATAGGAGAGAATTTTTCATGCAATGATCTGTATTCAATGATGCATCATCATACCACCAAACATACAAACAACCATTCTACATTGAGTCCATTAGCAAAGAAAACACCCACAAACCAACAAGCAAGGAGTGTAGGGTGTGCACGCAATCCCCCAAGCACTTATTGTTGGTTTTTTATTGTGCTCTATAATAAGTTTATGAATAATTGGTTTATTGTTTAATAAAAGTTTTTATTCTAATTATTATGCAATTGCATGTTCTTTATAATAATATCAATGAATATGTTATTATATTCTAAATATCCCTAATCGATTATTATTGTGGGAACAATAATAAATTAAGATTAGTATAAGTTATAATTGATAATCATATGATGATTATATGTAAAGACATAAATTATAATCATATTTTCTTATTAGATAATAAGAATTGGACGAACCCTTTTTGAGATCATTACATAGACATGTGCATAAATAATCTCAAATAATTGATTGTTTTGATCCTTAGACTTGAGATTATCATAGTGTCAAACATAAGAATTAATCTATTATGATGCAATCAAACGCTGTCTTTAATAAGATAATTATAAAGGTTGCACTCAAGTATGTTATTAATTATGTAGTTGACAATGATTAATCAAGATGAAATTTATCTCTATTGTTATGGAGAGATATCTTTAAGGCCCTTAATTAAGCTTGACTGTGGAAATGCACGACCGTGCTATAAATGAATTAATAAGGGTATTAATATCATTTATTATTTCAGTATGCTTATTGATCGAGAAAGAAATTGAATTAGATAAGGTAACTTTGTCCATGCCTTAGTCCATGCCTTATATTCAATTATAGATATCATGTGATAAAAGGATTAAAACTATAATTATAATAGGTTACGTTGGATCACCGACTTAATTTAATATGGGTAGCCATAATGTCTTGCTAGAGACAAATTATGACTTATGGGCGATAAAATGAGTTATGGGCCCATTGCCATATTAAATTAACCTAACAGGTCACACACAAAAGAACTGGGTCGAATTTACCTTTAGGCTGGTAATTAATAAATCCAATTGAAGAATTGCAATCCTATTACGAAACATAATTAATAAGTCCAATTGGAGAATTGGAAACTTATTAGAAGACGTAATTAATAAGTCCAATTGGAGAATTGGATGCTTATTAGGAAACCCCAGGAAGCCTACAAATAAGACCTTAGGGTTCTTATTTTAAATACAAGAAAAATACAAGCAAAGACATAAAATTCTTTCTACACAAAGAGACAATAGAGAGAGTCAAAATTCACACTTTGTGAGGTTCTAGTAGACTCAAATTCGAGTAGTTGAATTCTCAGTTCGTGTGTAGATACTGTTAGAGAACGCTAGTGATTTTGCAGCGTTTTGGTGATACGAATTCGAAGGATTGTTCTGTTCATAACAAAACAATTCCAACTTGAAGAATTATTCACATCGGCTTAGAGGTAAGTTTATTCGTGATTTAATTGTTTATGGACGGTCTGCTTACGTTCTAAGAGTTAGAAAAAAAATTTATGTTAATTTTGTTGCATCTACCCGTAGTTCATTTTCCAACACTTATTTCGTAGAATTTTTAGGCAAAAGAAGTGAAGCTTGGTGAAGCAACGTCTAAGCGAGAAGACGCTTTCAACCAATGTGTTTAGCAAAGAAGCAATCTAGGCGTGTAGAGCACAAGCAAACAAAATTGGTTGGCGCGATAGTTTAGTCATTTAGAGCACTAGCTAGGCGTTCAACAATTTAGCAACGCATGAGTAGGAATGTACCTTTGTAAAACATGGCCGTAAGACTTCAGCCGCCAGTAAAGAAAGAAGTTATTTCATGAATGTGGTTTCTATAGATGGGATGAGCCCTTCCTCTGTAAATTAGGGCTAGACCAGATATTTAGAAGGTGTGTCCCTAAGTATGTAACGACTGAGATAGCTATGAAGGTCTCCAAGTGTCATGAAACACCCTACGAAAGACACTTTGGCTGACAAAAGATAGCTATGAAGGTCTTGTAGAGTGGGTACTTCTGACCTACTTTGTTTCAAGATGCAAGGAAATTTGTGGGCAACTATGACCAGTGCCAGAGAATAGAATATGTCTCATCGCGATGAAATGCCTCAACAACCCATCGTGGATACCTCTTTAATGCATGGGGAATTGACTTTTTGGGACCATTTCCTCAATCTGGTGGTCATTTGTACATCTCGTTGGCTGTGGACTATATTTTGAAGTAGGTTGAGCCCATATCCTGCGCGAAGAACGTTGCGATGGTAGTCTATAAATTTTTAAAAAAACATCTTCCCACATTTTGGGACATTTGGAGCCCTTACCAGTGATGAAGGTTCTCACTTCATTAATCGCATCATGGCTAAATTGCTTGTGAAGTACAACATCAACCTTGAAGTTACTACTGCCTACCATCGTCAAACAAATGGTCAGGCGAAGGTCTCCAATAGAGAAATCAAGAAGATATTAGAAAGAGTGGTAAATTTATCCCCCAAGGACTGGGATGATCACCTGGACTCAGCATTATGAGCTTATTGCACTGTGTACAACACGCCGCTTGGAATGTGTCCTTACATGCTAGTCTTTGGGAAAGCTTGCCATTTACCACATGAGTTGGAACATAAGGCTTTACAGGCATGCAAAAAGTTAAACTTCGACAATAACACGACAGAGAAAGCAAGGTTTTGGCAATTACATGAGCTTCAAGAATAGCATTCTCAAGAGTCACACCCCATTCCAGATTATTTACTCTCGACCTGAGAGATGGCGTGAAGTCAACTGACATCGCTCCCCTTCTAAATGATACCATCTGACTCTGACAACCTTTTGGAATGCTAAACCTCTTGAGTAAGATAAAACTTATTCAGTGAATTAACAATACAAACACAAATTAAACAAACTTCTTTATGTTACTTCAAAATAAGTTAAGGATAAACGCAAATGATTATTGATTGTACTCTTAGAAAAAACAAAAGTTAACAATTGGACTTAACCCTAACTTATGTACAACCCAAAAGTAAACCAAAGTAAAGACCAGCAGCAGTGAAACTATTAACAACTTTACACAAGAGGTTGGAGATGTTGGAATTTATGTCCTAAAACTCGCAGTTTGTAATCATATTCTATTTAATAAAGTCATTATTGATACTATAATCTTAAAGCCAATAAACTAAGGATCAAAGGCTATTATTCAGTAAACTGAAACTTTATGTAGAGACATAAATGTGGATCAAGTTCGAGTATAGATCTTAAATAGTCTATAGTATACCAATACGGTTGGGCACCTTATTCTGGGGACACTATGGATGCGACCCACTTTGTAGTTAGTACAAATGATGTGATCCTGAATCGTTCATATAGAGACATGGAAGTGGGGGCATCCTATGTAAATAGTTTACATAAGACTGGAACCATGGAATAATCGCTTTTAGGTTATAACACCGTTGACTTTAATAAAATCAACTATTTCTTTTAAAGATATCTAGTGTAACTTGATCTTAATCCTGAGCTAACTATGAAGTTCTGTTCACACGAAATTATCCTTTGATTTGCATAAGTGAGGGCAGCTTAATGACGCTGAACCAATAAGCCTTCCATTTCAGGTGTAAGATCGGGTGGATGCTAGGGACATAGAGTGCAAGACATAATTCACTACTACCCACTCTAGGGTTAGTAGATAAGTTGTTCCCTTAAGGACTGAATCCAGGTCTTGAACAAGGGACCCCACCCACTCATTGGCTCGAGAGGGATTCGGTTTAAAGGTTAGACCTTAAACCAATTATTAAATAGTGGATCAGTGAGACTTACAGAGCAAGATATAATCTTGGGGGTAAAATGGTACTTTGACCTAGCTGAGATTATGAACAACTTGTGAAGGATTAACTTACTTATCATGGTTATATCACATGGACACAAATATATCTATAGTGAGGGGAGTGCAACTACGAAACTCTTGTGGAATGACCCGTAAGTTAATGAAAGTTGATTAACTCGGTCAAAAGAGTTTAGATAGCTAATCTCGGATCGTTGGAGCCCATGATCTATAGGTCCATTAGGTTCTCATGCTAGCTCACAAGGAATCAACTTAGAACATTGTGATGGAATAATTCGAATTGTTCGAATTAGGTAAAGAGAGAGAAATCGACGGATATAGTTGATATAGTCGTCGTATATAACTTAAAGATAGAGCTTTATATTTAAATGAGAATACAGGTTCATATTCGAAAGCTCAGAATTGATGGAAAAGGTGAAAGTTGTAAAAAGTCAAAATGTTGACTTTTGACTTTGAAAATTCAAACTTTGACCGACTTTATATTCAAATGGAATTTGAATTTTGAAAAAATTAATGTGGATTCTTACTCGGGAGGTCGAAATTAATGAAGACGGAGAAAATGGTAAAAAGTCAAAATGTTGACTTCTGAGTTTTTAAATGTTTAAGTACCATATCACCCTTGGAAGCACATTGCGTGTAATTAACAAATGGCTTCATGCATGTGAGACACCTACTTGGTGATATGCTAAGTGTGGAGAATAGAAGCTCACTACATGCAATTATTGTATGTAGTTTGCTTATAAAAAGAGTGCATTGCAAATGTAAAAGAAGATTAGTTTTTTTTTTTTTTTTTTTATGAGTTTTTGATTTTGTGATTTTAAATTGCAAAATTTAAACCAAAACTCTTTTTCTTTCCACTAGATCTCAAAGTTAAGTTCCTCCTCCTAAATCCTCCACTCTCTCTATTCTCTCTACTGTTCGAGTCCCACAACTCGGTTCAAAGTCTGGAGAATAGAGGGTCAACGTTAATGTTAGTCTCGGCTTCAAATACGTGATGAGATTACGACAATAGAAAAGCATCAAAGGTGATTTTTTCTATTAACCCTAATTTTGTTTCATTTTAGGGTTGTAATGCATGTTAATCACTAAAGTGTTTAGTTGCTTAGACTAAAATTCGATCTTTATTCCGCTGCTCATGTCTACCGTTTCCATCAGGAGACAACGATCAGGCTCTTTAATCATGGCCACTACTTAGAAAATGGAAAACATTTGGAAAGGGTGAGCTAAATAGCCCAGTGAGTGACAGTTTTATAAAACATACTTTTCGAATAAGTGAACTCTAGTCTCTTTCATAAAGGACTATATTACAAACATAGGTGTAAAATCATCAAACTCTTTTTGCTATCTCCTTCTAAGTAAATCTCTGTCAAATCTTTCTTTCTTAGAAAAAACAATTCCTTCTCTTTTATTTGTTTTATTCTATACCTTGGAACCTCGGTCACGATAGCAATCAAATCGACCTATACCCTACCTAATATTTAGGTCAAGATTATATCATGACTGAACTCGATCATGATGTTGTCATGCCTGAACTTGGTCAAGATAGCAGAGGGCTTATGAGACTATCTTGCCTGAACTCAATGGTAGCGGCTAAGTGGTCAGCATAGACCTTTACCCCTAAACTTGTGCGCATTGACCGTCGAGAACTCGATATATAGAACAAACATGGTTTTCTTCCTTAAAATCATTCTCAATAAGCTCATGCTTTTGCAACAACAATCTAAAACATTTAATAAATATGTTTCAAATACTTATAATGTAATCATAAAACATTGCTTGTAAATCTCATCAACAATTTCTCAATAAATACATTCATTGCTAAAGATTTCTAAACTCATTGTGTGAAATTATTTTCCAAATAAGTAAGCTTGTAAAATATGCTTAGAATGTTCATTTAGAAAGAACTTTGTCACTCACAAATGGTAGCTTCAACCCTCGACCTATAAACTTGCGTTATCACCTAACCTGAAATAATGGAAAATAATACCATTTAATTCTCTTAAGTCATAAAAATGCCAAAACTTTCCCAAAACACCAAAAAGTATCCCAAAAACACATATTTGGCATGGGTGGCACGCATGGGGTAGGCAGCAAGGCTAACACACTCGTACAAGGCCTGGGAAGACCTTACCGCATTAACCTCACAATGGCGGCATGTCACGCGCCTCTCCGGTCGCGTGCCTTGCGTCTCGCCTGCAAGGCTTACCGCATGCACCTTATATTTGGCTATGCATCCAACAGAAGCCAAAAATGTGTCTCTGACCTCTTTCATTACCAACTTGCATGTTCATCTCCACTAGTGACCTTTGACACCTAGCAAACACCACACTTTTCAGAAACTCAATTTTCAGCCAAAACCATAACTTTACTTAAGAGGCCCATATCATAAAATTCATAACTCAAATTTAAATATTTTCTTCCACAAAGTTGCTGGAAAATCTCTTAACTTACCTCAAACTTCTGCTAAAAACTCCACGAATTGTGTTTGGTAGCCTTCTTAGAGTGAACATTGCTCATAATTTCACCAAAAGTGATCTTTCTCCATCCTTTAAACTTAAACTCAATTGTTCTCTCTTTAATTTTAACCCCCCATCTTAGAAAATAAACACAAATTCTAAACTTTTGGGACCAATTTTAGAAAAAAAGCACGAGTAATTTGGGAGAAATTACAACCTGAAGTAACCTATTTATATTGAGCCTTGCATGAAAAGTTCTTGACACATTCTGCTTGTGCAAATTTAACCTATGCATGCACATGACACCTGTAAAGCACTCCACCGACTTCACCTCTTAATCATATCGCCTAACCAAAATGCCTAAGTGTCAAAAAACCAGCCAAACACCTTGTCAAATGCCAAACTAACCTCCCTTGACAAAGCCACAAACCTCTTCTCGCATAGCCATGCCCTCCACGCCTAACTTCTCAATGCCACACTCACCTTCTCACCAAGCCTAAATGCCCAGCAAACCTCTAAGGACATGTCTTCTTGCCTAATTCAAACGTTGAATGTAAACCCCAAACTTTAAGAAATTTGGATCTTCTCAAGAGCTTGAAAGGATTAGTTTTAAGTGAAGTTAAGACATGAAAGTGGGCTTTAGAAGTCTATCATGGAGAAAGAAGGAAGGAAAGCTATGGTGGTTTGATTTAAAAGTTAAAGTCCACATGGTGTTGGCATTTTAGCCTTGGTAGGCGGCCAAAAGAAAGAAGATAACCTCTAAAGACGTTAGTTTGGGCTAGAAGAGGCTTGTTAGGCAGCAAAAGAAAAGAAGATAACCTCTCAAGAGGTTATTTTAGTATTTTATGGTTATAATGTGTGGCCAAGAAAAATGAAGAAAGCCTCTAAGGAGCTAGGCGTTTGGACTAGGTGAGAAAGGTGTCTTTAGAGTTTAGTGGGGTGTTTAAGATGGGCGAAAAGACATGGTCTTAGAGGTTATTTTGAACATGGCTACGTGAGGAAGGCTTGGCTAGTCGGCCAAGGCTAGGTGTTGAGAGGTTAGTTGAGCGGCCAAGCTATGCGAAAGGAGGTTAGCAATGCGATTAAGACAAGTATGTGGCATGCTCTAAGCAAACGGTTTAAGGTTAATCTAGGTATCCAGTCTTATTCAAATCAATTTTGTGGCCAAGGAGGACGTGGAGGAGATGATAAGGTGTAAATAAGAGCTTAAAAGGTGAGTCTAATCAAGGATTAAGTGTCACCTTAATCACATGCAAGGACTTCTATAAGTAGGCAGCTTCAACAAAGGATTTCTCACAACTCACTCGTGTATTTTCACTCAATTTAGTCTTGAAAGTCCAGAAATTGTGTTTAGTTTATGAGAGAGGGCTGTTATGTGTTTTGGATTCAAAAGAGTAGGCGTTTTGGTTGAGCAAATGCGAGAAGGTCAATTTCTAGAAGAATCTAAGCAAGGATCATTCACAGAGGGCTACAGAACTCATCCTTTGGAATTTTGCTCTGAAATTTTGAGGTAAGAAAGTTAAGACAATTTTTAGCAACTTTGTAGAAGGAAGAATTTTTCATTTGAGTTCTGGATTTTAGGTTATAAACCTCTAAAATAGAAGTAAGGTTTTGGCAAAAAAAATGAGTTTTTGGGCAGTGGAGGTTATTGGCGGATTGTTTGGGGTTGTAGGTGTGATGGGCATGTGTTTTACGTTAAAAGAGGTTAGCGTAAGGATGTGTGTGACCATAAAAGCACGTGGCAAGCCCTACGCGTGAGGGCCAAGGGAGATGCGTACGGCGCACGTGTGGGCAATGCCCCTTGCTAGGTTAGCACGTGGTTGGCCTACCTAAATCATTGCACACATCCAGCCTCTACCTCACACCCCCTGCGCGCCAGCCATGCCAAAAGTGTGTTTTTGGGCTGTTTTTTAAAATTTGGAGAATTTTAAGACAAGTTCTTATGTTTTTAAGATTAGAGGGAATAAAAAAAAAATATTTCCCATTATTTTAGGTCAAGAGGAGATCGAAAAAATTTATAGATCGAGGGTTGAAGCTACTATGTGTGAATGACACATTGACTTCTAAAAGTATTTATTAAACAAGATTTCAAACCTTATAAGCAATAGCTTGTAGGTGACAAAATGAGTTTAAAGATGATTTCTAAATGTTATTTATTATCATATGTTTTAAGCATGCTTTCATGTATGAGTATTTGAGTATACTGATTTAGAAAGTGTTTCAAAAGCATGAGATTTGAAAAATATTTGATATATATTTATTGATGTCTTTGTTAAACAAGATTAAGCAAGTATGTTTATGATGAGTTTCCAAAGTATTTAAGCACGTTTTAGACTGTACTATCTGATATATATTGCAACCATTTGGGGGATGAGGCCTGTCCATAAAGGTTCCTTTAATAAGGTTATTCAGTAGATATGTAGTTCCCATCACTGGAACAAGTTAATGAGATAAGGGTCTACATATGTCTATGTTTCCATCTTAAAGGATGAGGGCTTATACGAATGCCTAGTTTGCATCTCATTGTAGCTATAGAGAGATAGAGCACTATTGATGCTTAGTTTTCATCTCATAAGTATCATATCACAGAATGAGGGCCACCAAAGTGTCTATGATTCGACCTTGTGACTCGTGTCGTATAGTAATAAAGAATAGAAAGAGGTTTTAATTATATGTATTATGATTTATTTGCATAAAAGAAAAACTTTAAAGTTAAATCATTTTGAAAGCATGTTTTTTTAAAATCGTCACTCACTGGGCTTTTTAGCTCACCCTTTCCAAACGTTATCCCACTTTCAAAGTAGAGGTTGTGATCTGCAAGCCTGGCCGTTGTCTCCAAGTCTACTGTGCAAAAGTTGTGGATAGTTTAGTTACTAAAGGTTAATTTTAGTTTATACCTTATCATATACATGGTTTTGTGTAAGGTTAAGTGCAGTCGCTTAATTTCTGTTTGGTATACAATAAACGACATCTACCTTCGATTACTTTTTAATAAATGTAAGAAGTTTGTTTCTTGTCGTTTCTGCTGCACAAGTCTTAAATTACTCAAGTTATTTAGCGTGGTAAAAGAACAATAGTTAGGGTTAACTAGTCTTGTTCAGAAGGAGAGCAATGTCGGTTGGCTTCATGCCACATCTTAGGCCAAGCAAGCAGGTGCTCAGGGTGGGGTGTGACATCTAACATACTTAGAGGTTTTTTTCATCCTTCTCAACCACACGCATAACCAAAACTTTTCTTTGGTTGCCTAGCACCATCACTTGGCTCAAATAACCTCTTTAGAGGTTATTTTTTCATGGCTGCCCACCAAGCCTAAAATGCCTATACCATGGACGTAGCTAAAAATTTCCCCTTTTTAACTTAACTTCCATTTAACTTTTAACATATTCGTTCATAAGTTTCCTTCTTTACACCTAACATGACATACTTACAGTGACGCTTGTCAAGCTTACTTTCCCATCTTAACTTCATTTAAAATCATCATTTCAAACTCTTTGAAAAATCCAAGTTCATTGAAGTTCGGGGTTTACATCAAGCCTATGAGAATGCCAAAATATACAAGAAAAAGATGAAGGCATGGCATGATAGTCAAATCCATAAACATGAATTTCATATTGGACAGAAAGTATTTTTTTTTCAGTTCATATTTACCTCTATTTTTGGGTAAGCTTCGTTCACAATGTTCTAGATCATTTGTGGTTAAAGAAATCTTCTCGAATGGTGTTGTGGAGATTATCTCGCTGGACAAGAAATATGAATTTAAGATAAATGGTCAAAGACTCAAGATGTCACACTCTGCTCAAGGCACCTACTTTCTTGGCCTAAGACCTGGCGTGAAGCCAATAGATATCACCCACTTCCAAAAAGACACCAGTTGACCCTTAACATGACCTTAACCTTAATCCAATAAATAAAGAACAATAGCGGAAGCTATAACATGTAACTTAAAAATAGGACTGCAAGAAACTCTTCCTAATTAAAACAACCTTTAGATAAGTTTATACAGACGACACGAAACCTTATTCACATAACAAAACACAACACCAAATTCCCAAACCTAAGTCTATGAAAAGTACTAACCAAAACACGAATAATAAGAGACTAAACTCTTCAGCAGACAGATAGCGGCGATTCAGGCTCTAAGGAAATGGTCTCTACTTGGAAATTAAATGGGAAAACATTTGGAAAGCATGAGCTTAATGAGTCCAGTGCATGGTAGTTTTCTAAATACTTTTCATAAAAGTTTGTAAACAGTATTATGCATATCTTTTAAACAATAAACAGTGAATTATAAACTGAAAGCTTTAAACCTTAGAACAATTAGAAACAGTAACATGAGTCATTGTTTTTCCTATTTGAAACTCAAGTATCTCTGATCCTGCCCCTTTACGAGTAATTTAATCCTACCCTGTTACGAATAATTTAATCTTGCCCCATCACGAGTAAATTTTAAGCATGTTTAGTAATTAGTAATTTTTTAAATACCTTGGTTCTGATAAAGCATTTTTAAACTATAAACTTTAAATCCTTTTGCAATAAGAAATCCTTAACTTACTCTCAATATAATCCCTAAACGTAACCTCAAATAACAGTAATCTTGCGTAAACTTAAAACAATAACATGCTTGAAAACAATTCATAAATAGCTTAAACATTTAACATAAATCATTCATAAATAAAGGCTTCAAACATGCTTATATTACTTTAATAAAATCATTTCCATTCACAAATACAAGCCTAAATCCTTGGCTTATAAATTTTCCTGATCTCCTTTTGTCCTGAAAATATCGTAAAGTTGTCCAATTAATTTTCATTGATCAAGAAGACATAAAAAATGTACTTAAAATTTCCAAAATTTTCTAAAAAGACCGAAAATCATGTCATGACATTGCTAGCCCTCATGGGTGGGCAGCTTGGCCTTGGTTGCATGCTGGGCTGCCCACGTGCTAACCTCACGCACAGGCACGCCACGCGTCTCTCTTGGTAAAGTGCCTGGTGTCCCGCACAGCTCTCCTTGTGTGTTACCTTGGTCTTGCGCACCTCGCCTACAAGTTGTACGTCCAACGTCAACCACCAATCACAATAACCCCTTAGTTATTAAAACGCCCACTTATCTCGCCTAGCATGCATCACACTGATCTACTGCCTCATTTTTTGTCCAAAATACATGACCCAACTTTCAAAAATTATAACTTTAGAATTCATAACTTTTTTAACAAAACATCCTTCTACAATGTTGCTCAAAATTGTTTTAACTTCTTACCTCAAATTTGAAAAGGAAATTTTCGAGAAACGAGCCTTGTAGATCTTTAGAAGTGCAGCTTGCTCAAATTCTTCTGGAAAATGACCTCCTCACCTAATCTTAATCCAATCGTCAACCTTCTTGAATTCAAATTGAACAGCATCCCTCTCTCACGAACTAGACAAAATTTCTAAATTTTCAAGATCAATTTGAGTGATTTTGTATGAGTGCATTGTGAAAAAATAATTGTTGAAGCTGCCTATTTATAGAATTCCTTGCAGTGATTAAAGTGACACTTACTCCTTGATTAGACTCACCTCTTAAGCTCTTATTTACACCCCCATCATCTCCTCCACGTCCTCCTTGGTCGTAGAATGCATATTAATAAGATTAGGACACTTAACCTTAAACCGTTTGCTTAGAGCATGCCACATACTTGTCTTATTCGCATAGCTAACCTTCTTTGTCATCTTGATAGATTGGTCACCCAACTAACCTTTCAATGCCTAGCCTTGGCATCCTCGCTAATCGCATGCTAACCTTTAAATGCCTAGCCAAGCCTTCCTCGCATAGTCATGCTCCCTCGCCTAACAAACCTTCCTTATGTGGACAAGCCTTCCCCGCATGCACCCTTCCTCGGCCATACTAACCTCCAAACATGTTGACAAGTGCTTTGCTTAAACGCATAGATAACATCTTTGGAGGTTATCTCGCCTACTTGCTCCACGCCTAACCTTGTCTTTGGAGGTTCTTCACGTTCAGAACCATCTTCTCGCCTAGGCTAACTCCAACGCCAAAAACTTAGCAATATAACCTCTTTATACTTATAACTAAGCCAAAAATTCCTCATGACAAACTTTCTTTAGCACTTTTTAACCTTAACTCCATTCAACTCCTAATCTTCCAACTACTTTAAAAGGATTTAGGTTTTCTTCCAAGGTTCGAGGTTTACACAAGGCATACCATAAAGATGAAAACCATGTCAAATTCTATGTGGACTTATTGTAAAAATTGGCTTCAAAAGCATTACCTTAAACGCATTGATGTGTTTGTACTCATCGCATGACCATTCATTATACAAACATATTAATTTTGTGCATCAATTTTATTGCTTTATTTTCCTTTCTTTCTTTTTGCTTTATTATTTTTTTCCTTTGCTAATTTATTGCTTTCCGTTACCACTTTCTTTATTGCTTTGTTTATCATTTTCTTTATTGTTTTCTAGTTAGCTTAGGATAGTTGTTTTGTGCCTGTGGGGATAAAAAGGGGGAATTCTAGACAAGCAAAAGAGTAACCTGGGAAAGGTACGCGAGGCACAGTTAGGTGATAAGATTTGAGTTTTCTAGCCCAAAATTTTGTATCACCTAAGGAGTTGTGCGTTGTATAGTAGAGAGTAACCTTAAGAACTGAGATAGCAAAAATCATAAAATGATCTCTTTGTTGGGTAACACTTCTATTTTGGCTCCTTGTACTTAATTTGATGCATTTGATACTACAAAAGAACTTTGTGATTTGCTGTCCACACATTTTCAGTCTATTGGGCTTGCTCATTATTATCGATTACATTCTTGACTTGTTAGTCTAAACCAGGAGATCGAACAATATGTGAATGAGTATCTTGCCACCTTTCAGTCAATTTGAACTTAGTAAGACCATGCAAAAATTAGTCTTGAGCATATTCGCCTCATAAAAGTCAATGTGGGTTTATACGTAAAGTATGAATCAATTCAAGCTGCTCTGTTAAATCGCAACCCTCTGCCATCTCTCGAAGCCGCCATTCAGGAAATCTTATTTGAAGAAAAACAACTTTGGCATGGTTTCCTCTCTGCCCTCTGATGTCGCTCTTGGAAGAACCACCACTCATCCACGATCTGTTAATGAATCCACTTTCTGCAAAAATTGTAAACTCCATGGTCATAAGTTTGCTAACTGTCCTACTATTAAGTGCAGGTATTGTCACAAGCGAGGTTACATCTTGGAAAATTGTCCAACTTGCCCACCTTGCCCTCCTGGTCTCACACATAAACCTAAGTTTTCTCCTAAAACTTGTTCTCAAACTGTTGTTGCTGCTACCACCCCATTCGATATCACCGAACCTCCAAAATTTCAACTAAATGATCCTTATAACTTACTGAAACAGGTGATCTCTTCCAACTCTAATGCTCTTACTGTCACTCCAGGTACGTCTTGGCTCCTTGATTAAGCTCGTTGTAATCATATGACTTTTGACATTTAGTTGTTATCCTCCCCTATTTCTGTTCAATCCCTTTCCTCAATTTACTCTACCAATGGTAACCACATATCTATCTCTCACACTGGTACTGTTAATACACCCATCATAAATCTGTCGAACACTTATCATGTCCCAAATCACACATTCAACCTAGCCTCTGTTGACCAATTATGTGATCTCGGACTAACCACTGTCTTCTCTTTCCATGGGTGTCAGGTTTAGGATTCTCAGACGGGGTAAGTGATTGGTAAGGGACAGAAGGTGGGACGATTATTGGAGCTCACACCTCTCCAACACTCTCTTGTGTTTCCACCCATTTATGCACCAGTCATTCATAACACTATATATCAATTTCATTTTCGCCTAGGTCATGCATCCTCTGATAAACTTCATAAGCTTAGTTTCTACTAGCACTTTGAATAATGCCTCAAAATTTAGTCATTTTTAATGTTTAAATTGCAAACTTACGAAACAACCTGCTTTATCATTTTTTAATTATACTTCGTTATGTGATACACCATTTGGCCTTTTTCATTTCGACATTTGGGCATGTGGGCTTTTTTCGTTTTCAAAAGAAAGATTTAGAGAAAAGACCTAAATTATCCATCATATTTCACAAATGTCCTAATTTTTTAATTATTATCTAAACTAGAATTAGTTAAAAATAAATTATAGTCGTAGATCTTAAATAATTTTTTAGTATGTATTTTAAAAAATATTAAAGATTTTTCTCCTTAATTATCAACCACCTAATTTATTATATCAATTGTAACTTTCTTAATTATTATATCATATACATTTATATTTATTAATGTAATACTTATTACTTGTTTATGATTTAAATATGGTATAAATTATATATCTTTATATGGTAATAGTTATTTTCAATTTAAATCATAAACCAAAATATTTTTTCATTCCATCATCAACACGTTGCTCCTTTTTTTTTTTTTCGATTCCTATAGAAATATAAACTTGTTTCTTCTTCCTTTCCGATTTGATGATATTATATTGGTTAGTATTCTTTTTTTCGTCCATTCTTCTTCTCGTATAATATTTAATTTATGTTTCCTAGCATATAGTTTTTTTTCTCAAGAAATTTGTTATTTCTACTTCAATTCATCTTCTTGTCATGTTCAGTATACACAGATTATAGGATATGAATTCTGTATTTTTTTTTTTTTTTACACATATGGTACTATATCTTTTAAAGGAAATTTTTGTGTTCGGTTACATATATACTCGTGCATATATTGGATAATACATTCACAGTTTTTTTTAGTTTTCTAATTTTTAATACTTAATTTATATACCACTACATACATATACTATGTAATGGTTCAGTATTATTTTTTAATCATTACATATATACTACTCCATAATACATATATGTTATGTGATTTGTTAAATATATACTACCTCATTATGTAATATTGCTTACAATTATATACCACTTCATATATACAATAAGACATATATAGTGACATACAGTAACAGAATTTTTTTCACTTCAGTCATGTTCTTGGTTTTTTTGTTTATCATATAGTAATATTATGTTGTTAGTCATATAAACATTTATATCTTAAATGTGTTGTAAACTACACATAGTAAACTACATATTCCTTAACAATTAATATTTAAAGTATATATTTATATAGTAAATACTGCTAAGATAGTAGAATATACATTCTCTCTCAATGTATCTATAATATGGAGCGATAATATCATACATACATATTCTCTCCAACGAGCTCCTATGTTTCCACCCATTTATGCACGAGTCATTGATAACACTATATATCAATGTCATCTTTGCCTAGGTCATGCATCATCTGATAAACTTCATAAATTTAGTTTCTACTGGCACTTTGAATAATGCCTCAAAATTTAGTCATTTTTACTGTTTAAATTGCAAACTTGTGAAACAACCTGCTTTATCATTTTCTAATTTTACTTCTTTATGTGATACACCATTTGGCCTTATTCATTCTGACATTTGGGCATGTGGGCTTTTTCGGTTTTCAAAAGAAAGATTTAGAGAAAATACCTAAATTATCCATCATATTTCACAAATGTCCTAATTTTTCAATGGCGTTCGTTTGAGCAGATTTTAGTCATCGACGTTGGCGAGTTTGTGCCTTATACCGATGGTGAACAACGTTCGTGGCAGAGCCAACGGTGAACGATGCTTGCTTGCAGGGTTATTCTAGCAGCGCATTAGCGTCGAGTTTTAGTGGCGTATCAGCGTTGGGTTTGAGTATTTTTTGGGGTATAGGAGTCAAGTTCCGACGGGTCTAAGCATTGGGTTTCGACAAGTCCATTTTAGTGTTGGGTTTCGACGAGTTTGGGACTCAGTAACTGAGGTTTCACCGTGGGTCTCTCAGTCCTTTTTGGCATTTGGTTGATGGTATAGTCGGGTTTGTGTTGGTTGATTACAAATTGCTAATCTTATTGTACTCTGTAATTGTATCATATTGTGCTCTTAATAAAATCTCTCCAAACTGGTTCTCAAAGTGGATGTAGACCGAAATGGTCGAACCACTATATATCGTTGTGTCGCTTATTATAGCTTTCTTTAGTATTATTTGGTTGTTGCATTCTACTTGTTTAGATTTTGTTCTCTGATTAGTGCATAAAACTATATCAAGTGGTTGGGAGTTTGGTATAGTCATAAGAAGTGGTAATAGAACTTGGGTGTGTTATTCCCGACAAGTGGTATTAGAGCTTCATTCGATCCAAAAGAAGATTTGGGTTTTGTGTGGTAGTTTGCAATTTACATATTCTTGGTTTAATCAGTTCTGTAAAGATGACTTCAACACTGTTTGAGGTGGCTAAGTTTGACGAGATGGGTGATTTTTCTCTTTGGAGGAAAAAGATTAGAGTTATATTAAGTCAACAAAAAGTAGCTAAAATCTTATATGAAGAGAACCTTCCGAAAACTATTACAGAAAGTGAGAAAAAGGATATGGATGAAATGGCCTATCAACGATCCTTCTGTATTTGTCACATGATGTGCTTAGGCTTGTAGATGAGGCTACTACTATAGGGAGTTGTGAAAGAAGCTAGAAATTCTTTACTTGACAAAGTCATTGCCAAATAAATTATATCTAAGGAGAAATTCTTTGGATATAAGATGGACCAAAGTAAAGGCTTAGAAGAGAACTTGAATGAACTTCAGAAGATTATAGTTGATCTCAATAATATCGGTGAGAAGATATCGGATGAGAATCAAGCAGTGATTCTTTTAAATTCATTACCTGAAACATATTGAGAGGTTAAGGCAGCTATTAAATATGGTCGGGATTCATTGACCATGAATGTAGTGTTGGATGCCTTAAAGACTAGAAATCTCAAAATTAAGAAAGAACGCATGGATGGAGAGTTACTCATGACCAAAGGAAGAAGTGACAAAAAGAGCTGGAAAGGAAAAGAGAAGAGTTCCAAGATGAATTCAAAGGGGGAAGCTAGCAAGTGTTTCCTTTGTCATAAAGAAGGACACTTTAAGAAACATTGCCCTTTGAATAAGAGCAAGGAAGCATCAAGTAGCAAGCATGCAGCTGAGACTAGTGCAGCAAATGTTACTAATGGGTATAATTTTGATTCAGTAGAGGTCTTGATGGTGTCTCACAGGGATATGCAAGATGCTCGAATCATGGATTCAGGGTGCACGTATCACATGACTTCTAATTGGGAATTTCTGATTGACTTCCAAAAAAATTATGGGAGAAAAGTCTTAATGGGTGATAGTGGTACTTGTGATATCAAGGGAACTGGGTCAGTTAAAATTGAAACACATGACGGGATGATCAGAAAGCTCACAAATGTGAGGTATGTTCAAGAACTCAAATGTACTCTAATATCTCTTGGTGAATTAGATAGATCAGGTTATGTTTTTAAATTTGAGAACGGAGTTTTGAAAGTTACCAAGGGTTCTTTGGTTAAACTGAGGGGAACTTTGAGGAATGGTCTGTATGTGTTGGAAGGTACTGCAGTTTCAGGTAGTGTTGTTACAACATCAGAGCAGTAGAAACAGTAGACGTTTGATCATGTTGTGACAAAAGTCAGAATTGATTATGGAGTACGACTATCAGGGAAAAGTTCACCACTAGTTTCACATACATAGGTTATAGACGAGTATGAATTTGATGGTGTATAGTCTCAACAGGAGAGGGCTTTGATTGATGAGGGAGTTTTTAGTGATGGTAGTATATCTGATTCGAAGAAACAATGGAAGGATGCTATGGAAGTAGAGTTATTTTCTTTCCGAAGGAATCAGACATGGTCATTGGTTCCAAAGCCTCCTATTAAGAAACTCATTCAAACAAAGTGGATTAAGCCAGGAGGTGACAATAAGCCTACGTATAAGGCTAGGTTGGTAGCCAAGGTTCTTCCAGCTCATAGGTTTAAGTACCAGTTAGATGAGCTGTAGGTTAATTACGGATGAAAGGGTGATTGGGAGAATCAGTTTGGTGTCTTAAATAGCTTGTCATGAGGGAGATTTGTAGAAAAATGACAAGTATTTAAGAGTTAGTAAAATGGATTTTAAGTTAAGGGTAGAGTGGTAATTTGCCTTTATGGAAAATTTGTAATTATCCCCATCTTCTACCTTAGGTCTTTTAATTAGACAAAAGAAAATAGGGAAAAGCAAAAGGGGAGACGACAGTAACACTAAGGAAGAGGAGTTAGGGAGAGACAGAGGCGTTCAACGACGTTCGTTTGAGCAAATTTCAGGCATCGACGTCGGCGAGTTTGCACCTTATACCGACGGTGAACAACGTTCATGGCAGAGCGGACGATGAACGATGCACGTTTGCAGCGTTATTCCAACGACGCTTTAGCGTCAGGTTTGAATGGCGTATCAGCGTTAGGTTGGAGCATTTTTCCAGGGTATAGGAGTCGAGTTCCGACGGGTCTAAGCGTTGGGTTTTGACAAGTTTGCTTAAGTGTTGGGTTTCGACGGGTTTGGGACTCAGTAACAGAGGTTTTAGTGTGGGTCTCTCAGTCCTTCTTGGCATTTGGTTGATGGTATAGTCGGGTTTGTCTTGATCGATTACAGATTGCTAATCTTGTTGAACTCTGTAATTGTATCATATTTTTGCTCTTAATAAAATCTCTCCAAATTGGTTCTCAAAGTGGATGTAGACCGAATTGGTCGAACCACTATATAACGTTGTGTCATTTATTATTGCTTTCTTTGTGATTATCTGGCTGTTGCATTCTGCTTGTTTAGATTGTGTTCTCTGATTATTGCATAAAACTATATCAAGTGGTTGGAGTTTGGTAGTCATAAGAAGTGGTTATGGAACATGCGTGTGTTATTCCCAACACAAATTGATATAAGAACATTTCATTCATAAAATATATACCGTTTTATTCAATATATACTATAATTAGATGGAATATATGAAAAACAATGCAAAATGAAAGAAAAAATAGACGGAGAGAGATTGGAAAGTGATAAAGAGATCGGGAGGAAAGAATTTTTGAACAAAATCACCCAAAAAAAAGTAATTAAGGGACAATTTTTATTATAATATGACCATAATATAATTAATCACTTATCATATTTACATAGGATATCTAATAAATACAAATATTAATCGTGGTCTACTTCCATTTTTCATTTTTCTATTTTTTAATATATTATTAATAATAAAGATGGGTAAATTGGTAATTTGGGTCTTATACTTGTGTAAAATATTAGTCAATTTAGGAAATTTATGAAAAATTTGAAAAATTTGGATCAACTTTGTAATATGGTATATCTAGGTCAACTTAATGAAAGACTCTCCACGAAATTGTTTTATAAGATGTAAATATTTTGCGACTTTGTTATATTTTTTAAAATATCACTTAAACTTAAATTTGTATAATTAGACTGGTAATCTCTTGTTAATATCAATAAAATAAACAAATATTCACTAAAAACAATAACCACATTATTTCTTCTCTGTTGGTAGTGTGTAATGGTGTCGGGATATACTACAGTTCTTTTAGGCGTCTAATGAAAGTGGTTTGGAAGGCCCGTCAAAGTAGTCGGGAAAAAATATGTATACAGATGGATCGGTTGGAAGATACTGTGGGGAGAGCCACGTATTATATCTAGATGGTTGGAAGGCCCGTCGAAGTCTTCGGGACATATATAGATGGTTGGAGCAATGTCCAGTATGTTCAATAAATGATTAGCATTCGAGAGTACAAGTTATAGACGTAAAAGCAAACTAAAAGCATAGGTAAAGTTTTTTTGAAAATGGAGTAATTTAATGTTTGTATATTCAACCTTTTCTATAGATGAGGGCTACTCCAAAAAAACTAAATTAAGCCAAATGTGTATTTTGAATGACGCATACGTCTCAATGCTTTTAATAAAATATAATTTTATGTCTAAAATAAATCCTCTTTATACGCATAAGGGCCTAATCCTTTACTTTATGCCCTTAATATTATTCAATTAAATTAATTACTATCTGCCTTGAAAAGTTCATTATTTAAAGCCTAAAACTCAATTTGTATTTCAAACAACGCTTATGTGTCTGAATGCCACAAAATGGCAAAGAAAAAAAAGAGAACAGTTTGAAAAGGGTAGAAAAATACATCCACACTATCCATCCATTTATTAATTTAATGGTCAACTAATAGTCACATAGGCCAAAGAGCACTTTAAACTCATCTTTCAAACCACAATGGCAAAATATGTTAATCTCAGCCATGAAAGATAAAACTCAAAACTTCGAGCATCAGAAATGTATTTTTGTTTTCGTTTGGTTTTATTCACACATTAATAATAACAAAGAAAGATAAAAGCATCCAAAGTGAGTTTGGCTATATGGTATTGACATAACCTTGCATTGATAGAGATCGAAAATTTAATCTCTCACTCCATAGTTATACTAAAAATAATAATAATAAAGCATCTCTGTAGACTTATGCTCCTTCACAACACTAGAAGTAGTTGTTGACAATACCAGTAAATCTGCCATGGTTAGAAGGTAGGAGAGAGATATTAAAGGATAAGAGTTTCCATGAATTAACAGGTTGACCATAATCTAGGATATCGGCTACAAACAATTCGTTATCAATTCTTGGGACAACTATATAACTTTCTTTCTTTGTTTTCACTTCCACGATAAGATGGTAAATTGTTCCTTCCTCCACAGTTAGAGTCTTACCATTCACCACAGATTGAAACGTCCAATTTAACCTTCGGTTGTGTGTAATCTTTGTCACTGCAAACTTACCAAGCTCTTGCACATATTGATCCTTCATATCTTCAATTGGTTTCCAATCAGGATGTTCATAATTCTTGCGCAACCCATCATCTAGTCCGAGGGAGATTTCCGTATAACTCATTGTAACTATTTGATTGACAGTGGTTTGCTCTTTACTTAAAATTGTATGTTAATATTTGTAGAGCTGTGGGTTATACGCACAGCTGGAAATGAGAAAAGAATTTGATTCTTTAACCTTGGACTTCAATAGTTTAATTTATCTTTGATATCGATAAAGTTGTGATTGAACCCTAAAAGTGAATATATATATATATATAGTCAAAGGATTTGATTCTTTGACCTTGGAGTTCAATAATGTGTATCGTTCAAGAGAATTTGATTTCTGAACTTGATGTCTATAAAGTTGTAGTTGAGCCCTAAAACTGAATATAATATTATCAAAACAAATTAATTCAATAGTCAGTTAACTTGATATCTATAATATAAAATTGTGGTTAAAGACTTTATCAATGAATGTATATTATCATCTAAGTGAATTTGATTCGTGTATAGATTTGGAGTTGTTCTAGTTAGAAATGCTTTAAGTTTAGTATACCAACTTTAATTAAATTTTTTTTCTATTCTCTAGTTAGAAAGAAGGAAAATGTGCGAGTGATAAAAGCTTGGAGAGAATGTTTTTGTAACTGGGTTTGAGAGAGAGAAAATTATTCTATGTGATGGTAATAAATTTTCCTATACAATGGATTTTTTTTTTCTAGTTTCGTGGTTTTTCACTAAGTTAGAAATTTTCTAGGTAATTTGTTCATTATTTTTATACTTAGTTTTCTACAATAGAAGTTGGAGTCTTTCGCAACGTCATTGAGGACGTAAGAGTTCAATAGTTGAATATGGTAGTGTGGAATCTTCATGGGGAGATTGCAATTAAGATTTACATGGTGTAATAAAAAGATAGCACTTATATTCAATTCCATTTAGTTTTGAAGCATTCCTTTATTGCCTTAGTTAAAGGTGTAAGGTTCGGGTCCAATAAACATTTTTATTACTTCTAAGAATTGTATTGGATGCTCAACATTCGGTGGTAGATTCAAAAAATTTATTGATAAAGGACTTTATAGTTTAGTAAAAAGATATATACATAGTAGCTCTCATCATTATTATTACTACCTCTCATAACTATTATTACTTTTCTTCAAAGAAGATGATGCCCTCCATCGATTTTCTTTTAAAATATTTTCCAATTTAGATTTCAAATTATATCTACGATAACATAACATTGTAATAAGAATAAATCAAGAAAATATTGACATATAACAAAAATATAACTTAAACAACCCAACAAGTATTAATAAAATAGGTATAAAACAAATGAACTAATACAAAAAATAAGAATGATTTGAAATATGAAAATCAAATATATAACAATAAAATAGCAAACTTGGTAATAGAAGAAAATAAATTATAAAACTTACCTCATAAATTATGAGATAAATTGAAGAAGAAATCACGAAGAAGTTGAAGATGAAATTTTAAAAACTAAAACAAAAAGTAAGAATGATTTTAAATATTAAAACGAATAATATAAATAAATCCAACAATTGTGTTCTACAGTTTCTACCACATTTTTTAATTTGTTTCTGTCAATTTATTTGTCACGACGTCTAGTTTAGCATGTAGTTTAGACAACGTAGGAAAATAATCTTGTTGAAATTCGATTAATCTAGATTTAATACATGAATTTGCATTATTGCATAAGCATCAATAGTTGACGTAGAAGGAATAGTTAATTACTAAATAAATGGTTGTATGCTTAAGGAAGAGTCACATGTATTGGCATTTATTATTGATGTCTCTTGATGTACTCTCCTACTAGTATAAATATATGTGAGGTTTCTCATTTGTATGTAAGGACAAAAAGGTAAGAAAAACAAATTGATAAGAAATATTATTCAAGTTCTTATTTATTCTAAATGGTGCGGGAAAGAGAATAATCTTCTTCTCTTGTCTCTTGATTTTTATTGTGAGGGTTTACTATTTCTCCAACAAGTGGTATCAGAGCAAAGGTTAGATATGACTTCAAATGGTAACATGTTACTGTCACAATCCATCCCGAGCACTTGCTTTCTCAGTTCGAGATGTGGCGTGAAGTCAACCGATGCCATTCCCCTTCTGAACAACATCAGTTGACCCTGACTACCCATCCTTTACTACTTGAGTGAATTTAAACTTACACAGCGAAAACACACAAGAAACATATAACCTTTGACAGTGGAAGTTTTTAATCTTTAAGATACTTTTACAATTTTCATAGTGTAGCCCATTTTAGAAATGTCTTTTATTTAAAGAAAAAATGTAATAAGGATACTTACACCAGACACACTAATACTTTTCAAAAAATCATTTACTTTATAACCGAAGAACATGAACATATAAACTATTTATAAAAAACGATGGTATTTTAAACAACGCATTTACTTACCTGACTGAAAACTGATTGGTCCAGTAGTAGTATGTTTAGCACGCGGAGGTTCACAATTTGTACCTGAAAAGAGGGAAAATATTTGGAAAGGGTGGGTTAAATAGCTGAGTGAGTGACGGTTTTGTAAAACACGTTTTTAAAACAATTTAATTCTAATCTTCATCCTTTGCATGAATAAATCATAAATATAACTTTGATAATAAACTCATTAGAAAACCTCTTTCTATATTTTTCAGTTGTTATACCATATGAATTATGATATTTACAAGGCAGAATCCAAGCATTAATAGTGCCCCACTCGATCGTTACAGCTATAATGAGGTGGGTAACCTATAGATCTTCATCTCAAGAGATGGCAAAACTATATATCATATCTGTAGAACCCTCTTCTCATGAATCTGTCACATGATAGGAAACTAGGTATCTACTAAATACCTTCATCAAAGGAACCGTTGTGCACAAGGAATATCCCCCAAAGGGTTGCTATATACCGAACGGTATAGTCTAAAATATTTTAAATCATTCTTTAACTACGTATCATAAACATAGTTGCTTTCTAAACTTTATGACTAAATTCATTAAGAAATACATATTTGTCAAATATTTCTAAACTCATGCTTTGAAAAGAACTTTATAATTCACTATAATCAAATATTCATACATCAAAGCATGCTTAAAACATTTTCTTATCAATCATAAAATAGAAATCAACTTTAAATTTACTTTGTCACTCATAGTACTTCAACTGGTCTTTAGTCGAATGTCTCCTTCAAAGTCTTGTTGTCCTAAAAATTTCACATCTATTCCTTAATTAATCCCTTCGTCATGAAAATGTCCAAATTAAAATTTCTTTAAAAATTTCCAAAAATATCAAAACAACCCAAAAATAGCACGATGGGGCTCACTGACAAGGGGCTGGAGCCTTAAGGTGTGCGCATGGCCTGAGGGGCCTTGCATGCTAACCTCGCAGTGAGAGTTGCACGCCGTGTACTAACCTCTTTTCATGTAACGAGGGGCAATGTGCGCCCAAGGCCGCACACTAGCGCTCATTGCGTGTCCTTCTCCACATGGTGTCGCGCGCCCAGCTCGTTGCATGCTAACCTCTTTTCGCAAGTCATTTGTACAGCCTAAGCGCATGCCTTTCCACTCATCTATGTCATGGCCTTGCTGGAAACCTTACACCATGCGAACTAACCTCTATGACCAAAATGCCATGCCCATCTCGCCCATACGTGCAAGTTACTCGACCACTACCCAGAACACTATTTTTCATCTAGAATCATTGCTTGACTTTGAAAAATCATAAATTAAAATCCATAACTCTTTTGGAAAACTTCCTTTTACAAAGTTGTTCTAAAGTGACTTAACTTTCGTACCTCAAAATTTTAGAACTAAAATTTAAAAGACGAACTTTATAGCCCTCTAGAAACACACCTTGCTTAGTTTTCCTTTCAGAATGACCTTCTCGCCTATTCTTAATCCAAACACCAACCTTCTCGCATCCAACTTGTACAGCAGCCCTCCTCAACAAACTAGGCACAAATTCTGATCTTTTGAGACTAATTTGAGAGAAATGGCACGAGAGAAACTAGAAGAAACCTTACCTTTAATGTCGGTTGGAAAAAATGAAAAATGAGCTTTAATGTTGGTTTCAAAAGGTGAATATTTAATGTCAGTTTTAAACCGACATTAAAGAGGGAGCTTTAATGTCGATTTAAAATCAACATTAAATATCCACCTTTCTAAATACTAACATTAAAGCTCTTTTTTAATTATTTTTTAATTTTTTAAGTTTGTAAAAAATAAGTCTCTCTCTTACTTTGCTCTTTCTCAATACGATTTCTTCCCCACTTCCACCATTTCTTCCTTCGCTTCACAATCACACCTCACACTCTTCCCTCGTGCCCAGCCATGCTGGCCATAATTGTCGTTACTCCTCCCTTTCTTCGATTGTTGTTGTGCTCACCACCACCATCGGAAGTCATTTTCTTTGACCCCATTCGTGCCCAAATCTCACCACCACCCAAGAATCTCCAACTCTGAAGACCACAAGCAGTTTTATTCCTCTTTGGTGAACCGTGTCTGTAACATCCTGAAAATTAAGATAATTTTTGGAGCTAACTGTCCTAGTTTTGTTAATTATGTTTAATTTATTGGGCGTTTATTTTGAAGATTATTTGATTTTGTGGACATTGAAATTAATTAGATATTTGTTAGATGAATATTTAATTAATTAGAGGATTTGAATTTATGGTGTTTGTTGAGAATTTGATTTAATTGTATGTTATAAGGTTTAAGTAAAGTTGTGGAAAATATTTCGTTTTATGGAAATTGAAATTTATTTAATTAAATTAAAAGGTGAAATTTTTTGTTAGAGATTTAATAATTATATGTATATGTGGTTATATATATATAATGAAAAATAGTAAAGATAAATTTATTTGTGGAAAATTAATTATGAAAGATAATTAATTATTGGAGAGAGGATATTTGTTTAGAAAAAAAGAAAATAATCATAAAATAATTATATTTTGAAAAAATATAATTATTTGTAAAAGTATAATTATTTTTGTAAAAGAATAAAGTTGTTTGGATTTGATGGGATTTGATTTTTGGAAAAGATAACTATTTTTGGAAGACAAAAGTTGATTTGATGGTAGATTTGATTGAGGAAAGATAATGAGAATAAAAATATATGTATATATTCATATTATATATATATATATATATATCTTATAAAGAAAATAAAATAATTATTTGGGTCTATAAATAGCATTGGAATGCTTAAATTGAAAAGAAAAAGAAAAGGAAAAGGTTCTTCATCTCAGAATTCTTTTTTATTGCATGCCTTTGGAAAGTCCATTTGGCAATCTTGAAGATTTAAATGACGAATTTTTCCATCAAGGTTGAATTGGTTTCAACCTCAATTTTGGGTAAGTTTGGTAAGCAAAGGTAATTAAATTAATAATTTGTTGGCAAAAATTATTAATTTAATTTTGGTTATGCATAGGTGGAATTGTGGGTTCGTTTGCAGCAAGGAACTTAGTATAACTAAGAAGAGAATTAATTGGAAAATTTTTAGTGTCAACAAAGGAATATTCTTAGTTAATCTCAAGTAAGAGATTCTACTACTAGACCTTCAAAAATAAAATTAAGAGCTTGCATGTATTTTCCATTATGCATAATGAGACTATTATGAATGATTGATATGGATGACTATGTGTTATGACTAAGAGATGATATGACCGTGTTATGATTGATATGTTATAACTGATATGTTTATGATGCATGAAATATTAATCACATGATAAAGATGCTATGGTTGATATTCATGCCATGTTATGATGTATGATGTTTAGGATATGTGAGATGCTATGGATGGGTGTTCTGTTAGCTTTGTCTGTTAGAGTTGTACCATATGGGTGTCCTTCGGGATCACCACCTATTTATGACTGCGTGGCTAGCTTTTATGAGTGATTCGACAAGGTCACGTCAACCCAACTCTCCTTTAAAGTGATTCCTTTGGGTTCACCAAGAGCCCAGACGTGTTCCTACGGGACCACTGGATAGTGTGCATTCAGGAGCACAATAGTTAACAGCCTGACTCTCCTTTACAGTGATTTCTTTGGGTTTATCGAGAATCCATATGTCTCCTTACGGGGTCACTGGATAACGTTCATTTGGAAGCACAACATTTATGCGGTACTTTCTTACAAGACTCTAACGGGAAGTTAGCATACATCTAGCAGAACTAGTAGTGCGTCCCTTACTGAGTATGTGTTTATACTCATCCTTTTATATGTTTAATATTTCAGGCAAAAGGTAAAGGTAAAGAAAATCTGGCGAGTGAGACAGGAAGGATCCATATGGGGACACAGTTTTGCTTCCGTTTTTCATTGTTTGTTTTCAGCGTTTCATGGTATTTTTAATGAAAATTTAGTTTTTCTCTTTCCAAGAAATTGTCAAAACTGTTATTTATCTTTAAGGTAATGACCTCAGCTTAGTATAAAAGTTGGGTCGTTACAGTCATGTAACACCCGAGATTAGGATGGAGACATGAATGAACCGGTATCGCATCTGAATGAGGGGGATCCCGAGGACATGAAAGTAATGTTAAGAAAGACTTAAAAAAATTAAAAGTTTAATACATATACAAACAAGGTGCACTTTCCTTTTCGGTTGCTTGATCATAGGAACTCCAAAGTTAAGCGTGCTTAGCTTGGAGCAATTCTATGTTGGGTGACCTCCTGGGAAAATTCCTAGGTTGCATGTGAGTGAGGACAAAGCATGCTGAAAGAACTTTCACTGTAATAAGCCTTTAAGAATAGTAAGGATGATGCTGCCAGGTCGCAGGGTATGCAGGAAAATATTGGGGATCGAAATTCCAAGTCCATGTCTGAATCTTAGGCTTGAGGCGTTACAGTATCGATGAGATACAAAGCATGCTGAAAGGACTTTCACTGTAATAAGCCTTTAAGAATAGTAAGGATGATGCTGCCAGGTCGCAGGGTATGCAGGAAAATATTGGGGATCGAAATTCCAAGTCCTTGTCCGAATCTTAGGCTTGAGGCGTTACAGTATCGATGAGATACAAAGCATGCTGAAAGGACTTTCACTGTAATAAGCCTTTAAGAATAGTAAGAATGATGCTGCCAGGTCGCAGGGTATGCAGGAAAATATTGGGGATCGAAATTCCAAGTCCTTGTTTGAATCTTAGGCTTGAGGCGTTACAGTATCGATGAGATACAAAGCATGCTGAAAGGACTTTCACTGTAATAAGCCTTTAAGAATAGTAAGGATGATGCTGCCAGGTCGCAGGGTATGCAGGAAAATATTGGGGATCGAAATTCCAAGTCCTTGTCCGAATCTTAGGCTTGAGGCGTTACAGTATCGATGAGATACAAAGCATGCTGAAAGGACTTTCACTGTAATAAGCCTTTAAGAATAGTAAGGATGATGCTGCCAGGTCGCGCAGGGTATGCAGGAAAATATTGGGGATCGAAATTCCAAGTCCTTGTCCGAATCTTAGGCTTGAGGCGTTACAGTATCGATGAGATACAAAGCATGCTGAAAGGACTTTCATTGTAATAAGCCTTTAAGAATAGTAAGGATGATGCTGCCAGGTCGCAGGGTATGCAGGAAAATATTGGAGATCGAAATTCCAAGTCCTTGTCTGAATCTTAGGCTTGAGGCGTTACAGTATCGATGAGATACAAAGCATGCTGAAAGGACTTTCACTGTAATAAGCCTTTAAGAATAGTAAGGATGATGCTGCCAGGTCGCAGGGTATGCAGGAAAATATTGAGGATCGGAATTCCAATTCCTTGTCCGAATATTAGGCTTGAGGAGTTACAGTATCGGATCGATTCTGATAGAGCAGAACCACCAAAGAGCGGTTTTTTCCTCTCCGATAAACTCTTATTCTTTTTTCATTGCCATGGTTGTTTTGTTGCATCATCTTCATCTTCTCATCAAATAATAACCCATTGTTGAAACTAATTGAGTTTAACCTACCATATTCTAATTCATCAAACTCAAACCCGATTTGATTTGGCTTTAGGGTTTCATAGAAATTATTATTTTTGTCAAAAGGGTTGGTTACTAAACAGCTACTAATTGAGTTATTACAATAGTTGAATAATGGGATTGAATAACTAGTGCATAATAATGGTTCAAAACTATCATTGGAGATCAATGGTTGATAATCAGAGGAAGGATTTTGATGGGGTTTTGGTGATAAAGTTTCAATCTTTCTAATAATCTCTTCTTGTGGAGCCAAACCAATTAGTAGATGTTTGGTAACCAACCCTTTTCAGAGTGATTTCGAATTTTCATTGTTTTTCTTATTCTTCACTTGTCGTTACTATTATGCTTCTAGCATATATTTCCATTACCTTGCTTATGTTGCTGTAGTTTTATTGGATTTCACTGGTTGCTTTTCTTCTTGTTCTTCCCTTGTCATTACTGTCTCCTTTTCCAGGTGGCTTGAATGCACTTTTCAGCAAAGAGCTTAGAACAGCGTCACTTGCTCGTTTATATGCTTTGAGGAATGCGACTTCTAATTTCGTTAATATTGTAAGTTGGACTACACTTAATAAAAATTACTTTGCATCTGTTTTTTTTTTTTAATTTACAATTAAAACTTCTATTGTTACTTCTCTTAGTTATGCTTCACTATGGTGGATACAAGGTGTGGTATTCATTTATGCCATTTTTCTTTGTGCACTTCTAATTGAATTTTACCACCACCCTTCTACAAACTTTTTTAGGTATTTATCTGTAAAGACCCAACTTTTCTAACTAAGTCGAAGTCATTAATTTCAAATGAAGACCTGAGTTTACACAAAAATACCAAATTCAATTAAAATCAAACTCTCAAAGGAAACAAAATTTAAATTCGGGCCCTGTTCAATATAACCAAAGACTTTTTTAAAAAAAAATAAAGCTTTCAAAACAACGGTTCTTAAACTCAGTTAAACCACGAAATTTCAAAACAGTCTCATGAACTAAAGAAAACGAGAAAAACATTAAGCGGAAGCATTTGAAGACATTTCCCTATGGCAATCACGTCTCCTTCTTGTCCCTCGCCGGTCTGCCTCTCTGTTACCTTTGCCTGAAAAATTTAAACATAAAAGGGTGAGTATAAACATACTCAGTAAGAGACGCACTACTGGTCCCGTTAGGGGAAAAATAAACTATTAACTTCCTATGGAGTACCCTGCACAGTCGCAGTCTTGTGATCCCGTAGGATACACATAATCAGTCTAACGCCCCGAATGACGCATAAATCAATCTAGTGTTCTGCAGAAACACATATTAGTCTAGAGATCCCGTAAGATGCACAAAAAGGGTGGTGATCCCTTAGGACACCTGTAAGGTAACTACCCAATAGGAAACTAATAATTTTCCCCTCAGTCCATTCTAAACATCTTAACAGTCATTCACAACTCAGTTAAATATTCACATCATATAAACTCTTCATTTAACCCCTAACAGTCATCTTACTATAATTTAGCCCAAGGTCAGTCAGGAATATATCAGTACATCAGTCAACAAACTAAATAATCATCTACCCCTCCTCAGTCTACAAGGGCACAACCATGACGTCTCCTTCGTTCACAAGGACACAATCATAACAGTATATCATACATTCAGTCTAAACAACAACCCGCCAGTTCAAACCTACCCCTTATGTAAGAAACATCTACGGGTTTCAGTCATTCAACATTCATATGTGAATGTATACATCTCCAGTCAGTCACAACATGCACTCAATACCAAATCCACATCAATCCATACATAAATGTATATATTTTTCCAAGTCAAAACACAATATACACTCAACATTAAGTCTACATCCGAACGTATATCGTAACCATCATCCCTACTCAATTCCTATATAACCATACAGTCCAACACAACTGAAAACTATAGGTGAGTCCAGTAGAAAGTCCCTTACCTCAAAGTAACTCAATTTCTCGAACAACTATATCCAACGACAGACACCTAATCATAAAGATATGAAACTCAATTACTTTCACGATACATACTCCACTTAATTTCCTCAATGTATGTTCTAACTTACCAAGGTATTGACGAACCGAACTCCAACAATCTACAAATTGGTTGTGAATTCAAATGACCCAACGTCACTTTCAACACCTTCAAGAATTTATCATTTGAACCAATTAACCGTCACAATTCAGCGAAATTTTATAAATGCAAAGCCATGAATCCTACAATTTTCATTCTTACCACAACTACCCAAAGAATGGTAGAAACTACAACGATAGAAGGAATGAAATCTGCACGTATACACCGGGTTGGGGAATCGACAGCAGCTATTTCACAGGCGGCGGACGAGGCTGTGGTGCGGCACCCCGCAGCGTTCAGTTGTCGGTCGGATGGTGCGGTGGCCAATCGACTGATGTCGATAACAGGTGCAGCGGTGGAACTCCGATCGTAGACGAACGGACCGACTTCAACTCGGCTACGCGAACGGAGTAGTTGATCACCCTTCGGTGGCTGTTGCTCTAAACTTCTAAAGTATTGTAGCAAAAACTAAATCATTTGTTTGACTAGGGTTCTTTGATTGCTTTTTTTACTGAATTGATTGGATTATTTTATTTAATGGGCTAAGACAAAGAAAACTAATACGGTCAATTGTTTGATATTTCAGCATGTTTTCTTCAATTATTCAACTACTTAAAAACGAAAAAGTAACCTGTAAAAATTGTGCGACATGGAATTCAAACCTGAATATGATTCTGGTTAATGATGATCTACGCTTCGTCTTAATGGAAGAATGTCCTCCTTCCCTTGCTTGAAATGCATCTCATAATGTCAGGGATGCATATAACTGTTGGACAAAGGCCAATGACAAGGCCCGCATCTATCTCTTATCCAGTATGTTTGACATACTAAGCAAGAAACAAGAGACCATGCTCACTGCACATCAGATCATGGACTCCTTACAAGATATGTTTAAGAAGAATAAAAATGAAGGTACATATGATTTACTTGTCTTATAAACATGTTTAAAGTAAAATGACCAAAATGTCTGAATACTTGATTCAGGAGCCACTAGCCATTTTTTGCTCTTATTTACAGGAAACTAGTTCCTTTAAGCAGCTCGAGAAGGATGAGATGACACTCAAGGTTGGAACGAGAGATGTCATTTAAGCTCGTGCAGTGGGAGCTGTTAAGTTATCTTTCAGAAAATAGCTTCTTATTTTTAAGAAACTTGTACATAGTTCCTAAGATTAAAAGGAATCTTATATCTATTTCTTGTCTTATTGACAATCATATAATGTAACATTTTCTTTAAATGAAGCGTTCTTTTTTAAGAATAGTGTACATATTTGTTCAGCTAAGCTTGAAGACAACTTGTATGTATTAAGATCTACTCAAACGTAACCTTCTTTGCTTAATGCCTTTTCTGTACTTAGCCAAAAAAAAGAAATTTTAACAAAGCTCCTTTTCAATAGAAATCCCTTTTTTCAAAATCTGTGTCTCAACAACTTTATTAGAAAAAAATTATTATTAAAGAGAGGTGAACATCCTATCAACATCACTCCCCGCCTATAAATAGAAGACTCTACTTCAGAACAGGTGTGCGATTTTAGGTTTGAGAGTCAACTCATTATCTTCCATTTTTCCTTTCTTAAGTTTTAGGTGAGAGCCCTGAACAAAAAGAGAGAGAGTTCTTCCCTAATTATTTCTCCATCATGAATAGGCAAAAATCAAAGCCAAAGAGTATGAGAAATCATACTCTGAGGCTTCGCACATTTCTCTGTCCATAAATTTCTACTTTTATTGTATTATATTGTAACATGTACTCTATGGCTGAGAGGCCCAAAGTTATTTCTATAATAGTAATGCATTTCTTCTATCATTCATCTACTATTTTGTTCATATGCATACATAATCTATTTAATTAGTCTAGGACCAAGCTAATGCGTTATTAATACTAGAGAATCTAAATGTATGTCTTATAAGTTTTGTATAGCTAAATGTGGATGTTAAAGCATTGTTTATTTGAAAGAAAGACAATAATAGGGATAGCAACCGTCTGACAAGCGAAAACACGCATTTAGTTGAATACATGACAAAGAAATTGTGGCAACACATTCTTATCGTCAAATTCATCTTTCACATAAGTTGTAGAAATGTTAACGTGTGCGGTAAAGGCACCAAGAGGTTGCTCGCCTTAAATTAGGATAAATTACTTGCAATACAAACAAACTGATTAGCTACAAATCATAGCTTAACTTCAAGTATTTAGATGGCGAAAGGCGAGCAAGTATTGCAAAAGCACCGAGAGGATGCTCGCCTTAATTATAAAGTTAATAAATGCTTTGTATCGCCTTAAAATGTTAATGCACGTTACTTTGTAATTGATTGATTAAATATTCCTTCATCTCATGCTTGCAACTTGAGTTCATTTTCCATCCCACTCCACTGCCATGATCATCTTGCTCCACCAAATGCACCTTAGTGTACATAATTAAAGTAAAATATATTGTTCATATTCACACTGTGTAGCTTATGCAACATAGGTTTAGTCGTGCAATTGGTTCATTAGGACATGAATTCCTTGTGTTCGACCTTGGACTTACCAGAAAACCTATCATTTTGCTTACACTTGGGTAAGGGATAGGAAAACTTGTACTACATGTTTATCATTCGAAAGTCAGCAACGAATTGGTAGGATTTGCCCCTCTTATTGCAATATCCTAGCCTAGACACCTAACAGGTCGTTCCATTAGAGCTTAAAACATGACATATCCACAGACAATTATATTAACATAATGAAGAAGAACAGCACAATCTCAATTGTTGGGTAAGTTAAAATGGGAAAATTTGGATGCTAGCCATTAGTAGACTTTATTAAATAAGGTTGTTAAAAAAAATTTCCATATTGTTTAGGACTAAATTAATTAAGGAAAAATTTACTGTCAGCAAAGGAATATGTTTTAACCAATCTTCAGTAAAATATTCTACTACTAGAACTTTGAATGAAAATTTAAGAGCCTGCATGTCACACCCCGATCCGTAAGACAACCAATATGCATGAAGTAGTGCGAATAGGATGCTATTTAGCTTTAAACTTTGCAATTGGTCTTATCGCCTAACTTATTCTCAACTCATTTTAAACTATCAATCGAAATTCAAAACGCAACGGGAGTCAAGTTGAAATGCCAAGTACAATGAGTAACATAACCAAAACGTACACTTTATTAATAACAGGTGTTTAGTACAACATTTGACCAAAATAAATAACATTTATCAAAACTCTTTAACACCTGGTGGCTTTCTCAACTCACCGCAAGCCCTTCAACCTTCTTCTTTAATTGGCCTAAACGCTAAATTATGGAAGATAAAATTTTAAAACATAAGTCTACAAGACTTAGTGAGGTTTTATGAAAGCCTTTTCGTAGTACCTTTCCATAAATCATTTTGCCAAATCATACATTTTAACACAAATCAGTTTATTAAGAACAAATCATTTTGCAAAACATTTTGCATAAAGCAATATCTCGCATAACACACATTAGTTACAACCCTTTCTTTTGCCAAGGATCCCAAATCGTTCTCTGCGATTGGTTTCTTTACCTCGCGTTTAGACTACTATATCAATAGCATCCAAGAACATACCAATTCGTCCTTGTTGCTCAGGCCGCTAAGCTTTATACTCTCCTTTCAACGCATAAGTCAACTTCTTATCACCGTGTAGCTCGTACACCCCATTGTGGCCTTGACTCTTTATTTCCACATAAAAGTTAGCATCATCTCAAAGAAATAACTAATGGTTTGAAAACCATTTTATAGTATTGAAATCATAATCATCAAATCGAGCTTTAACATTATAAATCATGCTTGAAAACATTACTTTTCATAGAAATCTCTTTGAAACATTCTCATTTGAATTCTTCTTTTAAATCAGTAAAGAGAAATCATAATAAAGTTTTTAACATAAATTCATTTGAGAGAAAAGCACTCACCAAACTTTACTGAAGAAGTCTTTCTTCTTCTTCTCACAAGCATCTTCTCGTGTGGCTAAACCAGCAACACTTCAATATTTCAACAAAACTCTTATCATCCCCACCTTAGTTACCTGAATCCTCTTATTTATAGAGTACTTAAACTAACTTAGTCATGCATAAACTCATCTCAGTTTGCCAGCTCCTCCTTAAAACTTTACACGTGTAAATTTTATATTCAACCTAGTCATGCTTTAATTCTTAATCTTACACGTTAATGTTGGGATATATCCCCTTAAACTCCTAGATTGTAAATATAATCCATTGACCGTATGTAGAGACCAACAAACTAACATCCAAAGCTGTTTGTGAATATTGAACAGTATGTAGAGACATACAAGGATCAATGTTCGTGATAAGCTTAAAGAGTCTATAGTATAGGGATAGGGCTGGATACCTTATCTTGCTAACACTATGGATACGACTCACTTTATATTTGATACAAATGCAATGATCTAACGCATTTGTGTAGTTGCCATGCGAGTAAGGGTATCCTATGCAATGAGTTTGCATAAGACCAGACAGCGAAATAGTAACCCCTAGATGTAACTCCATTAACTAGTTAGGTTTCAATTTCATTAGGATGACCTAGGTAACTTAGTCTTAATCCTAATTGTATTATGAACTCTTGTTAGCGAGGGATTGTCCTTTGATTTATATGGGTGAGAGTGGCCAGATCGCCGACTCAATAAGCTTATCATGTTGAGGAAAAGACCGAGTGGGGAGCTGGAAACATAATTACACAAGATGGAATTCACTCATTTCCTACTTTAGGGTAAGTAGATGAGTGTTTCCTTAAATGGTGTCTTCAGATCTGGAACAAAAGGTCCTACCCTCTCTATGGCACAAAAGGGTTTCTGTTTATTGGTACGACCATAAAGAGGTTGTTCATTAGAGAAGCACTAGTATTTAAGGATTAGAGGTAACCTAGGGGTAAAATGGTAAATTATCCCAGCTCATGTTATGAACACTCGTGAAGGACTAACTTACTGTTATTGGTCTATATCCATGATACACAAAAATATATCTACAGTGAGAAGAGTTCAGTTGTGAGTCTTTAGTGGAGTGTACACACAGTTAATGAATATTGATTAATGTGGTAATGAGTTTAGCCAATTAATCTCAAATCGTTGTAGCTTTTGATCTGTAGGTCTATTAGGTTCTTTTACTAGCTCGTAAAGGATAATGAGATTTATTTATATTGGTTGTAATTTGAAATGTTCAAATTTACTTTGGGAATTAGTTTAATGTATAGTGATACATTATAATATAAAGTTTATCAAACTTTATTACACAAATTTAATTTAGGATATGATTCAAAATTAATTTATGAGAGATGAAATATTTGAATGAGTTCAAATATTAATTTAATGTGAATTGAATTCATTTTAAAATTATTGGTTATGAGAGAAACTTATATTTGAATATGATTCAAATTTAATTTAAGTTAAATATACGATATTTAATTTAGCTATTAAGTAATTGAAGAATTAATTAATAGTTTTCTTTTGTTTAATTTAATTTAATTTAATTAATATCAATTTATAAGATATTTGAAAGATATTCATTCAAATAAGACTTGAATGAAATATTAATTAAATATAATTTAATTAGTTATATTAATATAAATCTATAAGATATTGGAGAGATATTTATTAAATAAGATTTGAATGAAATATTGTTATTGCCTGTAAATATTTTAATTTATTTTGCTATTTTTAAAAATTTCAAATTTTAAAAATAGTAGATTTTACAAAATATTTACAACCTATAGCAAATTCTATCACTCATAGTCATTGATATGCTATAGTGATAGAATCCAAAATTTTGCTATAGCTTGTAAATATTTTAATTTATTTTTCTATTTTTAAAAATGTCCTTTAATTTTATTTAATTAAATATGATTTAATTAATTATATTAATATATATCTGTAAGATATTACAGAGATATTCATTCAAATAAGATTTGAATGAAATATTAATTAAATATGATTTAATTAATTATTAACTAATTGATTAATTGTTAATTAATTAGTAGATTTGATAATAGAATTTCATGATTCTCTCCTACTCCTTTTACTATTCTAAAAAGGAAAGAGAGTTATAAATATCTAGAAGAAAATAGATTTCTTAACGAATTTATCAAGAAAAAAAAAAAACCATCCCAATTGGTTCCCACAATCAATCTCATCCAAGAGGATAGGAATGTCTTCGACGGGTGGTGTCCCAATTTGGAGAATTACTTTGTAGATTCAGAGAGATAAACAAGTATGTTTTTCTTTTTCTAATCTATAATTAGAAAGCATGCTTAGTCTTTAAGTCTTAATAAGAAAACTAGTTTCTTAATTATTTTTACCAATGTACCGGTATTTTGGAATTTCCAAACTAAATTGAGGAATGGTTCTGTAAAATCTTCTGCTGCCAAAGGACTTTTATCCCTTCAATTAACCCTTGTCAAGTCAGATTTAACATTTTCTTTGCCAGACCTTGCTTCCCTCCTAACCCAAATCGTGAATAACTTCAACTACTTAACATTTCTCGCGAATAACCTTATCGTGTGGTTAAACTTTTACTACAAGAAACCTTCCACGCAAACTAACTAACTTTTACTCGCATAGAACTCTTATCGCGAACTTAAACTCCAAGGGTTCCTCGCAAACTTCTTCTCCGCGAAACACTTGGTTCTTCTCGCAAAGACCACCCAGAACGCCTAGTCTAACACTGTCAAAACTTTCACTTCTTAACTTACACGAAGAATTTTTCTCTTCTTATCACACAACTTCTTTCACGAACTACCCACTTAATCGAAAAAATGTATACTTAACCATAAAAGATTTTATCGTTTAATCATTTCCTTTGATTTATTTAAATGCCAACTTCTTAATACTTAGCCGAAGTTCACTTCGTTACTCAAATTAGAAATGGGTCTCACAAAAAGCTAGAGGAGGTTTTGAATACTTCATCTCTTTTATAGATGATTATTCAATGTATGGTTATTTATACTTAATGGGACATAAGTCTGAAGCTCTTGAAAAGTTCAAGGAGTATAAGGCTAAAGTTGAAAAACTATTAAGTAAAAACATTAAAATACTTCGATCTGATCGAGGTGGAGAGTACATGGAATTGAGATTCCAGGACTATGATAGAACATTTCATCCAATCCCAACTCTCTGCATCTGGTACACCTCAACAAAATGGTGTATCAGAAAGAAGAAATAGAACCTTGTTAGACATGATTCGTTCACTGATGGGCTATGCTCAATTGCCTAGCTTGTTTTGGGGTATGTAGTTGAGACTGCAATTCATATCTTGAAAAATGTTTCCTCGAAGAGTGTTTCTGAAACACCTTTTGAGTTATAGAGATGACATAAACCTAGTTTAAGTCGCTTCAGAATTTAGAGTTGTCTAGCACACGTGTTAGTGAAAAATCCCAAGAAGTTGGAACCTTGTTCAAGGTTATGCCAATTGGTTGGTTACCCTAAAGAAATGAGAGGTCGTCTATTCTTCGATTTATAAGAAAACAGAGTGTTTGTATCAGCAAATGCTAATTTCTTGGAAGAAGACCACATGAGAGATCATAAACCACGAAGCAAATTAGTATTAAGTGAAGCTACTAATGAATCAACAAGGGTTGTTGATGAAGATGGTCCCTCATCAAGAGTTGATGAAACAAACACATCAAGTCAGTCTCATCCTTTTCAATCGTTGAGAATGCCTCGACGCAATGAGAGGATTGTATCACAACCTAATTGTTACTTTGGTTTAACTAAAACTCAGGTTATCTTACCAGATGATGACCTTGAAGATCCATTGTCCTATAAACAAGCAATGAATGATGTAGACAAGAACCAATGGGTCAAAGCTTGAACCTTGAAATGGAGTTTATGTACTTCAATTCAATGTGGGAGCTTGTAGATCTATCTGAAGGGGTGAAACCGATAGGGTGCAAATGGAGCTATAAGAGAAAGAGAGATTCAGTTGGAAAGGTACGGACCTTCAAAGCTAGACTTGTAGCAAAAGTGTATACCCAGAGGGAATGTGTTGACTATGAGGAAACTTTTTCCCCCGTTGCTATGTTAAAGTCTATAAGGATTCTCTTGTCCATAGCCACTTTTTATGATTATGAAATATGGCAAATCGATGTCAACACTATTTTTCTAAATGGAAATCTTGAAGAGAGTATCTTTATATCTCAACCCGAGGGGTTCATAACCCAAGGTCATGAGCAAAAATTTTGCAAGCTGAATCGATCCATTTATGGGTGCAAACAAGCATCTAGATCTTGGAGCATTAGACTTGATACTGCGATCAAATATTACAGTTTTGACCAAAACATTGATGAACCTTGTATATACAAGAAAATCAACAAAGGTAAAGTAGCTTTCTTAGTACTTTATGTGGCAATATCCTTGTCATTGGAATTGATGTAGTATACCTAACTGACGTTAAAACTTGGCTAGTAGCCCAATTCCAAATGAAATATTTAGGAGAGGCACATTATGTTTTAGGGATCCAAATTATAAGGGATCGTAAGAACAAAACGCTAGCACTATCTCAGGTAACCTATATCGACAAAATGTTGGTGCGATATTTGATGCAAAACTCTAAGAAGAGTTTATTACCTTTCAGGCATGGGGTCCACTTGTCTAAGGAACAGTGTCCTAAGACACCTTCAGAAGTTGAGGATATGGGACGTATTCCCTATGCCTTAGTTGTGGGCAGCTTAATGTATGTTATGCTTTGCACTAGGCCAGACTTTTGTTATGCAGTGGGAATAGTCAGTAGATATCAATGCAACCAAGGGTTAGACCACTAGACGATGATTAAAATTATTCTCAAGTATCTTAGGAGAACGAGAGACTACATGCTTGTGTATGGAGCTAAGGATTTGATCCTTACAGGATACATTGACTATGGTTTTCAAACCAATAAGGATTTTAGGAAATCCTCATCGGAATCAGTGTTGTGACTGAAAACCTAAGAATATATATGTTATGTTGATGGTTTTAAAGAGAACTAAATACGTGTTTAAGTTCAAGTATACCAAGCACATTGAATTGTGTTTAGAGTTAAGATATTGGGGAAGGAACAAAGAAAAAATTTAATGCATAATTATCTTGATGGGACTTTAAGAAAAAACTGTTTGAGTTTTTCATGAAGTAAAAGTTAATAGTTTGAAGTTTGAAAAATGAAATGTAGTTTTAACCATGTAAGTATAGACTGTTCAGCAAGGAGGTAATTTTAATCCTTCTACGGCGGCTAGTTTCAAGTATAAGGGGGCAGGGACTGTGGTTTTATCCAAAGTTATCTCGGCCATGAAGGCTAGTAAGTTGCTCAACCAATGTACCTGGAGTATCTTGGCTAGTGTAGTAGACACCAGAGAGTTTGAGACTTCATTATCATCTGAACCAGTGGTAAGGAAATACCCTGATATTTTTCCAAAAGAGCTTCAAGGACTTCTGCCTCACAGAGAGATTGATTTTGTTATTGAGTTAGAGCCAAACACTATTCCCATATCGAGAGCTCCATACAGAATAGCCCCAGCTGAGCTGAAAGAGCTGAAGGTCCAGTTGCAGGAATTGTTGAACAAGGGTTTCATCCGACCTAGTGTTTCTCCTTGGAGAGCACCAGTACTGTTTATGAAGAAGAAATATGGGTCGATGCGTCTTTGCATTGATTATAGAGAACTTAATAAGATGACAGTCAAGAACAGATATCCGTTGTCTAGAATTGATGACTTGTTTGATCAGCTGCAAGGAGCCACTGTGTTCTCTAAGATCGATTTATATTCAGGCTATCACTAGTTGAGGATTAGGGATAGTGATAATATTCCTAAGACTGCTTTTCATTCTAGATATGGACATTATGAGTTCATTATAATGTTTTTTGGTTTGACAAATGCTCCTGATGTATTCATGGATTTAATGAATGGGGTGTTTAAGGATTTCTTAGACACATTTGTGATAGTTTTTATTGATGACATCTTGGTTTACTCCAAGACAAAGGCTGAGCATGAGGTCATTTTCATAAGGTTTTGGAGACTCTTCGAGCCAATGAACAATATGCCAAGTTTTTAAAGTATGAGTTTTGGTTGAAGCAGGTGTCTTTTCTTGGCCATGTGGTATCTAGTGAGGGAGTTTCTGTGGACCCAAAAAAGATCGAATCCATTACAAGTTGGCCTCGACCTTCTACAATCAGTAAAGTTTGTATTTGTTTGGGTTTAGTATGTTATTACAGAAGGTTCGTGAAACGTTTCTCTCGTATAGCCAGTCCTTTGACTTAGTTGAACAGGAAAGGGACTCAGCCTTTTGTTTGGAGCCCAGCTTGTGAGAGCAGTTTCCAAGATCTTTTTATAGTACCAAATGGTGTCAGAGCGAAACCTCTCTCAGTATAAGATGTGGTTTGGGGACGAATCAAGCGGAAGCTGGTGAGCATGTAACATCCCAAGTTTAGGAGGGAGACATGAATAAACCGGTATCACATATGAATGAGAGTGATCTTGAGGACATGAAAGCAATGTTAAAAAAAACTTAAAGGATTAAAAGTTACTACGCATATACCAATAAGGTGCACCTTCCTTTTCGGTGGCTCGATCATAGGAACTTCGAAGTTAAGCATTCTTAGCTTATAGCAATTCTATGTTAGGTGACCTCTTGGGAATTTTTCTAGGATGCATGTGAGTGAGGACGAAGCATGCGGAAAGAACTCATATTGGTTTGTGGAGAGAACTTTCACTCTAATAAGCATTTAGGACATGTAAAGATGATGCTGTCAAATCGCACGGGATGAAAGAAAATGTTGGAGATTTGAATTTCGAATTCTGGGACGTTACAAGTTCACTTTTACGACGAATGTCTATGCCTATGGGACCACTAAACTTATTGATGTGTGATCCTACGGGATCACTAGACTATTATGCCACTGGATATATCCTTATAAATATGAATATTTATATACTCCCCCTTGTCGTGTTTAATTTTTTAGGCAATGGCAAAGATAGAAGAAAGTCATCAAGCGACAAGGACCTATGATCATGCCATTTAGAACTATTATTATCACGACGCTTTTGGTACAATTTATGTTTGATGTTTTAAAATGTCATGTATACTAATAGATAAATAGTTTTATTTTAAATACATAGTTTTCTTTATATTTTAACTAGGAGCTGAACTATTTTTTAGTGATTTTATTTGTAATTTTTTTTTAAAAAACAAATGATTTTTTTTATGAGTTATATTTAAGTCTTTAATAAAAATCAGAAGTATTATTTTTCTTTAAATAATGACCTCAATTTAATTTTAAAAGTTGGGTCATTACTTAAACATAGTTTGATTAGATGGTTGTCATTACTTAAACATAGTTTGATTAGATGGTTTAACAACCATCAATAACGTGTTTATGTGCTATCCTTAGGACAAGAATTGCTTCTCAAGAATGATTCAAACACCTCAAGAACAATAAGAAAACAAGTCACCAAGAACTGAATATATTTGTTGCTTTATGAAATTTAGAAACAAAAAGAAACTCTTCCTTTTTATTGCAAAACACACTAATACTTCTCACAATACAATAGCAGAAACGCCCAATCAAGACATTTATTCCAACTCAAGTTAAATTAAGCATACCATACAAACAGAAAGCTAAAAAAAAAAATCTGCAGAATTTTTTAGATTAGAAAAAAATAAATTTGTAGGGTTGACATGTTGAGAGCATTCTGTGAGACAGGTTACGAGACATCCACCAAAACACTCTTGAACAGATATAGCAAATTCCAAACTCTTAACATATGTAAAATCAGCCTGAACATAACTAAAGAAGTAGTTAATAGTGATTGAAGGAGACAGTGACGGATCCATAAATTTTATATAAGGGCACTATATAACAAACACACTAAAACAATATTAATTAGCTTTAAAATTAATTAATTTAATACGTATTACAATGTCCTCTACGAGTTTTCATGTTTTGAAATCGATCCATGATAAGTTTATTATCTCACTTATCCAATAAATCTTTTCCAATATAAGCTATACGACAATCATTCATCTATTGATCTCCCATTCGATTACGCAATCGAGTCTTCACAATATTCATAGCAGAAAATGTTCTCTCTACAGTAGCTGTTGAAACCGGTAAAATCAATACTAATGTGAGCAACCAATAAACTAATGGGTAGACCTTATCTCTTTTCGTAACGACCATTTTCACTGCAAGATCACCCATGCTTTTTAGTTCAACAAACTCTGAACGCATATCAATAATGTAATTTTGAAGTTAATCCTCAAGCATAGAGAGTTCAATAACTGAAAAGTCCTTTGGATAAAACTGAGTAAGTCGACTAAGTTTTTTACTATCGAATGCAGTAAATGAATTACTCGGATTCAAATAGGCCACATAGAGAAGCAATTCAGTACTTGTTTCAGTAAAACGATTATTCAAATCTTGAAGTTGCATATCAATGACAGCATAGAAGACTTCAACACAATAATGATGCAAATTTGTAATTGGTTGAGATTGGTATTAAATAAGATAAATATATACATAAGTAATGTAAATATGTGAATTTAAAAATTGCATCAAAAAATAAAAAATAAAAAATAGTAACTTCTTCATGAAATATTGTTGAGAGAGTGAAAATTTGTTAGATAACAAGTGAGTGTTAGGAAATAAGGTAGGGTTTTATCTTATATAAGTTTTTTTTTCCTCTGTTAAAAAGTTATTTTCCTTTTAGGAAATCAAATTATCTTCCTAAATCAAATTATTCTTTTAGAAAACAGATTATCTTACTTTTAGGAAATCAAATTATAGCAAGAGATAGAATTCAAACTCAAGATGTTAGAGTTATAGAGGGGGCACAACCACTGCACCAAAAACCAAATATACTCTTAAAGAAGCATTATTTAATATATATTGTATTTTCAAACTTCAAAATTAATATTAAAATACAAAAATCGAAAATATAATAGGGCCCGTGCCCCCAAGTCCCTTCTTAAATCCGCCCTTAGAAGGTGATGCACAACCCTACCAGCCAACTTTTTAACAATGTCCATCATTCTCTATTATGCAGTTCGACACAGTCGTTCTTTACAACTTCTATTGAAATATCTTATGCCGAATGAACCAAATAAAGAAGTTTATAAAACGATATAATCACTACCAACATAATTATAACCCAACTAAATACTTATAAACATACACTATTATATATGGATTAAGAAGGCTAGAAGTTTTGAAGGTAGCGCTACCAAGATTTTGTACTAAAAAAAGATTTTTGTATATGTACCCACATTGAATGCCAAGGAGAGATTGGAAGAATGATCAGTCCCATTCCCAGAAATGGCATAAAGAGTAGAAAATAAATACAATATTAATAATAAATAACTAGAAAACAAGAGTCTTTTTAAAAATATAACAAAGCGGTAAAATATTTCGATATAAAACAATTTTAAAAATAGAAAAAGCGTACAGGCCCATAATGCAAAACACCAAAAATACTTCATGATTAACTGACATCCTGCGTGCATAATGGATTTATCTCTAAATATAAACGATTATTTTTCAAGATTTTTTAGGACAAGATTATTTAGATTTGATCTTTTAAATTTGGATAATCAAATCTAAATTATTTTTTCATACTTTTTTGGTACATGATTGTTTAGATTTGATCCTTTAATTTTGGGTTGTCAAATCTAAACGATTTTTTAAAAGATTTTTTAGTACATGTTTCTTTATATTCGGAACACATTTGTTTATATTTATATAAATTGTTTATATATAAAAAACGATCTTTTAGATTTGGTATATGATTGTTTATCTTTGGAACACGATCACTTAAATTTGGCTACCCAAAACTAAATGATTGTTTATCTTTGGAACACGATGGTTTAAATTTGACTATTTTAGTATACGATCATTTAGATTTGACTATTCAATATTCTAATGATTTTTTTCACGATATTTTATATTTGGAACAACCAAATTAACAATTTAAAAAAAAAAAAAAAGATATTTACACCATCTTGAACCAAATAACAATTTTAAAAAATATAGCAAATAAAGAAAAAAAATATAAAAAACTTATACAAAGACGATGGAAAGAAAGAAAAAACCACACAAGAATAGAAAAAATAAGTGAAAAGGAAAGACAAACATAAAATATTTAAAAAAAAAATTGTAAGTTTCATAAACTTTTTTATTTTGTTATTCGAATGGTAAATATTTTATCGATTTGTTATAACCTAAAACATAAAGGAAAAGGACCCTTTAAATATTTCTTTTTCTATTTATAGTAGAAGAATAAATAATACCACAATTATCTTGTTCGAATTTTTGTCACGTTTCAATTGATATTTTCACATGTTTCCTAATTGAATATCATCATAGATAAAAGTCTGATCAATATTTTCTTTATATCATAATAAATAATAATTCATAAATTGTTTGCCATATTTTCTTAAAGATTTCAATAGAGATGAATAGTGTATCAATATTTTGGCCAAAGTTTCGTAAAATAAAATTACTCGGTTGTTTAATTAAAATTTCATAAATAAAATTAAGACGTTGGGCATGCGTGGTTTGAGTTATATGATCATCCACAAAATATAATTATAAAGTAATCTCTAAACACATATTGTGTTTTATATAGCTAATTAATAGCAGATGATATAGAAAAGAAAAAGGAAATATATAATTAAAAAAGAGACATTTTTATTTATGATAATAGACAGTTGACATAGTTAAGTTCATATTTAGATAACTTCTACTTCCCACCCTTCTCAGCTGCACGAAAATCTTGGAAGTAACCTCTTGAATTGCTCTCAAATCCATCACGTGAGATATGTACGGCTCCGCCAGTTCCCGGAGCGACCATCATTCCACCACCACCACCTCCTCCTTTTCCACCACTTCCTCCACCGCTCCCACTTTTACCACCTCCACCGCCACCTCCACCTCCTCCGGTTTTACTTCCACCACCGCCTCCTCCTCCAGCCATTAGTAATTAGGAAATCAAATAAGAATTTTTTATTTAGTAATGTAGAGGTTACTTCAGAGTATATGAAGGAAAACTGACACGGGATGAGATTATTATTTATATCCAGAAGGTAGGGTGGCCCAACACAATAAATATCCACAAATAAATTATTACTAGAAAATTGCAATAATATTAATTCACTTGAGACTTTTATGGCAGAATATATGTTTTCAATTAGGTTTACAAATTTCAATTTTTGTGGAAAACAACAAATCGGTATTTGAGTAAACCCTTGTTAAAAATTGAAAACTGAAATAATAATTATGGCTAGCCATGTGTATTTATTAATTCTTGTTAACTTTTCATTATTTTTTTTTTTCAGTTTTTAAATTTATCGGCTGTTGAGTTTCTTCTCACTACTATTATATTTTTGGCAAAAGAATTTGAATGGATGAACTAAAATATTTTTTTTCTTAAGGTATTTTAAAATTCCTAACTACAAAGTTTTGAATTATCCAAGAACCATTCTTTTTTGTAACTTCTATAATGGAGAGGCCGAAAATAACACATTGGCTTTGGAGAATGTTCTTTGGTAGTTGGAATATCAATTAATACTCTAATTAATACTCTAATGTGTAGTAACAGATCGTTTTGTGAAATCTTGAAGGTGATCCGTTGGATAAATCAAATGTGTTCACAGAGAAAATAAGCCACAAATTAATTAACATAACACGGTAAAAACACTTATGGAACGATTTTTGAAGTGTTTAATTTTTAAAATAATTCATTTTAAGATAAATTGAGGTGTTTGACATTTGTCTAAAATAAATTTTGGAAAAATGAAATTATGAAATAAATCATTTTAGAGAAAATACATTCAACCAGATTTTAGAATAAATGTTTATTTGGTGTTTAATGAGAAATTCTTTCCAAATATATATTTTTCTCTCTCTATTTTTTCTATTGCTTTTTACTATCTATTTTTCACTCCGTCGATTTTTGTAAATACTTTGAATATTTTTTCAATATGTGTTCATATACATTTAAATATAGAGATTTGCAAATGTTTCTCTTTCAACAAAATCTACTTTGCCTTAACATTTGTCAATGAAGAACGTCAAAAATGTTATTTATCTTATTTCTATTTTGTTGTTGAAATCAATTGACTTTTTTTATATAGTTATGTATTTACATTTCAAGATATTTGTGCTTTTAAAATTGAATTGTCCAAAATAATAATAAGAAGAATAATAATAATAACGAAATTAATATTTAGTTTCAAGTATTTAAAATATTTATAATTTCAAGATAACGTGCGATTAATTTTAAAAAATATTTTTGAAAAAAAGATTTAAAATGTGTGTATTTCGTTATGAAATTAATTCATAATGTTTACACTATAAGAAATCGGGAGTTTTCCGTCGCAGGAAAAATCGTCGGAAAACATGACGTCAGTAGAAGTCGGTGTTTTCCAACGCATCTTGGTGCACATCAGGGGAAGGCATTCCCTCCGACGTGGTGCCAGGTACGTCGGGAAATGGACTACTATTTCCAACGTGGAAAGTGTAGCGTCGGAAGAGGTTTGGTCTTCCTCCGACGTGGTGTCAGGTGCGTCAAAAAATGGGTACCTATTCCCAACGTCTACAGTATTGTGATCATTACTTGTACTGTAAAAACCCAACTTTACTAGAAGGTTGAGGTCGTTACTATTTAAATAAGTATAGTTTTTTTTTTAAAGATAAATTAATTTATAAAATGAGAAAATTTAAATAATAAGAAAAATAAATAAGTAATTAAAGTAGTAAAACAAAATACTAGTTTGGACCCATAAAACAAAAGAAATACATTTAAATAATTGTACCAAAGTTCTGAAATCCAAAAAAAAACATATTTACTGTAACATAAATGCGGAAAAGCTGAACTATTCCCATACTTAGTCTCCCTATGTGTTGTTAGTCCCTTTGTTAGAGTCCTGAAATAAAGTACCACGCTCTATGGTGCTCCCGAATGCACACTATCCAGTAGTCCCACCGGGACTGAACTGGGCTCTCGGTGAATTCGAAGGAATCACCCTAAAGGAGAGTCGGACTGTAAGTGATCCCGTCGAATCACATCTCAATAATACTCAACATATAAAAGGGAGGACCTTGATGAACCCCTCGTGGTACGACTCTAACCAGCAGACCAACAGAACACTATAGGCTATACATGCTCATCATAAAATCAACATCTCAGCTCAACATACATAATCTCAGAAACACACATATAATCTCATCATGCACCAATAGTACTGCATCTCAAACAAAAAGGGGAAAAATCTCTTACCTGGAGATTTGCTAAAATAATTCACTGGTCGATAATCAGGTTCTCCCAATACTCAAACCTAACCACCAGTAAAATTTAAAATCAACCATTCTGTTAATTATCACCCTACTGTTTTAATTAGTAACCAAGCTTATCCAAGCTTACCTCAAGATTAGGATTGAATCCAACACCGCCTTAGCTGGAAAATTCACAGTCCAATTCCACCAATTTCACTTGACCTTCAAGCAACCATAGATCAACTTATTCCAAATACCATCTCAATTAAGATAAAAATGTTTAATTGGGTGTACCAAACCCATACAAACTCACCCAAAAAGGCTCCAAACAAGGAACGGTTCAGCAGGACAGTTGGCTCGGGCGCGCAGCTTGTAGAGGAGAAGAATGCGTGCGGCTGGACTCGTACGACTGGCGTGTGCGGCTGAAGACGGACGCGTGCGGCTGCGGCTTGCGACTCGGAGAAGACGGACGCGTGCGGCTCGGTGACAGAGACGTCGGCTTCGCGTCTTAACTGACACGAACAGCTCGGCCGGATGGACGCGACTCAGACGTCAACGGACGCGTACGGCTTGCAGCTGATAGATGGAGACGCGAAACGGAGAAGGAACGCGACCCACAACTCGTTCGGCTCGGCGAAGACGGACGCGTGGACCCGTGCGACTGAAGGCTTCGTCCGGCGACCGTCGTCGTGCAGCGGCTGCGTCAGTCGTGGGGTTCGCGGCGGCTAGGGTTTTTTTTTTGTGAGGAAGAAGATGAATAGTATGGCACGCATCCCGAGGGTGTATTTAAATATATAAAATACTAATAATAATAATAACCTTAATACCATTATTATTATTATTATTTAATTTCTCCCAAATAACTCCTCTTTTCCTTCATCTCTTCTTATTCCCAATTAATTTTCCTCTCTCTTCATCAATAACCCTTATCACACCTCTTTTATATTTCTCCTTAATAATTATACTAATAATAATAATATAAAATTTCTAAATTTTCAACCATTAACCCCACATCTTTCCAAAATACTTAATCTCCACAAATCAAAACCATTTCATAAAATAACACCCAAAAATTAAAATGATAACAAAAATAACTTAAAAATTTTGGGGTGTTACATGTACGTTACGCCTTCCTCCGACGTGGTGTCAGCAACGTCGGGAATAGGTTTAGGGATTCTCGATGTGTCATGAATTGCGTCGGGAATAGGTTTAGAGATTTTCGACGTTTCACTAATCGCGTCGGAAATAGGTTGCTATTCCCGACGTTTTTGTTGTGCGTCGGGAGTTCTCCGTCTTTTTTAACTCCATTCTTTACAAAATGGAAAGAAAAAAGAGAAAGAAAACCGAGAGAGGGAGAGGGAGACCGAGAAAGAGATCGAGAAGAAGAGCGCATTGTCGTTTCCGTTGCCGTCGTCGTTGCCGTCGGTAAGTGGTTTAGTTTAGTTATTGTTTTGTTTTAGTTTTAGGTTTTAGATTTTAAATTTCAAATTAGTTTTAGTATTTAGATTTTGAATTAGTTGTAGGTTTTAGTATTGAAATTGATTTTGAAGTGTTGTTAGGATTTTGAATTAGTTGTAGGTTTTAGGAATTTGAATTTGAAGTGTTGAAGTTGAGATTGAAGTGTTGAATGTTGAGATTAAAGCGTTGAATGTTGAGATTGAAGTGTTGAAATTGAGGTTGAAGTGTTGAATTTGAAGTGTTGAAGTTGAGTTTGAATTTAAAATTTTCAATTTGAATTTAGGAATTAATTGAAGGTATTTTTTTTAAAAAAAAAAAGTAGAGGAACTCCCGACGCATATGAGCCAACTTTCCTTTACTGTTTTTGGCCATTGTCACCTGCATCTCCAACCATCGCTCTGGCAACCGTCGACAACCAACTTTTTCAAAACCATCGTTATTGTCTAGTGACCGTCATTGACCACCTCGAGCTACCATCTTCGATGATCGTTGGCCAACTCCGACCATCATCTCCACGAACAAGATCTTTTATTGTAATTTAAAATTAATAAAAATACTTTTAATATATAACCAATCAAACAAATTTGACATGAAAAAAAAAACCTTTTGAAAAAAAGTTTCCAAATACATGAGATGTTTTTTATTTTAAGGAATTTTTAGAAAAAGTATTCTAATGAACATGCATATTTGGAAAACATTTATTTTTCTTAAGTTATTCTCGATCGATATATTGTATTTTGCATCATTTTGACAACCAGTAAACGTTGAACCCAAGACCTTGTCTTTTGAAAATTTAAATTTGTTTATTATTCCTCCTTCCTTACTTGTTCTCTCCTCGATTGACCTTTGCCTTCTTTTTTCCTTTTTAAGTATTTTTGTGAAAATTTAAATTTAGTTATTGTCTTCATTCTTCGAATATGAAAAATTTGTAGGAAAATTTTTATATAATTAAATAATTAGAGATTTTTGTCTATTAAATCAAACCATATTGAAATTTCAATTCTTTTATAGATTATTTATTTTATTTTTCATTCATTTATCACTAATTTTATGGAAATCTATACATATATGAAAATTTATAATTGTATTTTTGAATAATTAAAAAATATAATTGTTGAACCATGTTTTTAATAATGACCTGTAATTAAAAAATTAAATGGAAATTAAAATACTTTTTAATAACCAAACTACATTCATTTAAAAGATAAAAGAAATATTTAGTTATTTAAATATTGTAGTTGGAAAAATATTTACTTTAATATTGTACATTTAAACAGGTGTTGAAGACCCAACCTATATTTAAAAAAAAAATGTCTAGTCATCAAAACCAGACATAGGTCCCAACAAATAATAATATCTTCTTCTTCCTCCGATATCTATCTGTGCTTTCTAAATAATAAAATAATAATTTTCTTTTACTTGAAAAGAAGTTAAATCTATCCTTCATTTTTCTTTTACATGCATATTTGAAATGGAAAATGAATAATAAAATAATAAATATGTTTAAGAAAATTTCAAAATAGGTTTGAAGACTTTCTGTAACGCCTAAACTGTAATAACCCAACTCTTTATATTAAGCTAAGGTCATTACTCAAAAGACCAATAACAAAACACACTTTCTTGAAATGAGGAGAACTAAATTATATATATATAAAATTAATGTCAATTAAATGTTCAAAAGACATAAATAGACAAAACCAATAACGATAATTTGAAAACGTGACCTGCGAGTTCTAACAATTTTAAAGGAAAAATAAATAAATAAATCAGACAAAACCTTAAATAAAATGTCTAAAATTTTGTAATACCGAAAAACTTATAAATGGACACAGAAGTAGAAGTGTATTCCCATATGACATGTCACGAATCCTTCATGTCGCTCGCCAGCTTTCTAGATCCTTTACCTCGCCCTAAAATATTAAACATAGAGAAAGAGTGAGTATATAAAATATACCCAATAAGAGATCCACTACTAGTCCCGCTAGGTGTATGTTAATTTTCCATCAAGATTTCGTAAGGAGGTACCTGAAACTATCATATGTCCAATGAAACACACGCAATCTAGTGATCCCAAAGGAACACTCTCATCTGTTGGTGAATCCGAAAGAACACCTCTAATATCAGGCTATAACTATCGTGTGTCCAATGGAACATATGCAATCTAGTGATCCCGAGAGAACACTCTCATCTATCAGTGGCCCGAAGGAACACCTATGATATCGAGCTGTAGTGATTCCGTTAGACCACTCATAAACATAAACACGATAGACTGGTGATCCCGTCGAAATCACATAGTCATAAATCTATGAAAAGGTGGTGATCCCGAGGGACACCGATATGGGTACAACCCTAATAGACAAATTTAATAGAATACATATCCATAGCATGTAGCATCATCATAAACATCATAAGCATGACATGAATATTAATCATAACGTTCTTAATCATGTGTATCATAAACATTATAAACATATCAGTCATCATCATCATCATCGTAATATTAGTTATTATCATCAGTCATCAACATCAGCCATCAACATTACGCATCTTAGCTACATCAATGCATAATGAAAAATACATGCAAGCTCTTAATTTTATGTTCGAAGGTCTAGTAGTAGAATCTCTTACCTAAGAGATTAGCTTAAACTTTATACTATAATGTGATCTTTCACAGGTTGTTGGTAATCTCGGCTAGGTGAAAGTATCGTTTTACCCCCGAGGCTACATCTTTCTTCTTAGGTCTCACTGATCCACTATTGAACAATTTGTTTTAGGTCCAACCTATAAATCGAATCTCTCTCGGGCCAATGAGAGGGTGGGGTCCCTTATTCAAGACCTGGATTCAGTCCTTAAGGAAACAACCTATCTACTAACCCTAAAGTGGGTAGGAGTGAATTCGTCTTGCACCTTATGTTCCCAGCTATCCACCCGATCTTACCCTTGAAATGGGAGGCTTAATGGGCCAACACTAATGAGTTACGCTCACCTATGTAGATCTAAGGATAATCTCATGTGAATAAAGTTCATAGTTAGCTCATGATTATGATTAAGTTACATAGGATATCTTTGAACAAAATAATAAGTTTAATTAAAGGCAACGATGTTATAACTTAAAAGTGACTCTTTTATGGTTCCAGTCTTATGTAAACTCTTCACATAGGATGCCCTCATTTCCATGTCTCTACATGAACAATTTAGGATCACATTATTTGTATTAACTACAAAGCGGATCGCATCCATAGTGTCCCCGGAATAAGGCGTCCAACCTTTATTCATATACTACTATACACCGTTTGGGCTATACACTCAAACTTGATCCACATTTATGTCTCTTCATAAAGTTCAAGTCTACACTAGATAGCCTCGGGACCTTAGGTTTATTGTATTTAAGATTATAGTATTCTATTTTCACTAATAAGTCTTCAACAACCATTTTATTGAATAAAATATAATTTAAACTACAAGTTTTATGACATATATTCCAACAACAACCACTACTACAAAATTGGCAATACTTGATGCCTGCTGTTTTGATATTCTTGACAGTTTTTTTTAAAACTGTCTAGGAAAAAAACGTCAAAAATAACAAAAAGTGAAAAAACACATAATTTCTTATTTTTTATTTTCACTACTTGACAGATTAAAAGCGTCAAGATTAATTTTAATTACGTGACATTTTTAAGCGTTAAGTAATATGTTTTTTCTCCATTTTTTTAAAAACAAATTTTTTTCTTTTATTTTTTCTCAAATTTTCCATCCAGTTTCCCCCTAAAATTTTCCACATATTTCTCCCTATCCACGATTTCTTCATCCTCTTCACAAATTTCTTCAACCCATAGTCCTCAACCCACGACATAGTGACCCTCTTCTTGTCATCGGCCGACGACGTTTTCGTCGACGGCAACCCACAGTAGGAGGATTTGGACAACAGCGTTTTGGCAGACGGTGACCCACCATTGGCATCCTCACTCTGATGTTCTGAAATTCTCTAAACCTTCGATCCAAATTGCCCGAAGAAACCTACAGAAACCTACATAAACCAAACCAACCACAATCATTCAACCATAGACTCTCTCTCTCTTTTTCCCCATCGAAGTTGATCATTGTCTCTTTCTTTCTTTCTTTAATCCCTTCCCTCTTCCTTTCGAGTCAATCCTCTTTTCCTTTTCCTTTTCTTTTTTTTTCTCTTCTCCCATTTCATTTTCATCTAATTTTCCGGCACCCCTTTTGTTTTTTTCCTTCATCTCTTTCACTTTTTCCTCCAATTTTGATTTTTTTTGCTGACCCACATATTCTTTTGAGCTTTTAATTCTTGGGATTCAGCGTCGAAGCTGCTTGTTTGTCTTCTGTGGATCGCTCCGTCGTTGAAATGTGAGTCTCTAACCACCTACATTTTTGGTTTTATTGTTTTGCTTTTGTCTGTGTTGAAGCGAGTGGTGGTGGGGTTCCTTTGATTGTGTTTAATTTTGATGGAATAAGTGATATTTGGGGTTTAATGATTGCTTGTTTGATTTTTTTTTCCAGCAATTGTGAAATGTAGAAGGGATTCTTAGGGAGTTTAAGTCCGATGGTACACTTTGATTATGTTTCCTTCGTTAATTGTTGCTTGGTTTTAAAGAATTTGGATTTTATCTAATTTTTTTCTGGGATCTTGTAGCTTAGAGATTTGCTGAGAAATGGTTTTGGCTGTGACAGATGGCTTTAGACGAAATGTCTCGTCTGATCTGTGTATTTTGTGTATGTTTACTCTTCTTTAATCTTGGACATTAGAAAACTTTATGGGCTGATTTTTCATGACCTGTTTCTTACATTTAGGTGTAAAATAGTACTTGGTTTGCTTATTTTTCTCCTCTGTTTCAAGTCCTATGTTGGAAGCTGTAACGGTTTAGTTTGGTAAACTTTTGTAGTGGGTTGGCTTTGCTGAACAGTTTGGAGTGGGAGTTTGTTCTTTTAGTTTATTGCCTGGAATATTCATTTGGTTTTGTGATTTTTCTGCATTTTACAGAATATTTGTTAAATTGAGTTGTGTATGAAATGAGTTGGAACAACACGCTGCAGACAGAAGTTCATGCTAATGCTTGTTGGAATTTGGCATTAAGAGGAATCTTAATGCAAAGAAGTTTGAAGATTGCCTCTCTTTAAACTCTTGATTGACAATTTCTGGCTGAGTGATATTGAGGATGGCAGGTTTTTGGATATAGATTACTTCAGAACCTTCTTCTTTGCAATTTCTATTGAGAGATAATTGAGTGGTTGCCGTTCCCATCTTCTGGTTTTCAATCTGTAGGTATGCAATTTGCCTGTTGAAGAAGAAGCGTCTCTACTTGCGCTTCCTCTTTCTAAGGAACTCTCTCTAGTCCATTCATATATAAACGTATAAACTAGATCCTAGAATTTTAGTAGAAGTATAAGTCTTTATATTTTAGTGGAGATGGAAAACTCACTAGGATTCTACAATTTTACTTTTGGAATTTTAACATAGAAACTGGAAAGGCTAAGTGCATTGGATACAGTCAAAAAGAAGAATCCCAACATGTATATCTCCTTCTTGATATGGTATGTAGAAATAGTATTGAAACATTAAACCATTAAACCATCTGGTGTTGGATTCCTCATTTTATGTGAAAATTTAAGCTGTCCTTTGTGAAGTTCTCTACCTAAAATGGTGTATACCACATAAGGTGGTTGATTTTCTTGCTTTCCTTCAGCAACTTATTTAATTACTAGATTCTTGAGTTCCAGAAAGTTAACCTCCCCTTCCCGTACTTTGTCCTGAACTACCTAAAATAGCTAATCTCTTTCTTGTAATTTCTCCACAAAACTTCTCTCCCCACATAAAACCTTACTCCTTTTCCTGTAATTGCAGCAGAACATCAGTCAAGTGTTCAAATAATTTATTTATTTTCTCATTCTTTATAGACTTCATTACTCTATCAAATTTGTATTTGAAGTTCGTGCTAGGTTTATTTTGTTAATGTTGACAAAGCACCAAAAGTGTTTGACTAGTATATCCTAAAATGGAAAAAGTTAAACAAATTTCCTGTACTCTTAAAAGAAAAGGTTCCCTGATAGCAATTGCTTAGATGGCGAATGTGATATGATTACTTTCAATCAATATCTTTGTTACTATTATGATTTTTCTTTTCCTGTCCTTCAGACCATGTCATTGTGAATTTTGCAAGAAGTGGTGGCCCTGGAGGTCAGAATGTTAAAAAAGGTTAGTTTATTTTCTTTGTTCTGATTGATTTTATTTCTGCTTTAGACCGTTGTTTTCTTTCTGAGGCATCATTTCTGTAAATGATAGTGCAGTGAACACAAAGGTTGACATGCGCTTCAATGTTAAAGAGGCGTATTGGCTAAGCGAGAGAATCAGAGAAAAGATTCTGCAAACGGTTTGTTACTCAAAATTTTTGTTCCATATCTTTCCTCTTCTCCACTAGATGATATTATTTTGAAAGCGCTAAACTTCAAAAATATTTTCTTTCTGCCTTTCTTTCAAAACCATACAAGTGGTTGAAGTGTTCACAAATCTTTCACCATGATTGTATATTACTCCTCTGTTTCTGTCTCTATCTCGACATGAATTTTGCTTCCTGATTCTGAACAGGAGAAAAAACGGATCAACAAGAATGGAGAACTTGTAATTTCATCCACAAAAACTAGAACACAGAAGTGAACTTCTGTCCTCATCATCTATTCTTATTTTTCCTCCCATGTTTCTTGTACCAAAGAAGACTTTGTAAACTTTTCTTCTTTTTTTCAGGGGTAATATTGAAGATGCCTTGGAGAAACTTCAGGCACTTTTCCTTCTCATACGTCATAAGATCCTTGTCCTCTTGTCTATCAAATGGAAAATATATAAAAAATAAAATAGTATGTGATCATTTATTCTATGGTAGATTCAACATTCTACCGCAGTTTCCTAACTGAATATAAATTTCCAATGAATGAGCTTTTCTTCTATCTGAAAATCAGGCTATAATTGATGCTGCTTCTTATGTCCCGCCATACTCCCTCAAAAGAGCAAAAGAAGAAAATTGCTAATCTGTGATATTTTGTTAATACTAGATATATGTGTGATATTTTGTTGATATACTTGATATAGCTAGGTGAATTAGTTTAGTTGATATTTTGTTGATATGCCTATAGTTAGGCTACACATAGATGGAAAGTTTAGGCTGTTGTTAGAAAAGTTAGGCTAACTACATGTATATGTATATGGTTCATTGATATATATGTTAAAATATTATTAGTTCTTTGATGGAAAAGGTTTAGTTCATTCACTTGTTCAATTAATGTGTAATTTAGCACATTTGTACGTGTATTCTCTTGCATTACTTATATACGTTCGACTTCAAAACAAATGCACGAAAGATTATGAAGATATTTTAAAACATATAATTTAAAAAAAAACGCTTGACATGCAAAGTGTGTCAAGAGTAACACACATTCTTGACATCTAAAAAATGTCAAGAAATCTTATATGCTTGACGTTTAAAATCTGTCAAACAAAACCACTCTTATTCTTGACACTGGATTACTTGACGAGTAAAAAGCCTCAAGTAATCTCATATACTTGACGCTTTTTACCTGTCAAGTAAACTGGCCTTGACGCTTAAAAACAGTCAAGTATACATTCTTTATTCTTGACACTGGATTACTTGACACATTTAAAAGCGTCAAGTAAACCTTTACTTGACAGTTTTTAAGCGTCAAGTAAATCCAATTTTGTAGTAGTGAACGCATCGGGACATTCGTCTCTGATGCCGTGTTAGGAGTACATTTCTCCCGACGTAGGGATGGGACGTCGGAAGTCACCTATTGCTGACTTGCTCTATCCATCGACATTTCCAGTTTCTGGAGTAAGTCATTCTTGATGCTTTTTCGTTTGCGCATTGGGAATTCCTTCCACGACGCACTACTACCGACTTCCTTCCCAATGGTGCTATGCACATTGGGAGATCCTTTCTCGACGCTTTTGAGTAAAATGACTCATATAGAGTTTGTTGATTTATTTGCTTCTCATTTACAGCAGGTTAATTGAAGACTTTGTTTTTCACTGTGGGTCGTTTTACCTTGAGATATATCCTTATGGGCTTTTGTTATTTGGTCCATTATGGTTTGGATGTTTACATGCTGTTACAAATGTCTCTATATAAAGAAGCCTGTTTTGGTCTGTTTGACTATGTGAGAGAGATACGTAGAGAGTTCGAGATTGGTTCATCATTTTGTGTTCTTATTGGGAGCTCTTTCTATTGGTTCATCATTTTGATGATCTTTTGATTCGTTACTAATAAAAAATCATACCACCTCTGGTTTGCACAGTGGACGTAGACTTTGGTTGAACCATTATAAAAGTATGTGTGTCAATCTCTCTACTCTTCCTCTTTAATTTGTTATTTTAATTGTTTTACTTTGGTTTACGATCTTCTTTTGATTACTAATTTTGTTGTACAAAAGGGCTCAACTCGATGATCACCTAGATTGACTTTCCACATAGATGTGAGACTCCCTCTTATCACTCTAAAAAACACGCTTAGGTTCCCTTTAGGTTTGATAATATATATTAGTATTGAAAATTTTGACTTCTGACAATGTGTGAGACTCCTCTCACTACAACAAAAATGGTCTACGATGACAGTTATTTTCTGTAGCGAATAAAATCTGTGACAATTATTTACATCATAGTATCGCTTGTTGTGGAAAGTCCGTGACAGTTTTAAAATACTGTCACAATAAGTATTTTCATAACACAAAATAAATGTCATTATTTAATATTTTATGATAATAAATAATTGTCATATAACTGTCATCATTTTCATATTGACGACAGTTACGAAAATGTCACGAATTCATATATTATGACATTTTTTTTGTCATGGATATGCCAATCGTGACAGTTTTTGAAAAAGTAAATGTCATTGTTTCGATATTGTTGACAGTTAAAAAAATGCCACGAATTCGTATATTATGATATTTTTTCTTTGTCAAGGATAGGGCAATCATGACAGTTTTTATAAAATTGAATTGTCATTGTTTCAATATTGACGACTGTTATGAAAATGTCACAAATTAGTATACTATGACATTATTTTTCTTGTCAAGGATAATCCAATCGTAATAGTTTTTATAAAATTAAATTGTCATTATTTTGATATTGACGACAGTAAAAAAATGTTACGAATTCGTACTAAAACATTTTTTCCTGTTTTATATTGCTCAATTCCTGTTTTCCTTGCCGCTCTGCTATTACACTAACAATTTCAATAACAATAATGTTTTAATACATCACCCCCATATGAAAACAAAGAGTCAACACTTTAATAGATATATGCAATTATACACTTTGTAATATTCGTACATCCATTGACTAATATCACCTATTGAGTAATAACCATATTTTGTTAGAAGGTAGTTTACATAGAAAAAGAATAAACATTGACATCTTTAGCTACGAAGAAGCCTAAAATCAGTACATTAGAACCAAGAGTTTGCTACCAACCATACAAAAAGTGATATCAATCAATTGCTCCAAGTTGACTTCACTGCTCTAATAGATTCTTCCAAACCTAGTAAGAAAACAAAATATAATTTTAGAGTATGACTAAAGAACATCCCAACCCTTCATTCCAGCCCCCTCCAACAAAATCAAAAACAGTGAAAATGACACACACAAAACATATGTCTTTAGCCAATAGGTCATAAGTTAATACTCACATTGATTTAAGATTGAAAAAAAAGAAAACAATAGTAAGATTATAGGAGAATATCTACCGTGCTCAAACTTTTGTGATAACATTTCCAGCCCCCCTCCCTCTCAACCCTTCATTCCAGCCCCCTCCCTTTATTCCCCCCCCCCCCCCCCCCCCCCCCAACCTGAAATTCTTTGAAGCAGATTAGAACTAAAAACCAAAGCTCTCATGACACATACAAAGAATATAACTCTCTGAACCTTTGAATTTAAAAAACTTCGGACAAGAAACTCAGAAAACTTGGAAGGAAATTTTTCTTTGAAGTTAGAAAAAGAAACATTAATCATTATTCAATAAAGATTATACTATGACCAAAGATATTGATCTCCAAGAATACTTTTTCAATATCATAAAAACATATATCCTTAACCAATAAGAAAATTAAGAAAAAGACTACCATAAGTATAGCAGGATAGTCATAACACTTCAACATGTAATTAGGCTCAAGAACTACCAGAACACCCCAAAAAAAGTAAACTCACACCCACACACTGAGAGAGAGAACCTAGAATTCTTTGAAGTATACAAAACCGTATAGAGAAAAAAGTCTAAACCTGGAATTCTTTGAAGCAGATTAGAACAAAAAACCAAAGCTCTCACGACAAATACAAAGAATATCTCTCTCTTGAACCTTTGAATTTAAAAAACTTTGAACATGAAACTCAGAAAAACTTGGAAGGAAATTTTCTTTGAAGTTAGAAAAAGAAACATTAAAGATTATTCACTAAAGATTATACTAAGACCAAAGATATTGATCTCCAAGAATACTTTTTCAATATCATAAAAAAGATTTAATTTAAATAATTTTCATGTACAAAAGCCAAAGTCAAAGCCAAAGATTCTTCACACTGCTTTTCTTTTTCATTTGACCACAACTCCACATACATCAAACACTCTCTCTCCCACTCCATTTACATTTTGAACCAACAACAACAAAAAGGGATAATGCAAAAAGATGTACATTTTATCAGCTGAAAAGCCACGAACTATACAGAAAAAACACACTTCAATCTATAGAAAGTGTTAGAACGTCACTCACTTTCGGGTTGGGTCATGGCATTCTTTCCATGCTTCAAAACTCTTTATATCTGAAGGGCCCTGCCACCAGAGCTCACTAATCAGTATCAAGAGAATGTAGACTTTAAATTTTACATAAACAAGAAAATTTCTAGCACTAAGAGTTCTATACTTTTGTTCTCCATGGCTAAAGTTTTATATTAATAAATATCTTACATAAATAAAATTCTGAACCTATTTCTATGTGCAGCGAAGTAACAAGTTAGAGTCAGTTATGGAAATGGCAACCATGCTGATAAACACAACTAAAATCAAAGTAGTCTAAAAACCAAGAAATGGCTCCATTTGAACCTTGAGCTTCATTGCAACTCCAATTGAACAAAATTTGTGAAAACAACTGAATAAACCATCAAGAACAACAAATCAAGAAGTGAGAAAAATGTAAAAGACTACAAGTTAATAAAAAAAACATTTAAAACACATGGAGAAAAAACGTCTTAAAGATTCCTCCCAGAACTAAATTCAATTAAACAATTCAATTAAGAACAATGGTTCCCAAAAAAATAAACTTCACCATCCAAAAGCATCCCCCGAAAATACCTTTTTTTGACTAAAACAAGGATCATCCATACCAAACAATCACTTTCTTCACCCAACAAGTTCAAACAGTAAAATCTAAACACATCCAGTTGACTATAAACCCAAATAATTCATCAGATACAAAAACATACTCATAAAATTCAAAAAAATAAATAATTAAAGGAAAGGAAAAAGATGCATACCATGGAGTACTAGAGAGTTTTGAACTAAGAGTTTAACTTTTGTATTTTAGAAAGATGTCAATTGTTAGGTTAATTTTTAAAAACTTAAAAACAAAATAGCTACCAAACCAAAGCTTGAATCGAACTACTTGAAACCTTTATTCTGCACCTTACAAAATTTCTTAAAGAGAGGAAATATTGTTTCATCATTCATTGCAACTTCAACATGTCTCCTCACCAAAGTAATGCACTTGAAAACATGGCAAAAATTCATCCACACATTTTAAAGACTAAAGATAAATATGTTATTTTACAAGTAAAGAAAGAGGCTAAACCTAGAAAAGAAGATTAGAGAAATGCAAGAAAAGGGTTTAAGACCCATTGCATTTGGATATATGGGTAAGATCTCACATAAAAATAAATACTACATGAGTTGAAAGATATTGACAATCTTGGTACAAGAATCATATTAACATGCATCAGAAGATAAGCTTTCTATGATCATGCAGAATTGATGAAACAATTTTGCACATGATGGATTTGATTGTATTAGTTTAGGATTTTACAAGTTTTCATTTTCACAAATGAGGGAGAGTATTATAGTAGTGTTGAATTCACCTTAACTCATAAATTCAAGCATTCGGATTGTGCGATAATTTAATAGTACATACTATACAATTTATCTTAGACTTCTCAAACACAAGTCACATAAGCCAAAGTTTTAGTAAAAAATCGAGATGCAAAACATAAACTAAGTATAACTTATCTCTAAATATTTCTACACTATGATATAATATTGTCCAACTTCAATCATAACTCTTTTTTGCAAAACATCTCAAATATGCTGGAGAGACATAAGGTTAGAAGTATACTGTCATGTCAAAGCAAAATGGCGCAATGTAAGGAAGAAAATTAACTTATCATGATTATGCCTTGTGGAAAATTATTACACGCCTTTCTCTTTTATATTCAACTTCGTCTCTCTAGTGCATGATACTTAGAGCTCTTCTCACCTGTCCAAAATATTTATAGAATAATAATCAGATGATGATCAATAAGTTTGAATTCTGAGTATATACAACTTTTCTTTATTCCTCGTCTTTTATCTCAACAATAGTTTCTTCTATCTACTGAATTCAAAAGGTGCCTTGTGACTATTTACTAAGCTTTTTAGTGCAAGTTGTCTTCCATACATAATATCATTAGCTTAAATATGCACATAGTGATACAAAGCTATAAATTTACTCATATTAACATTATCATTATTATAGACTTGACAAACTTCAAATTTATTAAAATAAAAATATGCTTTAACAAAACGTACCTTGAGATTCTTTCAATCTTATTAAAAAAACAGATAAGTCCAACACTTCAACAAATTTATAGTGCATATTATGTATCTCAATTGATCACAACAAAATAAGATTGAACAAATACCCATGAGATACCTTTTCAATGCATATTTTCATAAAAGTTCGAAAAGAGGTTATAATACTTCTCTAGAAAAGCTCAGATGTAATATATCTAACTCTCCCCATCTTTTCTCATACATCCTTCACATAGAACAGAAAAATGAAGAAACCATTCACTTCATCAAAAGCATGTCAACAACTAAATTTCAGCTTTAATGTCTATAAACATTTAAACAAAAATGGACATTGACACAATAATTCAATCTACGAGACACTCTACTCAATCAACAATGAAAATTCAAATAACAAAATCAGTAAAAAAATCAACAAGTTTGAATAGGATGTCTGTCAAACAAAGAAGCATTCGTTAATCTTCCTAGAAACCCCAATAACTTACGAGATTTAGATCATTTAACAAACCCATCAACAACTAATGAGTTAACACTTAAGAACCTACACACACTTGTACTAGCGATCTTAAGTGCGGTGAACAATACTCCATAGTTCTCTAGAGTCTAAATTCTTCCAATCAACAACATGATAATGGAAATTCCATAACAAAACTAATAGGGTAATTACAGAACTTACTAAAATCACCCAATTTCTTACTAGCACTTATAAAGGTAGCCTTAATCTTAACGGACAGCCCTAACGATTTTCTACTACGAAAACAAGCAACCACCAACATAGTTCATTCCAAAATAGACTAAAATTTAACAAATACTCAATACCCAAACCACAAGGCTTGAAACCTTACCCAAATTTGTGTCGAACACCAAAGTTTTACTACTTCTCGGCTAAATAGTAGCTAAGTCCTTCCAAGAACTCCAATTTAGCATCCAAACGTTATGGGTACTAATTACTTCAAGCCGAAACTCAATGAGTACTCAAGACCCACTCAATAAAGTTTAGAATCTCACTCAAGTTGTACCAAAATGCCCAAATACGACTTTTTGAAGGGTTGGACAGTGGCTCAAACGCTTCTAAAACTTGAATTTGGCGTCGTAAAGTAATGGGTAATGTTAAACTCAAGTTTAAAAATAACGGGTATTCAAAATTGCCTAACAAAACAACCCCGAAACAAAAAAATTTTACTCTAGAAGTTGAGTTTGAACGAAAAATGGAGACAGACCACAATGGGCTTGATCTCCAGCAAGCTACCACGCGTGGCGGCTGGGATTCACCGATGAGTTCAGCGGTGCAAGGGGTGTTGGGTGGTGGTGTCGGCTGAAGGAGAGAAAGAGGAGGATTTCGGGCGTGTTGTTGACAAAAAGTCACGTCATTCCCGACGTGCGTGAGAGAGGGAAAGAGATAGTTAGAGGAAGGGAGGAAAAATCAAGAAGGAGGTGCGGAGCGTGGATCTTCCACGAAGAAGAAGAAGAAGAAGGACGAGGAGGAGGATGTAGATAAAGGGTTTGGAGATATTTTTTATAAGTTTTATTTTAATAAATAAATTATTTAATGTTTTTAGAATTAAGAAAAAATCTGATTTTAATAAACTTTTGATTTAAAATAAATTTTATTTTAATAAATTAAATAAATTATTTTTTATATATTTTATGACACCAAATAACTATTGCGGAAAGTGAAATCCGCAAACAGTCTTTTCCCACCAAAAATGCGCATTTTTAACCTTTATGACAGTTTTTTTTCCTCCAATTTTGGGATGTACACACTGTCTTAATAGATACTTTTTGTTGTAGTGTCTTCATGTTGGTATCTTCCGTTCGAGTCAACAAACTTCCTTCATTAATAAATCTTAGGATCCTCTTAAGGGGAAGAACTTCTCACTATAACTAAATCTTAGGCTTCCTCTAAGACAGAATATATTACTTCTACATAGCAATGGCTTATGCTCTTTCTAAGAACGTAATTATTTCAATGTGTTATAGTTCACGTAGGAAGAACTTGGACAATGAAATATAATGAGCAAAGAACAAGAACAAAATGTTGCGCAACTCAACTGCATAACAGAAAACATATTGCTCAAATAACAAAAGCGACGTCCCTAAACCTTCACTAAAAGACTCCTTTTATATTGAATCAAAGAAATGAAACAAATCCGGATATTGAAAAGGAAAGTCACTCGTCAATAAAGGAAAATATTGAATTGAAATATTCAGCAAAAAATAACCTTGCTTGTCTGAAAATGATGTTAAGAGACTATGTATTAAAGATAGGTGTAGAAGTACTACAAGAACCCTGAGCAAAATATAAAGTCAGCCAATCAAATTTGTCACTCACGGTGTAACTCGAACAATAGTGTTAAAAAAAATCTTTTAAAATTCAAGTTTAAATCTACGTTTATGTTTATTCAATTCTTCCTAAACTTTATAAATATATCTATTTTATTCGTATTAAGTTCCAATATGTTTGAAGAATAACTATTTTAGATCCTTGTTATATTAATCCTTTATCGTTTTTTATTTGCTTTGTGCTCTCATCACTAACCTATCTAGCTCTAAATCATGCTCGCATTTAATATGCTAAATACTCACGCTTCAAGGCTACGTCATGAGTTTATTAAAATAAACAAAATGAAAATAATGGCGAAAACGATAATTTTTTTTAAAAAAATAGGAATTTAAAAAAAAAAAAAAACTTGAAATTAAAAAAGTTTGTTTAAGTAAATAAATCAACTAACAATTTAAAACGAATTATATATTTTTGTACTATGGATCATAGTGACAACTGACAAATTCAACCATCCAACCTTTTTATTAAGTTATGCTTGAATTTGAGTTATTATACATTTAAGTTAAATAAATAAACAATAGAAGTCAGAAATAGAAGTTAATCCATATATTTTTGTGGATTTTTTTTATTGGAAAAATTATATTCTTAGAAGAAAAATACTGAGTTCAGGTCCTCCATTACTATCTGGATTCATCATGTAAAAAGCTTCCGAGTCACGGCTACCTACAACTCGCTCAAACTTTGCTCTCATGTAAAGTAACTCTCCCTCTGACCCACTTCTTTTTCCGCCGTCTTCCACCACTGGAATAACTCCGGCACCGACCGACACACTCTGAACCATGTTCAACACATACCGATCAAACTCTCCACACATGCGCAACGTCGAGTGCCCACACTTTCTACCGTTACAATACATCGTCCATCTCGGCTCCTCAAACAACTTCTTTGGACGACTATCTGTTAAAGAATATGAATAAAAAGATTATTTAAATTGAAATTTCATATTTAAAACTATATTTAAAATAAAAATCTAAATAAAGGGGGAAATGGAAAAATACTTTTAGAATGGCTAGTAATTTAACAAACAAATTTTGGTGGATAGATGATTCTATACCTCCACACGAAAATAAAACATGGAGCATTTGAGATAGTGCATCATAAGGATACATGTGATCATTATCCTTAATTTCATACCATTATAGGCAGGTGCCTCAGATTCCAGGGCGATCCGAACCAGACCGGAGGACATTTCCTTGACTAGGGACGAGGTAGATGTGGCCAACTCAAGCAAAAAAAACGGCTCGGATTGGGGGTGTATTTGAACCGCAAAGGTGACGTGGCCGCGGCGTCGACCAAAGAGTGTTCCAGTGACAACTCTCCGGCCAAGAGACGGCCTAACGGAGTGGTAGGTGGGGATGGAGAGCCATTTACAAGTGGGAACCGAGAGGAGCTTGAGCAGTGACTGGAGAAGGGTAGAGAATTTTGATTTCGTCGCCGCTTGGTGGCGGTGGCCATGGTGGCCGGAAAAATTGTTTGGATTGGAATACTCCGGCGGGAGATTAGAGGAGGAGAAGGATCTGAAGTGGTGGTGGTGGCCAGAGATGGAAGATGGGATTAATTTTGTGGTGGCTTTGATGGCGGCACTGCTACTTCTTGTTCGTTGGAGGATTATCATGGCAATGAGAGAGAAAAAAAGAAGGATGAAAAATGATGGAGTAATTAGTGGAGAAGGAGTGGAGAAAGAGTGTTCATTTTGTAGAGAGAGAAAGGAAGAATAACTAAGAAGATGAGAGGAAAAGAGGGAGACAAGGGCTGATGATAGTGTTGGGAGTTGGCCATTATAAAGGGAAGCAACGGAGGTTTTGGAGTCATCATCATCATTTTTGTGGACTTTTTACACTTCACATATTTTTTTTTATTTCGTTTATGTTCCTCATGTGTTTCTATGTGTCTATCTATGTCTACTGGCCTTAATTTGATAACCTAATAAAACATGTATTTCTCTTTTCTTATTTTTTTTATTTTTTTATTATTATTTTGTTCTTTTGTCTTTTATAAGTTGTTCAATACTGCTCTTTTGGATAAATTTAATAATCTTTAATAGAAAGGTCAATCTGAGTGTAGTAAATCTGGTTAGGTATTGAATGGTCGGCAAAAAAAGTAATGATATAGTTGCACTTACACTTAACCACCATCCTCCTTCCTTCGTTATCACACACAAGGGATTAATTATATTGGGTTGGAATGATTTTTTTTTAACAAACTCCAATTCTCGAGTCAAATTCACAACTCAAACAAGGTCTTCAATCCAACTCAACTGAACACTCAAAATTCAAGTTGGGTTGGGTTGTGGGATGATTTATTTCTTTTCATTAATATATTATTTATTATCTTAAAATACTTAAATTAGATTTGTCTACAACGCATTTCAATAACTAAAATTTCAAAAAACTCAAAGAAAATTTAAATATTAAATATCAAAATTCAACAAAGCTATTACAAACTTTTAAAATAAAACTTCATAATAGTATATATGATTTATATAATATTTATAAGTTGTAATATATGTATATTTTAATAATATTAGAAATTTGGGTTGGATTGGATCAAGTCAGATTTTTAAGAATGTAACATAAACTCAACCCACCAAAAGACAATATTCAACCTAGTCCAACCCAACTTTTACAATTTTGGTTGAGTAGTTCGAGTTATTTGAACACCCCTACTCCACAAAGAAATTTAAATTGTTTTAAAAAAAATTAAATTGTAGTATTTTATTGCTTTGAATACACCCGAAGATGCAATGAGGATGGGTGCATATACCAAATGCATATAAGTGTTTCCTGTGAATAATAAAAAACGTAAATAAGTTATATTTGTTAAGAGCGGTTGTCTAGCCAAGCTCTATTATGAATATCCTTTTCAAGCTTCTTAGACTAACATCAAAGAGATCCATCTATCACTCTTTCGCTGTTACTTCAAGATTTCTTCAATCACTACTTCAAGATTCAAAATCGTACTCCAAAGACTCTGCCATGGTTGAATGCTCAAGCAAAGATCACCAGTCTCTGCTCTCACCAATCTTCTTACTCTCCATGATGTGCAACCTCGTTTCAATCCGACTCGACTCCAAGAACGTAGTTCTAATCTAGAATTTTCAAATTACCTTGATATCGAAAGGCCACACACACAAACTCTGACTTCGTTGATGGCTCTTCACCTAGTTCTAGTCTAGAATTTTTCAAAATACCTTGATATAGAAAAATGGATATGTGTTAATTTCTTCTTTTTATTTTTATTTTTATAATTATCTTGTATCTATCAATTGTATCATGCTAATTGTTTTTTGATTTTGATTGACAGCCTTCAATTCATATGCCACATGGACTATTTTAATAAAGAACTTGGGGCTTAGGGGCGGGTGAAGTTGATTGGTACACTTAAGAACACAACCATATTGTTGATTGGTATTCTTTTCAGATTAGATTTATTATAGGTAGATAGTTTTGGGGTAAGTTAGTTACGATTTGAGTCAAATTTGTGGCTATCTGATGGTATTATGTATATTATTTTTGTAAACGATCTAAAATATTCGTATATGTAAAGTTTTGGAAATGATTATATATGTATGGATGAAAGGTTTATTTATGTTCGAGTTTTGAAACTTTTTTTGATGAATATCGTTGTTCATATATATTTATGAAACTGTTACTGGACTACTATATAGGGACATTGGGAGCATAATACAAGAACAAAAATATAGTTGAATTACAATTTTTTTTAAAAAAATCCGAACCAGGCTTGACGATCTTTAAATGTCATAAAGTAGACATTCTCGATGCTTTTAAAATGTCATAAACAAGTACATTTATTACGGTTTTCAATGTCATAAATAATCAATTTCTTGACAATTTTTTCGTATCAAGTAAGAACATTTCATGATGGTTATTAAATGTCATGAATACTTATACTCTTGACGGTTTTTAAATGTCATGAACACTCATACTCTTGACGGTTTTTAACTGTCATGAACATTTGTATACTTGACGTTTATAGAACGTCAACATTCTCTATTCTTAACGTTTTATAAACTGTCAAGAACTTCAACTTTCTTGACACTAGCTTCAATGACGACTTTAAAACCGTCAAGAATAATAATTTTTTACAGTTAAAAAATGTCAAGAGAGTGTTTTTGGTAGTAGCTAGTATAAACTTAAGAACTCTACACCATCATCTGCAACATCATCTTCATCCTTTGAAATCAAAGATTGGGTTGCCAAAGACAACACACTGATGACAGTCATCACATGAAGCTTCTCCATTAGTCTTCGCGTATGTTGTTAGTTGTGAAATCTATGGGAAACTTTGCGTAAGCATTATTCTTCTTCCTCTCGGACAAATATTTGTCAATTTGAAAAACACAATTACTTCAAAGAATTATCAAGAAAACTAGAGAAACAATTCCTCTCTACATCCAGGGAATTAAGGAGTTAAAAGACAAACTAGCAAATGTTGTTGTAACTGTTGACTCTAAAGACTTAATGATCTATGCACTCAACGGTTATGTTTCAAATGTCCCTAAGTACTCGTTATATACAAGTCTTCATCCTTTGAAGAACTCCATGTGTTGTTGGTTGTTTAAGAAGATAGTATTAATAGCAAGTTCAAAAAGATGAAACCTTTGCTTGATCTACTACTCTTGTGGCTTAAACAAATGGAAACTACAATGGTGGAAGAAGAAACAATGGGAATGATCAGAACTCCAATTCAAATGGAAGAAGAGACAAAGGTAACAATGGATGAAACTTGTAATTTTATTTGAATATTTCTATATTTGATGTTGTTTAGAAGGTAAATTTTGAGGTAAATATACACACAAAAGAAATAAATCAAAGGAAAATATATCTTAATAAATACATAATTGCTAATATTACGGTAACACCTTCCATCAAACTCAAGATGGTAGAGTAGAGAGCACCTTGAGTTTATGAAGAAGTTGAGTGAAGCGAGGAGAATGGAGGGCTTTGGTCAAAATATCGGCTGGTTGATCAGTGGTGGAGATGGATTGGAGTTGAAGAGTGTTGCTTTGAAGATAATGGCAAACAAAGTGACAATCATTATCAATGTGTTTCGTTTGTTCATGAAAGACATCATTGTGAGCAATATGAATGACAATGAGGTTATCACAATGAGGAATAATGGGTGATTATTCTGGGGCCCCCATATCAGTAAGAAGCCAATGAAGCCATGTTACTTCTGAACTGGCGTCCACCAGAGCACAATGTTCAGACTCTGTGCTAGAACGAGAAACAACAATTTCTTTCTTTCTTGCACCAGGAAATGAGAGCATCACCTAAATAGAAACAATAACCAGCGTTGGATCTTCTATCAGTAGAATCATCTGTCCAATCATCGTCATATAATCTATAGAGGACTGAGATGAGAACTATAGTCTATGACCCATAGTGCCTTTAACATACCATAGAATACGAAGGATAACAATGAAGTGAATGGTACGAAAAGTGGCAATGAATTGACTAAGAATGTGAACTGCATACGCAATATCTGGGTGGGTCAAAGTTAAGTAAATTAGGTTGCTAACAAGTTGTTGATACAGGGTGGGATCGTCAAGAGGAACACAATCAAAAGGAGTGAGGCGCACATTCTGATCTAGTGGTGTAGAGTATGTGGCAAAATCAGTGATTCCAGATCGAGTTAGAAGATCAAAGGCATATTTTGCTTGAGATAACTATTATCCATTAGACGAGCAAGAGATCTCAAGACCAATAAAATAACTGAGGGCTCCTCAATCTTTCATCTTAAAGTCCGTTCCCAGGTAGTTTTGAGGGTCATCACCTGTAATAATCATGTCATCAACATATAAAAGAAGGAGAACAATACCATGAGATGCATAGCGAGTAAATAAGGTAGAATCGTGAGAGCTGGAAGTAAATCCAAGTTGAGTAATAATGTAACTAAATGTTACAAACCAAGCTCATAGAGCTTGTTTGAGATTGTAGAGTGCACGACGAAGAAGACACACTTTCTTAGGGGACGGAGCAGTACCAAGTAACAGTTTCATTATAAACTTATTCATATAGAATGCCATTGAGAAATGTATTTCTAACATCCATTCAAAGGAGGTTCCACTGTTTTGCAGTTGTAACAGCTAAAAGACTGTGCACATACATTATTCGAGCCACTAGAGCAAATGTTTCTTTGTAATCAATGTAATATTCCTGAGAATAGCCTTTGGCTAGAAGTTGTGATTTGTAACGTTCAACAGATCCATTAGGGTAAGTTTTGATTTTATAAATCCATTTACAACTAATGGGTTTCTTTCTAGAAGGTAAGTCAACGTACATAGTACCAAGTATGAGTCTTTTATAAGGCTTGAAGTTCCTCATGCATTGCTTGTTGCCATAAGGGATTAGTACTAGTTTCCTTAATAGAGGAAGGTTCAAACAAAGATATAACAGTGGAAAAATAGTGGTAATTTTGGAGATAAGGAGGAGTTTCTCTTATCTGGTGGAGCAACGAACATTAGTAGATTAGTGGAAGGGGCAGATGGTAGATCCGGGGGCAAAGAGATAGGATTAGATTTAGTGAGCTCAGAGATAGGAAGAAAATGAGGTGCAATTTCTTGTGGTAATTCAGAAATGGGGAAGAGATCAGTGGAAGGATCAATAAAGAATGGGTGAGGACTAGATAGAGATGCTTGGAATGATGAAAGACTAGAAAACATACGATGTTTCCAAAATGTGACATGTCGAGATATACGTAATCGTTGTGAGATGGGATTCTACCAACAAAAACCTTTACGTTCAGTACCAGATCCCAAGAAATAACATAGACGAGCACGCGATTCAAGTTTGGTATGTGCTTGATTCATTATGTGCATGTTGTTCGTGGATATATCATATTTAACCTCTAATTGAGCGAGCTATTAGGCGACTAGACTCGGATGATGCGATAAAAGAAGCAAATCCTATCTATGCATTGCTTTTCATTCACATGATATGTGTGCTCGTCTATGTTAGTTGAAGAGAGGTTTCCTGGTAAGTCCAGGGTTGAACACAGGGAATTAATGTTCCTATTGAACCTATTGCACAACTAAACCTATGTGGTATAATCTATACAGTGTTAATATGAACAATATATTTTATTCTAATTATTTACACTAAGGTGCATTTGGTGGTGCAAGGTGATCGTGGCAATGAAGTGAGATGGAAAGTGAACTAAGTTTACAGGCGTGGAATGAAGGAATATATAATTAACTAATAGCAACGTATTATGCATTAACATTTTGAGGCAATACAAAACATCTATTAACTTCAGAATTAAGGAAAGCATCCTTTTGGTGTTTTTGCCACACTTGCTAACCTCTCGGGATCCAAATACTTAAAGTTAAACTATGATTGGCATCTAATCAGTTTGTTTGGATTACAAGTAATTATCCTAATTTAAGGTGAACAAACTTTCGATGCTTTCGCCGCACACGTTAACATTTCTGCAACTTATTCAAAGGATGAATTCAGCGATGAGATTGTGTTGCCACACTCTCTTTGCCACTTATTTAACTAAATGTGTGCTTTAACTTGTTAGGCAATTACTTTCACTACGATTGTTTTTCTCTATAATAAAAAATGCTTTGACATCCGTGTTTAGCTAAACAAAACTTATAAGACATACATTCGATTTTCTAATATTGATAACACATTACATTGGTCCTAAACTAATTAAATAGATTAGACATGGATATCAACAGATAAATGGGAGAATGGTAAAAGAAATGCATTACTATTATAAATATAACTTTAAGCTTCTCGGTCATGGACTACATGTTATAATGTAATATAATAAAAGTAGACAATGGTTGACAGAGAAGTGCCTCAGAGTATGATTTTTCATACTCCCTAGCTTTGATTTTTTTATGTTTATGAGGGGGAAATGGATAGGCAAGAACTCTCTCTCCTTTTGTTCTAATCTCTCATCTAAATTCTCAAGAAAGAAAGAATGGAAGAAAGTGAGCTTGCTATCTGATCCAAAAATTGCACACTTTGTTTTAGAGTGGAGTCTTCTATTTATAGGCCGAAAATGATGTTGATAGGGCATTCCATGCTTCATTGATGCCTCTGATTAAAGTTGCATCAGTGCCGCGTAGACGTCCTTTTGCCCTTTTTCTGACATTCGTACCAACCAAGTTTGTCAGCTAGTGCATCAAATCATCAAGCTTGTTTGCTCGTCACCTTGTTGGTTGACGCGTCTTCCAGCGTAACATTATATTGGCAAACTCCACTTCTATTTGTCTATTATCCTACTATAAAACATGTAATACACAATAAAACATGGATAAAGTTCTTTTGTAATATTTGATACACAAGTTGATCAAATTCTCTACATTTTCCCTTGCTTTCTTCTTGTTCTTATGCGATAAGGCTTCATTATTTTATATAAAAGGCCACAATAACTTGTATTTCTACAAGTTATAAGTATGTTCATGAGGATGTAATAACACAAAATTACACGCACAACCAAAAACTTTAAGATTAGAGTAAGAGAAGAGTACCATAAAGTTGTTCAAAGGGGAAAACATTATGGATGACCTTAGAAGGAAGGCGGTTGATGACAAAAACAGAGGTGAGAGAAGCCTCTCTCCAAAAATTTTCAAGACATGAAACAAAGAGAAGTTGAGCATGAATAGAGTCCAGGATGTGGCGGTGTTTGCGTTATGCTCTACCATTTTACTGGGAGGTGTGAGGACAAGAGCGTTGAATCAAAGTGCTCTATTGGGCAAGGAAGGAAAGAAGGTAAGAGTCTTTATATTCCATTGCATTATCTATGCAAAGAGTTTTAATTGTGTAAGAGAATTGAGTGTGAACCATTTTTGCAAAATCAATGTCGATTTGAGATAAGGAAGAACGATGTTTAAGAAAGTAAATCCAAGTAAAATGAGAATAGTCATGAATAAATAAAACAAAGTATTTGCAACCATTGAGAGTAGTAGAGGGAGCAGGAGTCCAAATGTCAAGATGAACTAGGCCAAATGGTGTATAACAATGTAGAAGTAGTAAATGATAAATCAGGTTGTTTTGCAAGCTTGCAATTTAAACAATCAAATGGACTAAATTTAGAAACATTATTCAAAGTTCCAATAGAAACTAAATTTTGAAGTTTATCAGAAGAAGCATGACCAAGGCAAAGGTGCCACTGATATGTATAACATTATCAGTGACTGGTGTAAAGATGGGTGGAAACACAAATGAGTGTTGGAGAGATGTGAGCTCAAATAATCGTCCTACCTTCCGTCCCATACTAATCACCTGTCCCATCTGTGGATCTTGAACCTAACAACCATGAGAAGAAAAGAAAATGGTTAGATCGAGATTACATAATTGGCTAACACAAGCTCGGTTGAATATTAAATTAAGGACGAGATAAGTGTTGGAAAGGTTTATGGTGGGTGTATTAACATTGCCAATGTGAGAAATAGACATGTGATTACCATCAACTGAGTGAATTGGAGGAAGATATTGAACAGGAATAGGAGAGGACAACAACGAAATATTAGACATTATATGATTACAACAAGCCGAGACAAGAAGGCAAGAAGTACCTGGGGTGACAACAAGAGCAGTAGGGTTGGAAGAGATCATCTGTTTCAATAAGTCATGAAGATCACTTAACTGAAAATTTGAAAGTGTGGTGATGTCAGATGGGGTGGCAGAAACAAAAATAGTTGAAGAACCAAATTTACGAGAGAACTTTGGTTTGTGTGAGTGATCAAAAGAGTGGGGTGGACAAGTAGGATAGTTCTTCAAGATATGACCTCGCTTGTGGTAATACTTGTACTCAATGGTAGGACAGTTAGTAAACTTATGGCCATGAAGTTTACAATTTTTGTAGAAGGTGGACTCAATTTGTAGGTCATGAATGAGTGGTTGCAAGAGGAGACAATGCCAATTCTTTTCTCCTTAAATAAAATTTTCTTAACGAAAACCTAGAGAGATGGCAGAGGGTTGCAATGTAACAGAGTAGCAAAAATTGATTCATATTCACAGCGGAGTCCTATGAGGACTTTTATGAGGCGAATATGGTCAAAACTGATTTTTGCCTGGTCTATTTGAGTCCAAATAGGTTGAAGTGTAGCAAGATATTCATTTACAGATTGTCCGACCTCGTAGTTTAAACTAATAAGTCGAGAATGTAGTTGGTAATAGTGAGCAAGGCCAATAGTTTGAAAATGTATGGACAGAAAATCCCAAAGTTCTTTTGAGTATGAATAGCTGGAATAGAAGTGTTACTCAACCAAGTGATGATTTGATGATTTTTGCTATCCTAGTCCTCAAAGCATTCCATATATTTGACATCTTCTATAGTAGTCTCTTGAATAGTAACATCAACACCGATTCTGCCTCATCATTCTTAGGGTTTCCTTACTTATGTTTACCATTGGAGGAGTGTTTTTTATAGATCGGGTGATATCTCTAATAACAATGCGACATAACTTTCGATATATAAAAACACTCCTCATCTGATAAGCCCATGTAATGTAATTCATGCCATCAAGAATGGTGCTAATTCGAAATATCATTTTTCTCCATCTACATAAACCACAAACAAAAATATGGATTAAACACTACTACAAAACTGGCTTTACTTGATGCTTTAAAACTGTCAACTATCTATTTACTTGACGCTTTTCAATGCGTCAAGTAATCCAGTGTTAAGAATCAGAGGGTTTTACTTTGACAGTTTTTAAGCGTCAAGTAAAATTATACTTGGCAGTTCATAACTGTCAAGTTTATGAGATTACTTGACATTTTGTACATGTCAAGTAATCCAGTGTCAAGAATAAAGAGTTCTTTTTTTTTTTACAGCTTTTAAGTGTCAAGTATATAAGATTAGTTGACATTTTTTATGCGTCAAGATTTTGTTTATTCTTGACACGCTTTGAATGTCAAGGTTTTTTTTTTCAAATGAAAAATTATAAAATTTAAAATATCAATATAATTTATCATGAACCTGTTTTGAAGTCCAAAAATAACGAACATAAGTAAAGCAGGAGAGTACACAAATGTGCTAAACCACACATTAATTGAACAATTATATTTCAATAAATTGTATATATCAATGAACCATACATATAGTTGGTCATTACATACTTAATTACAATAACCCAAATTTCTAACAATAGCCCAAACTTTCCATCTATGTATAATATAAATAAAATATACGTGCAGCCCAAAAGTGTACCATATCAACAAAATTTAAATGTGTAAGCTACAATATGAACCTTTTCTTGTTGTAAAATCCTTGCTTTTTTCTCAAACGATTAAGCCCTTACATTTGCAGTTTTCAACCTCTCCTTTAGATCTTTTATTCCATGCCTCAAAGAATATACTTTCACATCATAACTCCCAATTTTTGACTTGGCAACCTGCAGAAGAAACATTTGTTTTGTAAGAATGATATTCTTTTCATCATTGAGATAGAAAGTGATATCCACGTGTTGTGATATGACAACACATAAAAGTTAAAAATGTTGGAAATCACCTTGAAACATGTAGTAATAGATTATTTTATTAATTTAATTTTTTTTATTAAGGTCTTCAATCATAAATTTTGAATTTCACCCTAAGACTTCAATACTATACTTGAATTAAACCAACTACTAATAAACATAGAACAAGAAGTTGGAACAAGTCTAAATTATTAATACCACAAAGCCTGAATACAAGAATTATCAATATGAATAAAGATGAAATAAATCTAAACTCAAGATAGATTGTTTTTAGAAGCTTTAAATTGTTAGCTTTTCAACATAGTCAACAAAACATGAAGCATACCCAGAGATTACTTTAAATTAACTTTAAGCATAAAGTAGCTAAAACGTAAGAGAAAGCCCCATGCTATTAAATTAATTGAAAACAACAGCAGCAACCGAAAATCAGCTTTATTGAACGAGTTCTTAGTAATCTTTTTATTGAGCCAAACGAGCTAAACCACACCATTCTTCTGATCTAGTAAAAAGCAAACAACCCAAATGTTGAATTTCATATTGATTTCTCCCAACATGTATATATATCTAAACATGAAACCATAACAGAAGATAAAAGAGCAAGTCCTGAGAATTTAAAGAACCCAGTTGGGGAATTAGAAAAATCTGATGGAAAGATGGAGACTGAGATAGAGAAAAATATATGAGAAAAGAAAAAAAGAAGAAGAGATACCCTTGAAATTATATGTCACTGTCTATCACTCTCCAACCTTCCTTCAGGAATCGAAAGCTCCTATTGTTGTTTGCTTTGTGGTTAAGTTAGTGAAATAAAGAAAGGGAAGAGGTTGAAGAAAGAAGAAAAAACTTACTTTTATTCTTACAACTCGACTTGATCTCTATCAAACTCTTTAATCTCTTCACAAGAAAAACTCCTGTACAAAGCTAAACAAACACACACTTACCACAAAAACTCACATTCTCTCCAAAAACAAATGAAAACTTCTTACATGAAAATTAAAAAGGAAAATAGCTATTAAAGCCATCAAAACCAAATGCAACAGAAAATATATTACTTCAAAGTAAATCCATTTACCCATATGACTTTCCAACTTTTTAACTTTCCAACCAACCTCTTCAAACATTTCTTATACAAATTTACTACCAATGATTAAAGGAAGTCTAAAATGGTAAAGAATGCTGATGTCCTTTGCTTAATTTCCTATGAAAGTTATACAACGACTGGGCTGACTTATACAAAGTTATACAAAGTCTAATGCCCTTTGCTGCACCAATGGGGCTGACTTATACAACGACTCGTTTAAATCATATGAAAGTTACAGCTAGCTACAAGAAAAATATCAAAATATCGAAAACCATTCAGATCAAGTTCTTTTGGTGTCAAGAATTTCAACCTTAATTTCCTAAAACAACTTTCAATTATATTCAGATATTGATATCAAAATACCAGAAAAAAGATACACAATATATATTTAATGTATGGCATCTGAGTTTCAGAAGTAAACCTCAAGAATCACAGTAATGCTGATGCAGCCAAGACACAAACATTTGTAGTTGCAACCTTTGTGAATTTTTCGACCATGTGGTCGACTGAACAGTTAGTGAGTGTAATCCCTATCCTCGAGTTTTCTTGTCACCAGTCAACTTATATACGTATTGTCAATGCTCCAAATATGTGTTCAAATGAGGGATGGTCCCACTGCAAGTAAACAACTAAACTGGCACCAAGGGTTGTACAAGTATCATAAAAACCAACAGCTTGATCTCAAATTTGCTAAAACCAGAAAGAAAATAGGGGAAAAAGAAAACAACAGGAAATAGTAGAATCCACCAAAAATTCCAAATAACCAAACCAAGTAGAAGATCAAAGCAAGTAAAAATCTAAGGAAAACCCATAAACCATAAGGACAAAAGAGACAAAAAACATAAATAATAAGAGAAGAAAAGAAAAGGGTCAGAGATTCATATATAGAAATGGAGATAAGAGTGTTACCGTGAGTTCCTTGGGAGGTGTGGGCATGGTGAACTTTAGCAGAAGAATCTTAGCAGTTACCCATTGGGATGGAAAGAATGGAAAGCAAAAAAATTGGGAGAAAATTGAAGGGAAAGGGAAGAGAGAAATGAAGAAAAAGTTAAGAGAGAAAGTTGGGGTTCTTTAAAAAAGGCAAAAATAGAATAATATAAAATATAAAATAATAAAAAAGGAAAAATAGAAGAAAGTACAAGCAAACGAAACAAGTGAAAGCCCAAAAAGGGCATAGAAGTGCACCTCTGCTCACTCTCTTCCATAATTTCCTTCCAAATCTATTACAAGTGTACATGGCCCTATGCCAGCACATCTAGCCAACCATATACCTTTATTGTTTGCAACCTAGAAAATGACAGCAATTTTCCACTGTTCAGCCACAGAGCCCAAATAAACTAAAGATATACCACTAAGAGTTCAAAATGTAAAAGTTCAAAATATACCACTAAACGTTTACATTATTTCAAAATCATCCGTACTGACTTCATTAAAGAAATATATATAGTTGAAGGATTTAATTGTAAATACATATATAGTTTGTCTGAACACTATCCTATTTATTTATTACATAGATGAAAATTTTGAAATCTAAACTACAGATGAAGGGACCAAATTGTAACATACATGCAAATGGCATTCACGATGCTGACTCAAAAATTGGAAACTGTCATAAGTTTTTAACTATTGATATAGTTCAAGATAAAAAAAACTATAACTTAATCTATTTCGATTATTTCAAACACCAAGCAATAATATAGAAATGAACCAGAAATGAACTATCCATTACTTCGATCAACCCCATCCCAATGTCTTACGGGTCTTATACCATATCTATTAGGTGCAGCATCAAATCCTCTTTTTAACCAGCTATGAGGTGGAATGTTCTGAGAAATCATAACCCACTACATAGTCCAGTGTCCTTGTTGTGATGTTGTGAAACTTCCTGTAAAAATCCAACTTTCCTAGAAGGTTGAGATCATTACTATTTAAATAAGTATAGTTTTTTTTTTTTTTTAAATAAATTTTTAAGTTGAGGAAAAATTTTAAATAAAAAAAAAATAAGTAATTAAAGTGATAAAACAAAATACTAGTTCGGGCCCACAAAATAAAAGAAATACATTAACATAATTTAACCAAAGTTCTGGAATAAACCGAAAATATAGTTACTGAAATATAAATGCGAAAAACTGAACTAATCCCTATGGCGATTCACGGTCACTTCTTATCATTCGCCAGCTTGCCCTTGCCTTTCCCCTTACCTGAAAGTTTAACATTAAAAAGAGTGAGTATAAATTTATACTCAGTAAGAGTTCCATATTTAGTCTCACTATGTGTTGTTAGTCTCACTATGTGTTGTTAGTCTCTTTGTTAGAGTCCTGTAATAAAGTACCACGTGCTATGGTGCTCCCGAACGCACACTATCCAGTAGTCCCAACGGGACTGAACTGGGCTCTTGGTGGACCCGAAGGAATCACCCTAAAGGAGAGTCGGGCTGTAAGTGATCCCGTCGAATCATGTCTCAATAACTACACAGACATATATAGGGGAGGACCTTGATGGACCCCTCGTGGTACGACTCTAACCGGCAGACCAACCGAACACTATAGGCTATACATGCTCAACATAATACAACATCTTAGCTCAAACACACATAACTCAAAAATAACATATAATCATATCATATACCAATGGTGTTGCATCTCAATCAAAAGGGGGAAAGATCTCTTACCTGGAGATCTGCTAAAATAATTCACTGGTTGACAATCAGGTTCTCCCAATACTCAATCCTAACCACCAGTAAAATTCAAAATCAATAATTCTGTTAACGATCACCCTACTGTTTAATTAGTAACCAAGCTTACCCAACTTACCTTAAGGTTACGATTGAATCCAACACCACCTTAAATGGAAATTCACAGTCCTATTTCCACCAATTTCGCTTGGACCTTCAAGCAACCATAGATCAACTTATTCCAAATACAATTTCATTTAAGATAAAAATATTTAATTGGGTGTACCAAACCCATACAAACTCACCCAAATGGCTCAAAGGTTGCAAAAGGCTAAACTTGAAGATGGCTCGACCAGAAGAGGCTTCGGCTCGGACGCAGTTCGATGGAGAAGGATGCGTGCGGCTGGAGAGGTAACGCGACGTGGACGACTGAAGCTTACGGACGTGAGGATCGGTGCGATTACGGTAGACGAACAGAGACGCGAGGCAGAGTAGAAACGCGACGCAACCACTTCGTTCGGGCGGTCGTCGTCGTGCGGAGGAGACAAAGATACTGAGCGGCGAACGGATGAGGATTTCAGCTCGAGTCTTCAAACGGAGTCTTCACCCGGCTTGACCGAACGCGAACGGTTGAGACGGTTTGAAGCGCGACTGTTGGTGGAGGACGGGGATGGTGAAGGAGGCGGCGGCTAGGGTTTGTCCAAGGGGAAAGATTGAAGATGAAGTGCAAACAATCCAAGGAGTCCTATTTAATAATAAATATATTATTATTATTTCTCTTCCCTACTCCTATTTAATTTCTCTTTCTTCATTAACCACCCCTTCCATCACCATAAATTTGCTCTTTTTCCAAAAATGCCAAAGTACTCCTCTCTTAATAATTATATTAACCTACATTATAATTATTCTTATTCCTCCATGACTTTATATATACACATAACCATAATTACTCATAATACCTCCAACTTTACAAATTAAATTCACCAACCAATAAATCCAAAACCAATTTTAACAATAGAACTCCAATTTCCATAAATTAACCACTCATCCTTCCAAAACACTTAATCTCCACAATTTAAACAATTTCACAAATAACACCCAAAATTAAACAAAATAAGATGGTAATAAAGATAAAGATAACCTAATAGTTTTGAGGTGTTACACTTCCCCTAACCCATGTATTACATAATGCACCCACACGAAAAACCAAAAGTTAAAATTTAAAAAAAAAAATCCAAAATACTCAACCACATAAAGAAAATTGAGATGAAAAAGGAATATAAATTGAGCAAGATCTTACATAGCTACAATGGTAAAAAGGATAAGCAAAAAATGAGAGAAAGAGCACAAGCCAATCAAGAATAAGCCATAAGTCCCCCCTTGACAACAGCAATAGTATAGGCAAATTAGAAACAAACTCAATCCAAAAACAAGGAACCAAATCCCAGGATGACAAAGAAAGGAGCTGCTGTAAAGGGAACAGACAAGAACAGATAACAAAATAATGATGAGAACAAAAGTAAGAACCCTAGAAAAAATTAGTTCACAAAATACAGTAAGGAAATAAATAATTCAATAATATTTGAAATAAAATAAAGAACGATATAATTATTATTATATCTCTATACCTAAATTTAAGTATTAAAAATAATGAATTAGTTCAGAAATCAGCTAAGCCAAAGTAGATTCCACATGGTCAACCTTGAATGCAAAATTTTCTTAATTATTTCCAATTATATATCAACAAAGCTATCACAGCACAAATCCAAGTGAATCTTTTTTTGACACCATTCGGCCAAGAAAATTAAGAAAACACTTTGGACCTCATCCAGAGGCATTCCTGCTTATGGCAAAGGAGCGTTGAAGGACTTGACCATATTCTTAAGATTTGTCAGCTTCTGCTATCAACTGTTTGGTAATTGTTTGGTGTCCAACACAGACCATTTTTTATTATGGTAGAGGTTTTGCTACATCTACTTTTCAAGATATGGTAGAGGTTTGGGGTGTGAGAGGATCTAACTTTCTGAAGCTCATTTGTCAGGTAAGACATAAGCGAGGCAGATTGACTTTGCAGGAGGAGGATGAACAACCAAAGAAGAAGGTTCAGATGGGCATGCCTGCAACACAATGGATCAGTGTGTATAATGCTCGGCGGCCTATGAAACAAAGGTATTCATTCATAAAATGATAGATTGTGCTTTAACCACATTGAGATGCATAAACTATTCATAAATTATACACCATGTTTGTTTCTGGGTCGCCACATAATTCTGAAATGTATATACTGTATCATCCTTACAAGATGGGGTGAAATAATGAATTATTTTGTTGTGTAGGTATCACTATAATGTAGCTGATGCAAGGCTTGCGCAACATATAGAGAAAGGGAATGATGATGGCTTGTTTATAAGTAGTGTAGCCTCATGTCAGAATTTATGGGCCTTGATAATGGATGTTGGCACTGGGTTTTCATCACAGGTTTATGAACTTTCACCCCATTTTCTTCACATGGTAACTTACTTTTTATCCCTTCTTGGAATGGCATCAATAATTTTGGTACCTATCACACGAACTGAACTTATCTCATTTAACCTTTAACTTCTATGGGTCCAATTTTATTTATTGACGAATTGGTTTGTGAATGAAGGAATGGATCATGGAGCAATGAGAAAAGAACTATTATATTACAGCAGTAGCCGGAGTCATCAATGGCAGCTCATTGGTTGTAATGTCAAAGGGTCAGTTTGAATATTTTACCAATCTTCAATTGTAGAGTTCTCATGATTTTATCATTATGTTTATAAATGTTAATTGAGTTAATTTAATGATGACTGGCACCCAGTACTTGCAACAGTCATACAAAATCAGTGATTCATTTCCATTCAAATGGATAAACAAAAGGTTGAGGGAGAGATTCTATGTAACGACAATGGCCACCTGGGGAAGTAGGTGGGCCGTCGTAATGTCCCGTGGATCAGGATTTTTTGATCAGGTAATTTCCTTGCAGCTTTGCCAGTAGTTTTCTTAGACTAACCAACATAACTTTTTTGTTTTTTACAAGAACAATGTTATTTGTTATCAATGGTACATCATTAATTACAACTTGGGGGTACGAAGTGTCACAATCGTAGCGTTTCAACCTTGAGACGGACGATTGTGCGGCACTTGTTCTAACTCGATGAACAAGTCAGCTGATCAAAATCCGAAAGGTGTGGGTAACGTCGACGTATGTCGTAACCTTCCTTAGCGTTCTTGGGAAATTTATTTATAAAACGCGGGAAAGAAAGAAATACATTGAAATAGACGTTACAATAAGCATTAAAGACTGTCAATTGCAAGGAAAAAGGGTTACTTGCAAAGAGTACAACTAATGCTTGGGCGGGGATTCAACTGGTATGCCTCCCCTATAGTACATTTTGAACATTTTCAGCTCTGGTAGGCTTGCATATGAAAATGCCGAAACGTCACACCCAAGCTTTATGACTACAAATGAAATGCAAATGCCTAAACTAAGTATGGTGCTTAAAGATAAGATAAGTGAGAGCTAATCGGAGCATATAACCATAGGTAAACACACCTTGGAAAAATATGTCCGTGACACGAAGCAACATAATGTCTTATCGTGTTTTTAATATTAAAAAAAAAACGGGCACGTAGTATTTTCTGTAACATTTTTCAGAGAAGTGAAGCTCAATGTTTGATCCTTCAGGACTATGGGATGAAAATGTGTCCTGTGCAGAGCAGCACATTTCATATGCTTGATGATTTAGTTTGTTTTGTTTTACTTCTGCACTCTATAGACTTAAGATATAATAGTGTAATTTTGTTAATTATTTTTTCAAACCTGAGCTTATTCTCTCAATAGCAATAAATCTCCATTTATTATTTGCTCTTGGCATTAAGTGATTAAGGTCAATGTGCATTGTTGTGATGTATCAGAATGTAGTCCTGTGTTCTAATTATGCATCTCTATGAATTATGAAAAAATCTTTTAAATTAAAATTCATAATGTAGTCCTGTGTTCAATAAATGAAATAAAGTACGATAATTGGTTGAAATGAACTATTTCAAAACCAATTAAATATCTTAAAGTTCAGAAATAATTCAGGTCAGTAAGATTGATAAAAGTAGAATACCAAGTCTTCTGCTTCTATATTTTTTCTTCTTCTTTCTCTTTTTCTCCCTTTGCCTCCTTCAACAGTAAAGTATTTGTGGTTGTTAGCCGTTGGTTTCTCATTCTTCTTTCTACATTTTTGTCTCAGTTCATTTTTGTTCTTAGACTGAATTATGACACTTCTGGGCTGACGTAAGTGTAAAGCATCTAAGAATAGACTTTGAAAGTATGATTTTTGCTAACACTTGCATTGTATTTTCAGGAGAAATACTCTAGACAACTATAAGCTTATATATTTGGCAGGTCAACAAGGCTTAGGCAAACAACATGATCTTGTGGAAGAGTTGTGCATTGAATACTCCACTCAGGGAAAATACATTGGTAATAGGTAACTCAATTGTGAACAAGATTTTAGGATGATGTGATTTCTTCAAGATCTTAGGATGATGTGATTTCTGTAATTGTGAACAACACTTATTATTACACATACTTTGTGTTTTATACCATTGTTGGACTTCAAAACAGGTGCAATATAATTATATGGGTATTTTAAATTGTACAATTTTTCATTTGAAAGAAAAAAAAGTCTTGACATGTAAAACGTGTCAAGTATAAACAAATTGTTGACGTTTATAAACTGTCGAGTATATATTTACTTGATGTGTAAAAACTGTCAAACAAAATATTCGCTTATTCTTGACATTGGATTACTTGACGCGTAAAAAGCGTCAAGTAATCTATTACTTGACGCTTTTTACCTGTCAAGTATATAAGATTATTTGACGCTTAAAAAATGTCAAGTAAACCTCCCTTATTCTTGACACTGGATTACTTGACACATTGAAAAGTGTCAAGTAAACAGATACTTGACAGTTTTTAACTGTCAAGTATTGCTAGTTTTGTAGTAGTGTCTGTGTAACAAAATGAAAAAGCTCATGAAACTTAAAAAAGTAAATGTAAACGATCATGTACAAAGAAGCTTAAAAAAATCATTTAGATTTGGATAGCCAAATTTAAACGATCAAATCTAAATGATTATGTTTGAAATATAAACGATCGTGTACCAAATCTAAAAGATTATTTTCAAAATATAAACTATCGTTTTTAATAGAACTAAGACATGCACAGCAGAAAAAGAATCAAAATTCTACCCTAAATGCATTTAATTAATGAAAAACCCTAACCGAAAAAAAGGGTTTTTAGAATACTTACATTCGAAGCTCTGTTTTTTTTCGAACAACCACTAAAGTTGACCTACTATCCTCTGGACTCATAACCGGGTTGTGGGACCCGTTGGATGAAAGGATCGGGAGAGAGAAAAAAGATGAAAAGAAATTGGGCTTGGTAAATTTCCTTTCTTCTTTTATAAGTAAATAAGAAAAGAAACATAATTTGGTGTGAGAACCCAAATCAAAATTATCCAACTCATCAAATGAGTTCAAAGGCTCTATTTATAAGGATTTTACATACAAAATTGCATGTCCATACAATTCTAAAGCCCAACAACTCAAAGTCCACTTTCTCTAGTGGACTTTTTGTCTTCATCAAAAGACAACACCTAGCCCACTAGAGTTAGTGGGATTATCCAAAAAATGTTGGATTTTCCCACTAACTTTGGTCAAAGGGCAAAATAGTTTTTTGGTCAAAAATCAAAGTTTGACTTTTTCGACCTAAAGTCAACATTTTGACTTTTTATTATTTTGTCCATCTTGACTAATTTTGATCTCCCGAGCATGAATCCACATTCATTTTCTCAAAATTAAAATCATATTTGACTATATTATCTGTCAAAGTTTGACGTTTCAAAGTCAAAAGTCAACATTTTGACTGTTTACAACTTTGACTATTTCCATCATTTTCGAGCTTCCGAGTATGAATCTGTATTCATATTTATAATATTTAAATCCTATTTAAACATAAAGCTCTATTTCTAAACTGAAATCCAACGGCTATATCACATATACTTATCGGTTTCTCTCTCTTCTCCCTATTCGATCAATTCGACTTATTCCATCACACTGTTCTAAGTTTATTCCATATGAGCTAGCAGGAAAAACTAATGGACCTATAGATCATGGGCACCAACGATTCAAGATTTACTGGCTAAACTCTTTTAGACCAAGTTAATCAACATTCATTAATTAACGGGTCATTCCGCTAAAGTCCCTTAGTTGCACTCCCCTCGCTATAGATATATTTATGTCCATTTGATAAAACCATAATCAGTAAGTTAATCCTTCACAGGTTGTTCATAACCTTGGCTGGGTCAAAATACTGTTTTACCCCCAAGACTACATCTTGCTCCTTGAGTCCCACTAATCCACTGTTGAACAATTGTTTTAAGGTCCAACCTATAAACTTAATCCCTCTCAGGCCAATGAGAGGGTGGGGCCCCTTGTTCAAGACTTGGATTCAGTGCTTAAGAGAACAACCTATCTACTAACCCTAAAACGGGTAGGAGTGAATTCCGTCTTGCATACTATATCTCCAGCTATCCACCCGATCTTACCCTTGAAATGGGAGGTTTATTGAGCCAACGCTGATGAGTTTCCCTCACCTATGCAGATCTAAGGATAATCTCATGTGAATAGGAGTTCATAGGTAACTCAGGATTAAGATTAAGTTACCTAGGTCATCAATAATCGAGATAGTTAGTTTTAAACAGTAAACAGTTTTATAAAGTAAAAATGACTATTTCATGGCTTAGTCTTATGTAAACACTTTACATAGGATGCCCCCACTTTCATGTCTCTACATGAATGATTTAGGATCACCTTGTTTGTACTTACTACAAAGCGGGCCGCATCCATAATTTCTCTAAATAAGACACCCAACCATTATTTATATACAATAGACTATTTTCGGCTATTTACTCGAACTTGATCCACGTTTATGTCCCACATAAAGTTCAAGTTTACTCAAAAATAGCCTCAAGACTTAGTTTATTGGTTTTAAGATTATAATATTCAATTTCTCAATAACGACTTTATTGAATAGAATATGATTACAAACTACAAGTTTTAAGACAAAAAATTCCAACAGTTTTTCGAATATAAATAATCGTTTTCCAAAAAATCTTGAAAAAAAATCATTGAGATTTGACTACCCAAACTTAAGCGATATCAAATCTAAACAATCGTGTATCAAAAAATTATGAAAACAATCGTTTAGATTTGGCTACCTAAATTTAAACGATCATATCTAAACGATCGTATACTAAAAAATCTTGAAAAAAATTGTGTAGATTTGGCTCCAAATCTAAACAATCAAACCTAAACAATCATGTAGGAAATAATAGCCAAATCTAAACGATCGTTTTCCAAACATATTACGCGCGTTAGATGTCAATTAATCACGGAGTTGGTATTTCCCATTGTGGGCCTGTGAGCTTTTTTCATTTTTGAAATTGTTCTATAGTGTGTAAATATTTTGTTGCTTTGTTATATTTTTAATAACACACCTTTTTTTTAATTGTTCAATGACTTCTCAAATTATATATTTGATGGTTGGGAGTTTTAATTTACAAAGATGGTAGTTCTTACAATCCTAATTATAGTAGGACCTGTAATTGACAAGACTGGATGTAGTTTGGAGTTCGAGGTGAACCAATATATTTTCGGTGTCATTCTTCATTTTCTCCTACTCTTAATTATTTTTTATTTTGTGATTGTTAATTTTTTGGCTCCGACTTGTGAAAGTACAAATTGTAGATAGAACTTAGTTTTCACATTTATTTATTTTTTAATACAAATTCCGAACCTATTAAAGATCTTCAAATTTAAATATTAAAATTAAACACAACATTAATTAAAAGTTGAAAATTTTGTTAGTCAATTTAACATAAAATTAAGTGCAGCAATTACGTCCAACCTAGAATGCACTATTTCATACGCTCCCATCTTTCTACCACACAAAAATAAAATTAAAAGTTACTTAATATTATAAAATAAAGAACAAAGATAAAAACAACCAAAGAGAAGAATAATAAAGAAGAGAGAAAGAAGATAAGACAATTGAACTCAATTGTGGTGTGCTTACAAATGCACCACACACCTATATTTATAGGACATGTCATGGTATAGGTTATACTATGGAATTCAATGGGATGAAAGTTACAATATGAAATTGAGGGAGAGTTATAGGAAGATTGGTAACCTATTGTAGGTTATGGATATCTACATAATTATATTTACAATACTTCCCCTTATATATCCATATTATATAAAATAAATGTCTCGTTAAAACCTTACTAGGAAAAACCCGATGGGAAAAAGAGTGCAATACTTTTATTCCTTGAGGGTAATATTTCTACTCCCCTTATGAATACATCACTTGAGTTCTCTAAGTCGTCACATTCCAATGTTGTGCACTAGCTTTTCAAATGTTGATATGGGTAATACCTTTGTGAATAAGTCTACCCAGTTGTCCTTTGAAGAAATTTGTTGAACACTAATGTCACCATTTTCTTCAAGGTCATGTGTATAGAAGAGTTTTGGTGAGATATGCTTTGTTCTATCTCCTTTTATACACTCTCCCTTGATTTGTGCTATACATGCAGTATTATCCTCAAATAATATTGTTGGTAACTTTTTACTGAAAGACAAACCATACATGTTTCTTGAATGTGATGAGTCATTGACCTCAACCATACACATTCTCTACTAGCTTTATGAGTTGCAAGAATTTCAGCATGATTCGATGAAGTGGCCGTAATGGTTTGCTTCACAGATCACCAAGATATAGCAGTTCCTCCACATGTAAACGGATAACCTGTTTGAGATCTTGTTTTGTGTGGGTCAGATAAATATCCAGTATCTGCATAACCAACTAGATCAAAGTTTGAATAAAACAAACCCATATCAACCGTCCCTCGAAGATAACGAAGTACCTGCTGAACTCCATTCCAATGCACCTATTGCACTAAGGTATGGTACTTCAGGACCAAGTAATTCTTCGTTATCTTCTTGAGTTGAAAAATATTCTTTTTCACATCTAGTGATCGAACCCCTATTGGAATGTTCAACGGGTGTGCTTTATCTATGTAAAACTTTTTTTAAAATCTTTTATGTATATGTCGATTGATAAATAAAAATTTCATCTGCTAAATGCTCGATTTGTAAGCCAAGGCAAAATTTTGTTTTGCCAATATCTTTCAGCTCAAATTCCTTTTTGAGATATTCTATTACATTTGAGAGCTCTTCAGGAGTTTCAATTATATTTAAATCATCAACATATACAGCTATAATAACAAATCCTGACTGCGATTTTGTAATAAAAACACATGGACAAGTTGGATTATTTTGATAACCTTCTTTCAATAAATATTCACGTAAGCGGTTGTACCACATTCATCCTAATTGTTTCAATCCATATAATGATCTTTGTAATTTGATTGAATATAATTCTCTAGAGTTTGAATTATATGATTAAGGTATCTTAAATTCTTCAGGGATTTTCATATAGATTTCATTTTTCAAAAATCCATACAGGTATGTTGTAACTGAAGGAATAAAAGCCCTATGACAGCGGAAGATTTTATAGAACCATTCCTCAATATAATTTGGAAATCTCAAAATACCAGTACATTAACAAAATAATATAGAAACAAATTTTCTTATTAAGACTTAAAAGCTAAACATGTTTTTTAATTATAGATTAGAAAAAGAAAACCTTACTTGTTTGATGTCTCTGAATCTACAAAGTAAATCTCCAAATTGGGACACCACCCGTCGGAGACCTTCCTATCCTCTTGGATGAGATTGGTTTGTGGCTACCAATTGTGATGGAAAAAAATTTAGAGATATTTTAGAGAGACTCTTTTGCAGAAAAGTAAAACTATTCGTTTTTCTTTTGGTTGATTGAATCGTTAAAGAAAACTGTTTTCTTTTAGATATTTATAGCTCTCTTTCCTTCTTCCAGTAGGAAATGGAGTAGGAGAGAATCATGAGATTCTATTAATTTAAAAAAAATTAATTAATAAAAATTTAAATCAACTAATTAATTAATCATTCATCAATTAGTTAATAATTAATTAGATTATAAGGGAATTTTTAAAAATTGTAGATTTTACAACATATTTACAACCCATAGCAAATTCTATGACTGATAGTCATTCATATGCTATAGTGATAGAAGACTCTTAGTGATAGAATCCAAAATTTTGCTATTGCTTGTAAATATTTTAATTTATTTTGCTATTTTTAAAAATGTTCCTAAATTATATTTAATTAATTTTTCATTTAAATCTTATTTAATGAATATCTCTCAAATATCTTATAGTTTTACATTAATTTAATTACATCAAATTTAATTAAATAATATTAAACTAAACTATTAATTAATTCTCTAATTAATTAATAACTAAATTAAATATCTTCTATTTAACTTAAGTTAAATTTGAATAATATTCAATTATAAATTTCTCTCAAAGCCCTATGACAGCGGAAGAGTTTAAAGAACCGTGACTCAAATTAATTTGGAAATCTTAAAATACCACTACATTGGCAAAATTTTAGAATCAAAATTCTAAATTAAAAGACTAAGCATGCTTTTAAAGTAAAAGATACAGAGAACTTACTTTGGATGACGTCTCTAAATCTACAAATCATCGAATTGGGGACACGACCCGTCGGAGACCTTCCTGTCCTCTGGGATGAGATTGGTTTGTAGGAACCAATTGAGATGGGAAAAGGTTTAGAGATATTTGAGAGAAACTCTTTTCTTTTTGCAGAGAGAAAAACCCTTAGCTTTTTTCTTGATGAATTTGGTTGAAGAAAACTGTTTTCTTCTAGATATTTATAACTCTCTTTCCTTCTTGGAATAGGAAAAGGAGTAGAAGAGAATCATGAGTTTCTATTATCAAATCTACTAATTAATTAACAATTAATCAATTATTTAATAATTAATTAAATCATATTTAATTCATATTTCATTCAAATCTTATTTGAATAAATATCTCTCCAATATCTTATAGATTTATATTAATATAATTAATTAAATCATATTTAATTAATATTTCATTCAAATCATATTTGAATCAATATCTTTCCAATATCTTAATATTTATATTAATATAATTAATTAAATCATATTTAATTAATATTTTTTTCAAATCTTAATGAATATCTCTACAATATCTTATAGATTTAATTAAATCAAATTTAATTAAATAAAACTAAACTATTAATCAATTCTCTAGTTAATTAATATCTAAATTAAATATCTTATATTAAATTTGAATCATATTCAAATATAAGTTTCTCTCGTAATCAATAATTTTAATATGAATCCAATTCACATTAAATTAATATTTGAACTCATTCAAATATTTTATCTCTCATAAATTAGTTTTGAATCATATCAAAAATTAAATTTATATAATAAAGTTTGATAAACTTTATATTATAATGTATTACTATACATTATACTAATTCCCAAAGTAAATTTGAACATTTCAAATTACAACCAATATAAATAAATCTCATTGTCCTTTATGAGCTAGGAAGGAGACCTAATGGACCTACAGATCAGAAGCTACAATGATCTAAGATTAATTGGCTAAACTCATTAACCACATTAATCAATATTCGTTAATTGTGTGTACACTCCACTAATGACTCACAGCTGAACTCTTCTCAGTGTAGATATATTTCTGTGTCCACGAATATAGACCAATAATAGTAAGTTAGTCCTTCACGAGTGTTCAGAACACCAGCTGATTTGCCGTTTTACCCCTGGGTTACCTCTAATCCTTAAATATTAGTGTTCCTCCAATGAACAACCTGTTTATGGTCCTACCAATAAACAAAAACCCCTCTCATACCATAAAGAGGGTAGGACCCTTTGTTCAAGACTTGGAGACACCATTTAAGGGAACACTCATCCACTTACCGTAAAGTAGAGAAGGAGTTAATTTCATCTTGTGTAATTATGTTCTCTGCTCCCCACTCAGTCTTGTCCCCAAAATGATAAGCTTATTGAATCGGTGATCTGGCCACTCTCACCTGTACAAATCAAAGGACAATCCTTCGCGAACAAGAGTTCATAACACACTCAGGATTAAGACTAAGTTACCTAGGTCATCCTAGTGAAATAGAAACCTAACTAGTTAATGGAGTTACATGTAGTGGTTACTATTTTGCGGTTCGGTATTATGCAAACTCATTGCATAGGATACCCTCACTCGCATGTCAACTACACGAACGTGTTGGATCATTGTGTTTGTATCAAATACAAAATGAGTTGTATCCATAGTGTTACCAGGACAAGGTACCCAACCTTATCCCTATACTATAGACCCTTTAAGCTGATGTTGAACATTGATCCCTATATGTCTCTACATACTGTTCAAGACTCATTAAACAGCTTAGGATGTTAGTTTACTGGATTTGGGTTATTAATACAAAACTAATAATTTAACCAATAACAATTATTACAATAATAACACTTTATTAATAATGGTCAATGGATTATATTTACAATCTACGAGTTTTAGGACATAAATCCCAACAGGTTATTCGTCCCGTAAATATCATATCACGAGATATGGTTTACATGTCTAACGTATTCGTCTTGATTGATACATAGAGTTATACGATATAGTATGAAAAAGAAGATTTAAGTTTTATCATTTTAGAAATCATTTTGACAAAGCAATTGTTTAAGAAATATATATATATTGAAATGAACATTTACAAGTTTCCCTCGGGTTATGTTTTAACCATTTTACTCGTAGCATGGATTTAAATATGTTTCAGTTATTTCCTTAGTCACTCACTTAGCTATTTAACTCATGCTTTCAAATGTTCTCTAACTTTCAGGTAGAGATCGTGGAACGAGTACCTGACTCCATTATCCGATCTGCTAGTGGCATAGTTTTGAGTTCCCTTTAGTATGTATTGTTTTGAGTTTGTATTTTGGATTGTTTGTAAGCTTGGAGTTTCGATCATGAGGTGTTCTAGTCTGTTTAGTTTAACTCTGATATTAGTTGTTTGTATATATGTCTATATCAGACTTGTGATGTTTAGTATTATGTAATTTTGGGTTTCACTTCAGTAATGTTATGTTGTTTGGTCGTTGATGCCGTGTATGTTTCTACTGTCTTATCCATTTTAAATTGAGGTAAGTTTAGGGTCTTTAGTGGTTGCTGAGTTAAGTTGTGATATCTATTGGCCAGTTGCACCATCTCTTGGGCTAAGAGTAGGTGGCTTGGGAGGGGGTGTGACACTTTGGTATCAGAGTTATTAGCTCTTGGAAATGTTAAGTAATCAGGATATTCCTATGGGGTAGAATAGTAAAGACTAGGAACTAAAGTGATAGTTCATGTCGGGATAGGTTGGTTAAGGAAGCTAGGTTAAAGTTTAAGTTAATGTTGTGTTAAGAGTATCTATAGCATATCTAATAAGTTTATGTGTTTTACGAGTCATGCTGCCACAACATAGCAGATGACGTAGGTAGGAGCGGGACGAGACACGAGGCTCTACTGAAAGGTAGTCTAATGGGGCATCTAGTGCCCTTAGAAGTTAAACTGAGTAAGAGGAAGAGCAGTATAGTAGATTTCCCCAAAGATGTGTTGAGACTTTAGGAATGAAATCAGGTCCTACAGATCCTAAAAAAAAGTATGGCATAGCGCGGTTTAAGGCTCTGGGTGCCATGAGTTTTGAGGGTTCAACTGATCCAACCGATGCAGAGTTATGGTTGAATATGCAGGAAAAGTGTTTTGGTGTTATGGGTTGCCCTGAGGATAGGCTGGTCAAGTTAGCAACGTTTCTGTTGACCAAAGAGGGTGAGGGATGGTGGAAATCCATTGAAGCAAGATGTAGTAACACAAGTACTATGAATTGGGAGACGTTCAGAAGTATCTTTGAGGACAAGTACTACCCTAGTACTTATTGTGAGGCAAAAAGGGATGAGTTTTTGAGGTTGGAGCAAGGGTCACTATCAATGGCAGAGTATGAAAGAAAGTATAATGAGCTTTCTTGGTATGGTGAGGTAATTGTTGCGTCAGAAAGCGATAAGTGCAGATGTTTCGAGATAGGGTTGAAGAAGGAGATACACACTCATGTGATAGCAATAGCTAAATGGAGTGATTTCTCTCAGTTAGTAGAGAATGCTCTAAGGGTTAATCAGAGTTTAGAGGAAGTTAAGCTTGCAGCAGAGCAGAGTCCAACAGTTCCTTTAGGGTACAGTTCTAGGAGGCAAGATCAAAGGCGTTTTATCCGTAGTGTATCAATTTTCTCAGAGAGACAGTGGCCATAGGTGTTTATCAGAGGCAAATTCAGAGATCAACAAGCCAATCAGTTAGGTCGTCGATAGGGTCTCGAGCAATTTAGGAGTCTACTGGTAGCACAGGTAGAGGAGCTTTGTGCAAAGATTGTGGTAAGATGCACCGAGGTTCGTGTTTGAGTAGAGTAGATGTATGTTTTCAGTGCAAGCAGCCTGTAAATTTTCATAGAGATTGCTCACAGTTGCGAGCAGGGTTTCCAAGTGAGCAAAAGCTTGAATAAGAATCAGTGAATCAACCCCGAGTAACAGTAACTGTGGAGTAGGACCTAGTGAGACAAAGCAGAAAAGGGCAGTTGGCAGACCTCGTCAACAAGAGAAAATCTTTGATATGACACAGCAAGAAGATCTGAGGATGCACCATATGTGATAACGGGTACGGTTTCTGTCTATAATATACCTACAATTGCTTTGTTAAACCCAGGTGCTACGCATTCTTTTATCTCTAGCATGTTCCTAGCTAAGTTCAATAAGATGTTAGAGCCTTTATCTGAGGAGTTAGTAGTTTATACTCTAGTTGGAAGTGCTTTGTCGATAAATGAAGTTTTGCGAGGATGTGAAGTTGTAGTAGAGGGTGTTTGTATGTTTGTAGATTTACTACCTATGAAATTGAAAGGGTTAGATGTCAAACTTGGGAAAAATTTCTTGTTCACCCATTATGCATATATGGATTGCCATAGGAAAGAGGTAATGTTTCGGAAGTCGGGGTGTCTGAAGCTGTGTTCAAGGGTAAGCAGAAGAGTTCCATGACATGGTTAATTTAAGCCTTTAAAGCTGAAAAGATGTTGAGGAAAGGATGTGCAACTTTTCTTACGCATATTGTTGAAACTAAGAAGAAAAAGTTGAAACCAGAGGATGTTTCTATAGTGAACAAGTTTCTGGATATTTTTCTCGAGGATCTAATAGGATTACCGCATGATAGGAAAATTGAGTTCACTATTGAGTTGTTGCTCGGAACAGCTCCTATCTCTAAGCTCCTTATAGGATGGCTCCGAATGAGTTAAAGGAGTTAAAGGTAAAATTACAAGAGTTGGTAGACAAGGGATAGATTAGGCCAAGTGTATCACCTTGGGGTGCACCGATGTTGTTTGTAAAGAAGAAAATGGTACATTCAGATTATGCAATGACTATCGATAGTTGAACAAGGTCACAATACGCAATAAGTATCCTTTACCTCATACTGATGATTTGTTCGATCAGTTAAAGGGACCATCTGTGTTCTCTAAGATAGGCTTGAGATCTGGGTATCATCTGCTGAGGGTCAAGGAATCGGACGTTCCAAGGATGGCATTCAAGACAAGGTATGGTCATTACGAGTTTCTGGTTATGGCATTCAGTTTGACGAATGCACCAGCAGTATTCATGGACCTCATGAATCGAATATTTTACCCTTATACAAATTGATTAGTGATAGTATTCATTGATGATATATATACTGGTATACTCGGTAAGTAAGGAAGCTTACAAGGAACACTTGAGGACAATGCTGCAGACGTTACGACATAAGCAATTGTTTGCAAGTTTAGTAAATGTGAGTTCTTGTTTGATCAAGTGGTGTTCCTAGGACGTGTTGTTTCAGCGGAAGGTGTTAGAGTGATCCACAAAAGATTGAAGCTGTTGTTAATTGGGAGAGACCTACTACAACGACGAAAGTACGTAGTTTTCTAGGCTTGGTTGGATACTATAGATGTTTTGTAGAGGATTTTTCGAGAATAGCTTTTTGTCAAGGAAAAATGCTAAGTTTGATTAGTTAGATAAGTGTGAGCAGAGTTTCCAAGAACTTAAGAAGAGGTTAGTTTCAGCATCAATTCTAGCATTACCAGTTCCTTGTAAGGATTTTGTGGCCTATTGCGATGCTTCGAGACAAGGTTTGAGTTTTGTGCTAATGCAAGTGGGTAAAGTTATAGCGTATGCTTCAAGACAACTAAAGAAGCATGAGAGAAACCATCCCACACATGATCTGAAGTTTGCAGTAGCGGTGTTAGCCTTAAAGATTTGGAGGCATTATCTGTTTGGAGAAAAATGTCATATATTCACAGATCACAAGAGCCTGAAGTACATTTTTTATCAGAAGGAGTTGAATATGAGGCAAAGAAGGTGGTTCGAGTTGATCAAGGATTATGACCTAACTTTTGACTATCATCCGGGGAAGGCTAATGTTGTAGTAGATGCCTTAAGAAGGAAATCTCAAGTTCCAAAGAGTATGTTATGTAGTGTTTCAGTACTTTATTGAGTGAGTTGAAGAGTGCTAGAGAAGTTGTGACAGTTAATGACACATTAAATAGATTAGCATAGTTCCACGTTAGATCTTCTTTGGAAGCTGAGATTGTAAGTAAACAGTTAGAGGATGAGGTTTTGTAGAAGTTGCTTAAAAAATCTAATCAAAGATCTACAGTAGAAGTAGAACGAAGGTCGGATATAGCCATAGTTAAGAAATGAAGGTTGTGTCTTCCAAATGTTAGAGAACTGAAGATTGCTATTCTGGAAGAGGCTCATAGTTCAGCCTATGCTATGCATCCTAGTAGTACTAGGATATATAGAAAGTTGAAGAAGACTTACTAGTGGCCTAACATGAAAAAAGATATAGTAGAGTTTGTTAGCAGATGCTTAGTCTGCTAGCAAGTTAAGCCGGTTAGACAGAGATCTAAAGGATTACTGAATCCATTACCGATCCCCGAATGAAAGTAGGAGCATGTGATAATGGATTTCTTGTTTGGACTACCTCGTACTTCGAGTGGTTACGATTGAAAGGACTAAAGCCCTTGGCAACAGAAGATTTTACAGAACCATTCCTCAATTTAATTTGGGAATCCCAAAATACCAATACATTGGCAAAATAATACAGAAACTAATTTTCTTATTATAACTTAAAGGCTAAGCATGCTTTATAATTATAGATTATAGAATAAAAACTTACTTAGTTTGACGTCTCTAAATCTACTAAAACTCCAATTTGGGACACCACCAGTCGGACACCTTCCTATCCTCTGGGATAAGATTGGTTTGTGGGAACCAACTGGGATGGATTTTTGCAAAGAGCAAAAGTATATGTTTGATTGATTAAGAAAAACTGTTTTCCTTTTGCATATTTATAACTCCCTTTCCTTGAGGGAGTAGGAGAGAATCATAAGATTCTATTAACTTAAAAAATATTAAATTATAGAATTTTAAATCAACTAATTACTTAATCAATTAATAATTAATTAAATTATATTTCATTAATATTTCATTTAAATCATATTTGGTGAATATCTCTCCAATATCTTATAGTTTTAAATTAATTTAATTAAATAAAATTAAACTAAACTATTAATTGATTTAATAGTTAAATTAAATATTTTATATTTAACTAAAATTAAATTTGAATCATATTCAAATATAAATTTCTCACATAACCAATAATTTTAATATGAATCCAATACACATTAAATTAATATTTGAACTCATTCAAATATTTTATCTCTCATAAATTAATTTTGAATCATATTCAAAATTAAATTTATATAATAAAGTTTGATTAAAATATAAACGTTATATTATAATATATCACCATATATTATACTAATTTCCAAAGTAAATTTGAACATTTCAAATTACGACCAATATAAATAAATCTCAATAACCTTTACGAGCTAGGAAAGAGACCTAATGGACCTATAGATCAGAAGCTACAACAATACGAGATTAATTTGCTAAACTCATTAACCACATTAATCAATATTCATTAATTGTGTGTACACTCCACTAAAGACTCACAGATGAACTCTTCTCACTGTAGATATATTTTTGTGTCCAACGATAGACCAATCACAGTAAGTTAGTCCTTCACGAGTGTTCCTAACATTAGTTGGGTCAAATTATCATTTTACCTCTAGGTTACCTTTAGTCCTTAAATATTGGTTCTCCTCTAATGAACAACTTGTTTATGATCCAACCAATAAACAAAAACTCATCTCGTGCCATGAAGAGGGTAGGGCCTTTTGTTCAAGTCTTGGAGACACCATTGAAGAGAACATTCATCAACTTACCCTAAAGTAGGGAAGGAGTGAACATGGGTTCATAATACACTTAGGATTAAGACTAAGTTACCTAGGTCATCCTAATGAAATAGAAACCTAACTAGTTAATGGAGTTACATCTAGTGGTTACTATTTCGTTGTTCGGTCTTATGTAAACTCATTTCATAGGATACCCTCACTCGCATGTAACCTACATGAACGCGTTGGATCATTGCGTTTGTATCAAATACAAAGTGAGTCGTATCCCTAGTGTTACCAGATAAGGTACCCAACCTTATCCCTATACTATAGACCCTTTAAGCTGATCTCGAACATTGATCCCTGTATGTCTCTACATAGTGTTCAAGACTCATCAAACAACTTAGAATGTTAGTTTATTAGATTTGGGTTATTAAGACAAAACTAATAATATAATCAATAACATTTATTGAAATTATAATAATAACATTTTATTAATAACAACAATGGATTATATTTACAATTTACGAGTTTTAGGACATAAATTCCAACAACGATGGTATCTGAGTGATTATGGATAGTCATACTAAAACAGCTAAGTTCATACCAATTAAGTCGACTTTACGCTAGATCATTTAGCTACACTGTATGTCGACAAGAGAGTAAGTTAGTTGGGAGTTCCACTGTCTATTATTTCATACAGAGATCCGAGGTTTACTTCTAAGTTTTGGCCAAGTTTGCAGAAGACGTTGGGAATGAAGTTAAAGTTTGGTTCAATTTTTCATCCACTGACTAATGGACAATCTGAAAGAGTTATTCAAACTCTATAAGACATGTTAAGAGCAAATGTCCTGTAGTTAAAAGGCAGTTGGGCCACTCATTTTTCTCTTATGGAATTTTCTTACAATAACAGTTATCAGTCCAATATTAAGATAGCACCATATGAAGCATTGTATGGGAGACCGTGTATAACTCCAGTCTGTTGGAATGTAGTAGGGGAAAGGAAGTTGATTGGTCCTGAGTTAGTTGAAGAGACTACCAGAAGTGCCAAGCTGATTCATGAAAATTTGAAGATAGCTCAGGATATACTGAAGATTTATGCTCATAAACGACGGAGAGACCTCAAGTTTAAGGTAGGAGATCAAGTGTTTCTAAAGCTATCTCCTTGGAAGGGTATCCTTTGTTTCAGTCCTTAAGGCAAATTGAGTCCCCGTTATATTTGACCTTATTCTATTGTTGGAAGAGCGGGACCATCAGCTTACATACTAGAGTTACCGGTTGAATTTGCTAGAATACATGATGTATTTCATGTATCTATATTGAGAAAGTATATGTCAGATCCTTCTCATGTTTTTCAAAAGTAGTCAGTTGAGCTTAAGGAAGACTTGAGTTATGAAGAAGCCCTAGTACAAATACTTTATAGGAAAGAGAAACTACTGAGGAATAAGAGAATTCCACCGGTGAAAGTTTTATGGAGGCACCATGGTGTGGAAGAAGGAACTTGGGAAACATAATATCAATTGAAGAACAAGTACCCTAGCTTGTTCAGCTAAATTTCGAGGACTAAATCTTTTTTATGGGGAGGTAAATTGTAAACCTTATTTCTTAAAACTCCCTAAAAGCTCTAAGTGTTAAGTGTTTTGAGAAGTTAAGTGTTGTTGTTGTTCTTTGATTAGGTGGAAGAAGAAATTAGGAAATTTGGCTAAGTGTTAAACTCATACTTGGCGGCCAGAAAGGGTAAGAGGAGAAGCTTATTGTTTGAAATTTTGACCAAGTGTCACTACTAAAAAACTGGCTTTACTTAACGCTTAAAAACTGACGACTATCTGTTTACTTGACATTTTTCAATGCGTTAAGTAATCCAATTTCAAGAATAAGAGGGTTTTACTTGACAGTTTTTAAGCGTCAAGTAAAATTATACTTGGCAATTTATAACTGTCAAGTATATGAGATTACTTGACAGTTTTTACACGTCAAGTAATCCAGTGTCAAGAATAAAGAGTTCTTTTTTTTTACAGCTTTTAAGCGTCATGTATATAAGATTAGTTGACATTTTTTACGCGTCAAGATTTTGTTTATTCTTGACATGCTTTGAATGTCAAGTTTTTTTTTTAAAATGAAAATTTATAAAATTTAAAATATCAATATAATTTATCTTGCACCTGTTTTGTAGTCGAACAATAATTAACATAAGTAAAGCAAGAGAGTACACAAATGTGCTAAACCACATATTAATTGAACAATTATATTTCAACAAATTGTATATATCAATGAACCATACATATAGTTGGTCATTACATACTTAATTACAATAGCCCAAATTTCTAACAATAGCGCAAACTTTCCATCTATGTATAATATAAATAAAATATACGCGCAGCCCAAAAGTGTATCATATCAACAAAATATACATGTCTAAGCTACAATATGAACCTTTTCTTGTTGCGAAATCTTTGCTTCTTTCTCAAACGATTGAGCCCTTACATTTGCAGTTTCCAACCTCTCCTTTAGCTCTTTTATTCCATGCCTCAAAGAATATACTTTCGCATCATAACTCCCAATTTTTTACTCGGCAACCTGCAGAAGAAACTTTTATTTTATAAGAATGATATTCTTTTCATCATTGAGATAGAAAGTGATCTCCACGTGTTGTGATATGACAACACGTAAAAGTTGAAAATGTTGGAAATCACCTTGAAACATGTAGTAATATACCATGATCATTTTATTTATTTAATATTTTTTATTGAGGTCTTAAAACATAAATTTTGAATATCACCCTAAGACTTCAATACTATACTTTAATTCAACCAACTACTAATAAACATAGAACAAGAAGTTGGAACAAGACTGAATTATTAATATCACAAAGCCTGCATACAAGAATTATCAATATGAATAAAGATGAAACAAGTCCAAACTCAAGATAGATAGTTTTTAGAAGCTTTAAATTGTTAACTTTTAAACATAGTCAACAAAACATGAAGCATACTCAGAGAATACTTTAAATTGACTTTAAGAATAAATTAGCTAAAAAGTAAGATAAAGCCTCATGCTATTAAACTAATTGAAAACAGCAGCAGCAATAGAAAATCAGTTTGATTGAACAAATTCTTAGTAATCTTTTCATTGAGCCAAACAAGTTAAACCACACCATTCTTCTGATCTAGTCAAAAGCAAACAACCCAAATGTTGAATTTCATATTGATTCCTCCCAACATGTATATATATCTAAATATGAAAAAAAAAATAGAAGATCAAAGAGCAAGTCCTGAGAATTAAAAGAACCCAGTTGGGGAATTAGAAAAATCTGATGGAAAGATGGAGAATGAGATAGAGAAAAATAGATGAGAAAAGAAAAAAAGAAGAAGAAGAGATACCCTTGAAATTATATGTCACTGTCTATCACTCTCCAACCTTCCTTCAGGAATCGAAAGCTCCTGTTGTTGTTTGCTCTGTGGTTAAGTTAGTTGGTTAAGTTAGTGAAATAAAGAAAGGGAAGTGGTTGAAGAAAGAAGAAAAAATTTACTTATATTCTTACAACTCGGCCAGATCTCTATCAAACCCTTTAATCTCTTCACACGAAAAACTCCTGTACAGAGCTAAACAAACACACACTTACCACAAAAACTCACATTCTCTTTAAAAAAAAAAAAGGAAGATAGCTATTGAAGCCATCAAAACCAAATGCAACATAAAATATATTACTTCAAAGGAAATCCATTTACCCATATGACTTTTCAACTTTCTAACTTTCCAACCAACCTCTTCAAACATTTTTTATACAAATTTACTACCAATGATTAAAGGAAGTCTAAAATGGTAAAGAATGTTGATGCAAGGATGGTAGTTGGAACGATTTGACCTCACAGGGTCAGATGACAGCGCTGACACACTCCGAAGAAGAAAATTTTTCTACCGAAAAGCAACCAATCCAAGGACTTTGTCTCCACCAAGGCCAAGAAAACCCGAATAGGCCAAGGGGGCCTGAATAGGGTAAAGAAAGTTTGGATAGGCTTTGAGAGAGCTTGAATGAGCTGCTTAGAGAGTGTGAAGTTGTGATGAAGAAGAAGATTATCTATGTTGATTCTCTAACTTGTAATAGTAATTCATTTCTCTCTACCTTCCATTTTATTATAGGTCTATGACCTACATTTTTTGATGGTTTTATATAAACGCAGCCCTTCAATCCATTATCTCTCCTCTTCTGCAAGTCAACGTGTTACCAATAGTTTGAGTAGGTCATAGTTCATTATAAGAAGAGTCACTTATAAATTTTAACGTGTTAATTGTGCTTTTATGATTGCTCAGCCAGAATAAGTTGCTAATTGTCCGAGAGAGAAAGTAGCAAGAACTTAACTAGCAGGCTGGAAGACGAACTTTGTCTCTCCGTGAGAGTATTCTAACATTTGGAATACTATAAGTGTGGACAGTGGTTACCGAGAGGTAGTAGTCCTTAATCATGAAATACTATAAGATGCATAAGTGGTTTCTTCTAGATATAACTCACCTAGCCATATTTGGTCATATAGAACTCTGGAAAGCATTCATGTGTGGCATATATGCATTCAAAAGAAGCATGCCTTAATCACAAGTGTGTCTCAGCAAATTAAATCTCGTTAACGTTATCTCTATACTTATTCAAATGATATCACGCGGCCATTCCTGCCTTCTTTTCCCTAATGCAAGTTAGATGCGTTATTATATCTTTCTCTTCATGTCGCCTTACAGACTCTCGCAGTGTAATTAGCCAATTTATACATTTGTTATTCTTTAATTCTTTCTACTTGCCTAAATGAAGAGTGGATCCTAGAACTAACGTTTGAAAATAATTTCATGTGCTTCGACCCTAGATCACCTAGGTAAACATATTGTTTCGCTTGCACTTGGGCGAGCAGTAGGAAAACTTATACTCAACGAGGACTTAGGAATTACGCGATGAAGAGGTACATTGTGAGCATGTCACATGACTATGATCATGCCATATGACTTATCGCCTAGAATGGAAACATGTGATACAGAGCGTTACAGTGAGCGTATTACGCATAATGACTTGACTCTATGACGTATTGCAATTGTATTAAACATAATTGAAGTTATTAAGTTCAAACTTACCACCAACCAATGGCTTAGGAGGGGGTGTGACATGGAAGATTTATTTGAGGAAAGAGAATGTGAATTTTATTTAGTTGGAAAAGTAAAGTTAATTATATGGATGAAATATAATTATTGGAAAATAAGATAATTAGTATGGAGAGAGATTGTTGATTTGATTGGAAGAGAAAATATATATGATGGATTTAATTAAGAGATAATAATGGTTTAAATAAATATATATGTTTATTATATATTTTGGTGAGAGAATAATAATAATAATAATAAAATATTATTATTATTATTATTAATGGTTATGAATGCTTAAGATTTTATGCATTTAAGAAATTTATTGAGTAATTTAGATAATGGATATAAAAATATATGTATATATTGGTATTATATATATATCCTAAAAGAAAAAGAAAATAATAATGATAAATATTATTATTTGGGTCTATAAAAAGCATTGGAATGCTTAGATTGAAAAGAAAAGGAAAAAGAAAAAACTTCTTCATCTTCTTCACTAAGATAACGTTTTGTTGCATGCCTTTGGAAAGTCTATATGGCAAATCTTGAAGATTTAAATGACAAATTTTTTCCATCAAGGTTGAATTGGTTTCAACCTCAATTTTAGGGTCGATTTAGTTGGAGAATTTTTACTTTTAGCTAGAGAGTATTTTGTTTGGCTAATCTCTCAAGTAAGAGATTCTACTACTAGACCTTCGAAAATAAAATTAAGATTTTGCGTGTATTTGCAATTATGCATTGACTAAGTTATGATATGCTACATGTTGGGATTTACATGTTCATATTTCATGCATGTAAATATTTTATTCATTGACTAATGCATAATGCATGTATTTTCCATTATGCATTGACTAAAATTTTGCATGTATTTTTCATTATGCATCATCATTATGCATTGATGTAGCAAAGATGCATAATGTGACTGATATGGATGACTGAGATGTTATGATCGATATGTTATGACTAACATTACTAATATGACTATGTTATGATGCATGAAATATTAATCACATGATAAGGATGTAATGATTGATATACATGTCATATTTGTGATGTTTATGATATGCTACATGTTGGGATTTATGTCCTAAAACTCATAGATTGTAAATATAATCCTTTGATTGTCATTAATAAAGTGTTATTATTATAATTTCAATAAATGTTATTGATTATATTATTAGTTTTGTCTTAACAACTCAAATCCAATAAACAAACATCCTAAGATGTTTGATGAGTCTTGAACAGTATGTAGAGACATACAGGGATCAATGTTCAAGATCAACTTAAATGGTCTATAGTATAGAGATAGACTGGGTACCTTATTCTAGTAACACTATGGATAAAGTTCACTTTGTATTTGATACAAACACAATGATCCAAATGCATTCGTGTAGGTGACATGTGAGTGAGGGTATCCTATGCAATAGTAACCACTAGATGTAACTTTGTTAAATAGTTGAGTTTCTATTTCATTAGAATGACCTAAGTAACTTAGTCTTAATCCTAAGTGTATTATGAACTCTTGTTCGCGAGGGATAGTCCTTTAATTTGTACGGGTGCGAGTAGCCAGATTGCCGACTCAATATGCTTATCATTTTAGGGACGACAGATTGAGGAGCTAGGAACATAATTACCTAAGATGGAATTCACTCATTTCCTACTTTTGGTTAAGTAGATAGGTGTTCCCTTAAATGGTATCTATGTTTTTGTTTATTGGTTGGACCATAAACAAATTGTTCATTAGAGGAGCACTGGTATTTAAGGACTAGAGGTAACCTAGGGGTAAAACGGTAATTTGACTCAGTTGGTGCTACGAACACTCTTGAAGGACTAACTTACTATTATTGGTCTATACCCATAGACACAGAAATATATCTACAGTGAGGAGAGTTCAACTGTGAGTCTTTAGTAGAGTGCACACACAGTTAACGAATATTGATTAATTGGCTAGTCGTTAATGAGTTTAGCTAACTAATCTCATATCGTTGTAGCTTCTAATCTATAGGTCCATTAGGTCCCCTTTCTAGCTCGTAAAGGGTAATGAGATTTATTTATATTTGTTGAATTTGAAATGTTCAAATTTACTTTGGGAATTAGTATAATGTATGGTGATACATTATAATATAAAGTTTAATCAAATTTTATTATATAAATTTAATTTTGGATATGATTCAAAATTAATTTATGAGATAAAATATTTGAATGAGTTCAAATATTAACTTAATGTGAATTGGATTCATACTAAAATTATTGGTTATGAAAGAATTTTATACTTGAATATGATTCAAATTTAATTTAAGTTAAATAGAAGATATTTAATTTAACAATTAATTAATTCAAATTTGATTTAATTAAATTAATAAGATATTGGAGAGATATTCATTAAATAAGATTTAAATGAAATATTAATTAAATATGATTTAATTAATTATTGATTAATTGATTAATTGTTAATTAATTAGTTGATTTGAAATTTTTATTAATTTAATATTTTTAAATTAATAGAATCCTCTGATTCTCTCCAACTCCCTTTCCTACTCCATGAAAGAAAGAGAGTTATAAATATGCAAAAGAAAAACAGTTTTTCTTAATCAATCTAATGATTTTGCTTTTATGCAAAATAGTTTCTCTCTAAATCTTTTTCTATTCCAATTGGTTCTCACAAACCAATCTCATCGTAGATGATAGGAAAGTCTCCAATGGGTAGTGTCCCCAAATTTAGAGATTTAGTAGATTCAAAGACGTTAAACTAAGTAAGTTTTTCTTTCTCTAATCTAGACTTTATTAAAGCATGTTTATTAAGAAAATTAGTTTCTTAATTATTTTTGCCAATGTACTGGTATTTTTTGGATTCCTAAATTAAATTGAGGAATAATTCTATAAAATCTTTTGTTGCCATGGACTTTTTGTCCCTTCACTACATGTTATGACGGGTGTTCTATTAACTTTGTTTATTAGGGTCGTACCCATATGGGTGTCCCTCGGGATCACCACCTTTTTATGACTGATGTGAGTTTGACGGGACCACTAGTCTGTCATGTTATGTTTCTTTTTATGACTGATGTGAGTTCAACGGGACCACTAGCCAGTCATGATATGTTTCTTCTTATGATTGATGTGAGTTCGACGGGAACACTAACCTATCATGTTATATTTTATGGGTGGTTCGACGGGGTCACTTAATTACAACCCGATTCTCTTAGGTGTTTCCTTCAGATTCATCGAAAGTTCATATGTGTCCCTACGAGATCACTAGGTAGCGTGTATTCGGGAGCACAATAGTTTTGGGGTACTTCCTTACGGAACCCTAATGGAAAGTTAACAGACACCTGGCAAGACTAGTAGTGGGTCCCTTACTGAATATACGTTTATACTCATCCTTTTTTATGTTTAACATTTCAAGCAAAGGTAAAAATAGAGAAAGCTGGAGAGCGATAGGAAGGATCTGTGACATGCCATATGGGGATACGATTTTGCTTTCACTTTTCATTGTTTGTTTTCAGTGTTTTGAGTTAAACATTTTTATCTATTTATTTTTATTATCTTCAAAATTGAAAACTAGCTGCGCAACATGTTTTCATGGTCTTTTTAATAAAAATTTAGCTTTTCTCTTTTCGAGAAATTGTAAAATATTATTATTTATCTTTAAGGTAATGACCTCGACTTAGTATAAAAAGTTGGGTCGTTACACACCCCATCCAAGATCACACAGCATGGATGAGACATTCCATTCTAGATCACACAACAAAAATGAAGGATCATAACGCGTAGGGTACAAAGTTATTCTATTTTAGTTTTACTAAGTTTTTGTATTCCTTAGGGCTCAATCATTTCTCCCATTTAAGCAAACATAAGAGGACCAGAAGACATGCACACACATATTTATATATGTATACACAATGCTTTAAGCAAAATCACATATTCAAGAGATATCTCCAAATATATTTTCATCAAGAAAATCATTTTATGACATTCTTTTATTTGTAAGGGTTACCACCATATGCATTCTTAAATTATTAGTTGTCACTTCTCATCATGGTATGATCATTTCATTTCTACACACCTAACTTTAGTTCGTACATAAGATGGTGCATTTTGGGATTAGCAAACATAAGGGAGAAGGCATATAATCCTAATCTCTTCAAGAAGCACATTTACAGATTTATTCAAACCAAAATAACTACTCACAATCACAAACAACTATCTTCTGTGTCTGGCCTTCATCTCAAGTTCTTCTTTTTGCACTCGCTTTCAAGCCCTCATCGGATTCCACTTGATTTTGATTCCCTAAGGCTTCAGGATTCTTCAAATTTCTCTTGGGGAAACTTATGGTAGGAAGAACAACCCCAAAATGACTAAAATTTGATTATTTATAGCCCTTTTCAAGTGGAGTTTGCCCATGCCAGAATGATTACTACTTTCGGCGGCAGGAAGATGTCCAATAATATTAAAACGACACATGTCTCCACCATATCCTTATCTTGGATTCGAATTGGGCGACAAGTTCAAATCGTTCGTTGACTTCCTTACGTGGGCAGTGATTTCATTACTTTCGGGAGAAGTGAGCCTATCTTGTGGTTGGGGTTCTTTGCTTAGCCTATTACCGCCTAGTGCTTCTTCTCGCTTGGACCACCTTCGTCGCATGTAGTCTTATTGCATAAAGTACTCCACGATCTAGGCCTCACACATCTCACATAGTATGTAGAAGCTAGGTCGAGAAGAGTCAAGTTATTTTGAGTTTGTATTTAGTTTCTTTTGAAGGACCTTGTACAAAAGCGACACATGTACTTTGTTAAATGTAACCCGTTGGATCAGTATCAATGAAGTTTTCTTACTTCATGGAGTTCTCATTTCGCATTGAGTTCATTAGATGACTTAATTTCGTGCTTAAGCTTAATGATTGTCTTTAATTTCACTTACTAGGTGCTCTACATGTTATCTCACGGAGAGACTCGTATAGAATTTCTACGCGGTCACATCTCCACTTGGTTGCATAGCGTGACTTTTGATGCAGGGTGTAACATTTATTGTTTAGATATTGGTACACGATTGTGTACCAATATCTAAATGGTCTTGGTGCATGATCTTGTACTAAATCTAAATGATCTTGTACAAAATCTAACCGATCTTTAGGGTTGTTCAAAAAAATCGATAACCCGACCAACTCAGATTACCCAACCCAAACCATAAGGGTTGGATTAGGTTAAATTTTGTGTTGGATTGGGTTGGGTTAGAAAATTATAGGAGTAAAAATTTAAGTCGGGTAGCCGGATTGTGCAAGTAAAGGGTCTGATTGACTGGACCCAACATGATGATCCATGTATATATATATATATAACCTAAAACCTAAAAGTAGGTTCTCTAAATTATGGACAGATGAAAAAAAACACTCCAACCTAACTCGGCCCAACCCTAATTTTTTGGGTTGGGTTGGGTTAGATTGACCCTTGCATATGGAATGGATAAGGTTCATTTTTGTCAATCCTGATACTTTGGGTTGGTTCATAATTTTCCTCCAACTCGGCCCAACCTTGCTTACGATCTTGTACCAAATCTGAATGATCTTAGTACATAATCTTGGTGACATCGGTACACAATCGTTTAGATTTTGGTAAACTATTGTTCAAAATACAAAATTTAACCGATCTTGGTACATGATGTTGTACCAAATCTAAATGATCTTAGTGCATGTAACGCCCTTGAAAAAAAAAAAAAAAAAAAAAAAAAAAAAAAAAAAAAAAAAAAAAAAGGTTAATAATAAAATAATATTATTTTATTATTAAAATTAAATAATTATTAAATTTTAAATTTTTTCTTTTTTTTCCTTTTCTTTTTCTTTTTCTTTTTTTTCTTTCTTTTCTCTCTTTTTCCCTTCTTCTTCCCCGCGTGCAGCCCCCCCTTCCTCCATTTTTCTCTTCTCCTTCTTCCTCTTTCCCCAGCCGGCCGCCCCACCCCTGTCCTCCTTCCCGTCCGTCCGGTGAAGCCCGGGTAGCCGCAGCAGCCGCGCCGCGAACCCCAGCCGCATACAGCCGTCCGTCTCAGCCGCGAAGTCCGGCCGTCTGCCCAGATCCGTCCCTTCCTCGCGCCAACCGTCCGCTTCGCGAAGCCTTGCACCGCTGCGTCCGACGCCGTCCGTGTCTCCGTCGTCTCTCCGTCCGCAGCCGCAGCCAAACCCAGCCGAACCCGTCCGTTCGCGAAGCCTCACGAAGCTGCCGTCCAGCCGCACGCCGACGCCAGATCTGCCCTTTCCTTTCGTCCGACCGGCGAAACCGTTCCCCAGCCGCACGCCGACGCCAGATCTACACGTCCCGCCGTTCCCCAGCCGCACGCCGACGCCGGATCTGCACGTTCTGCCGCCCGCTGCCCTCCACGCGCCGCCGTGACCCACGCGCCGCCGTGACCCATGCGCCGCCGTGACTCCACGCGCCGCCGTGACCCACGCGCCGCCGTGACCCACGCGCCGCCGTGACTCCACGCGCCGCCGTGACTCCACGAGCCGCCGTGACCCACGCGCCGCCGTCTCTCTCCGCCCAGCCGTGGACCTTTGGGTGATAGATTTGGGTAAGGATAAAGTGTGGGTTCCGTTGTACCTATCGTTAAATGTTAACCGTTGAGCTTAATGTGCTGAAATTTTCCAGAGGATTGAAGTGGAGTTCGATTTTCCATCGACTTGGGATTTGGTTTATTGGACTTAGTTCGATCGAAGAAGTCGCATAAGAGTGAGGTAAGGGACTTTCTACTGGACTCAATAAAATGTTATTTGAATGTGTTGGCTGTCTGTTTCGTGATGTTGTACTGCGGAGAAATAATGATTTTGAGGTGTATGTTTGAATGTGGAATTGTGGTTGATAGTATGTTATGACTGGTTGTATATAAATATGTGCAAATGTAAGGGTGCGGAAATGTCTGGATATCGTAGACGTGATTATATAATGTGTGACTTGAATGAGTAGACTGTTGTGTAAATTGAATGCCTGGTAGACGACTATGAGGATGTATTGTGAACGGAAAAGAAATCATGGTCGTGCTATTTTAGATTGAAGTGAATGTCATGGTTGGTTTTGCTGTCGACTGATGTATTAACGTGTTGGTGACAGTCCTCGGGTTGAATTGGAACAAAAATGGTTGTTTGAGGTTAAGGAGAAAGTTCACGAGATTAGGACGTTTGATTGAGTTGTAAATTGACTGTTAAGAAGTATAGAATGGACTGAGGGGATAAATTATTAGTTTTCCTAGTGGATAGTTACCCTGCGGGTGTCCTTCGGGATTATCCCCTATATGTGCATCCTTCGGGAGCACTAGACTGATATGTGCATCCTTCGG
>CM046890.1:4203143-4465755 GCA_025688845.1 Cucumis hystrix
ATGTGCATCCTTCGGGAGCACTAGACTGATATGTGCATCCTTCGGGATCACTAGACTGTGACTGTGCAGGGTACACCATAGGATACTAATAATTTATTTTTCCCCGAACGGGACCAGTAGTGGGTCCCTTACTGAGTATATTAATACTCACCCCTTTTTATGTTTAACTTTTCAGGCAAAGGTAATACAAGGGGCAGACCGACGAGGGACAAGAAGGACTCGTGAATGGCCATAGAAGATTGTCCTTTAAACTGCTTCCGCTGACGATTTTTTTTTATAAACGTTTTGTTGGACTGAATTTACAAATAGTTAAAGTTTTGTAAACAGTACTTTAAAAGTTCATATTTTGAAATAGGGCCCGATTAAATGTTTTTCTTCGATTTCATATGGTTTCAATTAAAGTTACTATGTCTTTCGTCAACAAACGGTTTTGTGTCAAATTGACGACTTAGACTGTCAGTCAGAAAAGTCTGGGTCGTCACAGTGCACGATCTTGTACAAAGATCTTTTAGATATTAGTACACAATCGTTTAAATCTTGGTAAACTATCGTTTAGATCTATCACTTATTTGTCTCTATTTTTCTGAGATAGACGAATGATTGTTTAGATTTTTTGTACACGATCTTGTAGTGAAAAAGGAAACTGAGAGATGACGAAGAAGGAAGAAATTCTAGAAAAGGAGATGAAGAAATCGCGAACAAGAAGTGGTAATAATATGGAGAAGATGCATAGGAATTATGAAAAAACAATACTCATTCTGAGAAATTAAAGACCAACAAGGTCAAGAATTTATGAAAACACAATGATGGCTTCATGGTTTTTTTTTCATTCGTTGTAGAGGTCGTAAATATTTTGACTTTTTGTTCTACCTAAAATAACCAATAAAATTATTATTTTACTCAAATCTCGATTTCAAACTTTAAAAATAAAAAACAAACCTCTAATATTTATTTCTTTAAATAGAGAATTTGAAAATAGTAGATTCAAGTGCCAATTCAATGGCCAAACTAGTTTTAGTTGTCAAAGGGTTCAAACAAGCAGTAGCAGCAAAGCAGCAAAAACAACTTCTCTTCTTTTCTCCAACACCATTCAATTTTACATCCTAAACTTCCCTTCCTTCTAACACTTGTACGGTTACATCCCCTTATTATAGCGGATGTTTATGTTCACAGCCAAAATAAAAAAGAAAGAAAAGTTTTCTCTGTTTTCCTCTCTTATCCCACACTTGGTTCTGGGTACCTATAAATGCAACCAAAACCTCCATAACATGAAGGGAGAAAGCTATCTTTTCTTTATTTTTCTTCATACCTTCAATAGAACTTAAATGGCCTTAGCCATGGTGATTGTTGCTCTGTTTTTGCTCCTCTGTTTTTGCGCTGCTCTCCGACGGAATGAAGTTCGATACAGAAAAAATGGGTTGCCTCCTGGTACAATGGGTTGGCCTGTTTTTGGTGAAACCTCTGAGTTTCTTAAACAAGGTCCGAATTTTATGAATTCTAAAAGAGCAAGGTACTAATTAAAATTTACTCTGTCTTTATTTTTTCTTTTTATTTTCTTTTGCCTTTAGATACCTTCGTAATCTCTGGTTTTATCGTTTGCTCTGTCTTTTGTGAAGGTATGGGAGCTTTTTTAAATCACATATTTTGGGATCTCCTACGGTTGTTTCTATGGATCCAGAGGTTAATAGATATATTTTAATGAATGAATCTAAAGGACTCGTCGCTGGTTATCCTCAATCTATGCTTGATATACTTGGAAAATGCAATATCGCTGCCGTACACGGCGACGCTCATAAGCTTATGAGAGGTGCTCTACTTGCTATTGTTAGTCCCACCATGATTAAAGATCGTCTTCTTCTTCAAGTTGATGAGTTTATGAGATCCCATTTGCGTAATTGGGATAGCCAAATCATTGATATTCAAAAAAAAACTAAACAGGTGTATTTTAGTTTTTTAAAATACTGCAAATCTCTCTCTGTTTTCACTCATTTTTAAAGTCCCCCCCCCCTTCAGATGGCTTTCTGGACATCTTTGAAGCAGACTACCAGTATCGAATCCGGTCCATTATGGGAATCTTTCACCATAGAATTCTTTAAGCTCGTCCTGGGCACTTTCTCGCTCCCAATCGATCTTCCAGGCACGAATTACCGTATAGGAGTTCAGGCAAGGAATAACATAGTAAAGCTATTGAAGCAGCTGATTAATGAGAGAGTAAATTCAAAGATTCAAATAGATGACATGCTTGGATATTTATTGAGTGAAGAGAACAAATATAAATTAAATGAGGAACAGATTATTGATCAAATCATTACTGTTTTCTATTCTGGTTATGAAACTGTTTCAACAACTTCAATGATGGCTGTAAAGTTCCTTCATGATCATCCCAAAGTTCTTCAGCAACTCAGAGTGAGTATTAAAATAAGAAAAAAAAATTAACTCATTGAGTTGGAAATTTGAAAAAGTTGTTGGTTTTTTTTAAAAAAAATTGTTTTCGAAGTTAGAGATTTGAAATTTGCAGGAAGAACATTTAGCAATAAGTGAGAAGAAAAATCCTGAGGACCCGATTGATTGGGATGATTTTAAAGCAATGGAGTTCACTCGTGCGGTATGATTTTTTATGTTTCTACTGTCATCTTTTTAACAGTTCTTTGATGGGTTTTTTTTAAAAAATGATCAAGATTCTAACTTTACACTGTTTTGTTTTGGAATTGTTTAGGTGATTTTTGAAACATCAAGGCTAGCTACTGTTGTTAATGGAGTTTTGAGGAAAACTACAAAGGATTTGGAATTAAATGGTGAGTTTATTAGTACTTTTTTTGTTTAAAATTTGATGAACTTATTTAAGATTAGAAAAATCATTTCTTCATTTAAATTTTCATTATGCGTCACCTACCACGCCATTGTCATTTTATGGAAATTCTACTTCAAAAGTATTGTGGTAACAAATTTAAACATTGAAAGGATAATGCTTCAAGGGTTTTGGTATGTATATAAAAGTGGTAATATTGCGAATTTTAAAAGTATCAGTCAATTTTAAAACAAGCTGCAAAGTTGCATGGTAGGCAAGTTTTATTTTAGAGTTATTTGCAGTAACCAATATTCATCTCCCTAAATCACTTCAAGGCTCGATCCTGTTTTTGCAGTTACCAATATTCATCTCCCCAATTAACTTTGGGCCACTTTTTCTTTCTTTCTCTCTCTCTGTTTCTTTTGTGAGTCAGCCTTATATAAGGCTCATAAAGAATGACAGAACTTCTTCACTTCTTTCATTACAACAATGTGCTGAGATCAAACAAAAAAGTTTCAATCTTTAACTTTTTTTAATTTTTTTTTAAATTTTGCTTTTTACAGGGTTTCTAATTCCTAAAGGATGGAGGATTTATGTGTATACTCGAGAGATAAACTATGACCCTTTTCTCTATTCCGAACCATTCACTTTCAACCCTTGGAGATGGCTGGTGGATCTCTCTCTCTCGCTAACTTTCTCTCTCTCTCTTACCTTTGTTGGAAAATGAGCATTTTGCCTTTGTTTAACATTTTTCAGGACAAAAACTTAGAGTCCCATAATTATTTTTTCCTCTTTGGCGGTGGAACTAGGCTTTGTCCTGGCAAAGAATTGGGAATTGCAGAGGTTTCTACTTTTTTACATTACTTTGTAACTAAATACAGGTACGTAGCTTTCTTTTTCATAATTTATGTATTCTAAGTACTGCAATTTTGATATGCACATTTTTGTCACGTGACAAATTACGATTATATATTTTGTTAGATACATAAAGATAGGTACGATCCCACGTGCACTAATCGGAAATATAAACAGAAATTGAGATAAAGATTTTTTGTTTTGTTTTTTTGTTGTAGGTGGGAAGAAGTTGGAGAATGTACGCTCTTGAAATTTCCAAGAGTGAAAGCTCGAAATGGGTTTCACATTAGGGTTTCATCCTATTGACTGAATAAACTAATAATATATATTAAAAAAAGTAAGAGTTAGTGTGGAGACTTTGATATATAGTTGGAGAGATGATGCACTACAGGTACTGCCAATGTTATCGATATAATATATGGGAGAGGATGTACGTACACATTCTAACATGACCTTAGGGACAAAAGGAATTAAATTAAATTTTCAAAATCTCTTTTTCCTCTTTAAAGAATAATTTACTTTCGAACCTTTCAATTTCAGCTTATTTAGCTCGACAAATCCAGTCTACAAACTTACAACCCTACCTACTATCAATGTTCTCTATTATAAGCTATTAGAACCAACTTAAGCATTCACAGGTCGGTTGTATATAAGGTTTGAAATATCATTGCCAATAGAAATATTGAGGGCTTGATTATATGGAAATATGGATATCCATTAAAATTTTAAAAGAAATTTATGAAAGTTGATGGAAATTGTTATAATTCGTTAATGAAATTTTGATTGTCGTAGCTATACTTAGACTATAACCACTACTACAAAAACGGACTCTCTTGACATTTTTCAACTATCAAGAATTATTAGTCTTAATGGTTTTAAAACCGTCATTAAAACTAGCGTCAAGAAAGTCAAAGTTCTTGACAATTAATAAAACGCCAAGAACAATGACCGTTGACGTTTTATAAACGTCAAGTATACAAATGTTCATGACAGTTAAAAACCGTCAAGAGTGTTAGTATTCATGACAGTTAAAAACCATTAAGAGTATGAGTGTTCATGACATTTAAAAATCGTTTAGAGTATGAGTGTTCATGACAATTAAAAATCGTCAAGAGTATGAGTGTCCATAACATTTAATAACCGTCAAGAAATGTTCTTTACTTATACAAAAAAATTGTGAAGAAATTGATTGTTTATGACATTGAAAAACTGTCAAGAATTTACTTGTTTATGACATTTTAAAACCATCAATAATGTACTTCTTTTATGACATTTAAAAATTGTCGAGCATATTTCAAATTTTTTTTTTAAAAAAAGTAATTCAATATTATTTTGTTTCCTTTATTGTGCTCCCATAGTCCTATATAGTGGTCTAGCAACAGTTTCGTAAATATATATGAACAACGATATTTATCAAATACAGTTTCAAAATTTGAACATAAATAAAATCTATCACCATATATATATAATCATTTCCAAAACTTTACATATATATGAATATTTCATATCATTTACAAAAACAATATATATAATTTCATCATATAGCCAAGAATTCAACTTAACATCCTGATTAACTAACTTATCCCAAAACTATCTAGCTATAATAAATCTAATCTTAAAAGTATACCAAATCAACAATATGGTAGTGTTCTTAAGTGTTCCAATCAACTCCCCCCCCCCCCCCCCCCTTCCCCTCCCCTCCCCTCCCCTCCCCTCCAAATGAACCATTCCCAAAAATTTCACTTATATTATCTATACAGAAAGTTTCAGAATGGGCATCCACAACATAAAAAAAAAAAATCTACTTCATAATGATCATAAAAAAGTCAACAATCACATGTAAGAACGCAGAAAGTCATTAGCTAACTTAACTTGCACCTCATCTAACTCGACTTGTGAGTATGATCTTCGTGTATCAATCTATAAACATGTAAAATAAATAAATTAACTCACAATCCAAACAAACCGACTAACTCAAGTCTCAACAAATTAGATTCTCCCACAAAAGAAAGTTATTGTTCCCTAAGTTTTAGTGTTCATGAAAGTTATTTGTTCCCACAAAAGAAATAATTTGATAACAGACCAAATCCGATATGACAATGCTTTCCTAGTCACAATTTCCCTCTTAAACCTCATGACAAAGTATCCACACTCGGTGCTTCCGACTTGTAGAGGACACTATATAAAAACAACATATTAGAATAACGAAGTATTCCTAATTGCTAGTAGTCTACAAAGTACTATGAATATGTAATAAATGTATATACTTGCCTTTAATGTTCGCCATAAATTTTGTTTCGGACTTTTCTGAATTGCTCTGTTTTGCTAATATTGCACAAATTTAAAAATATTGTACACTTTAGATTCAACACTATATACAGATACTCAAGCAAGCCAAGAACAATGAAAACTAATATTCTTTTTCCCGCTTCTAACAATCGCATTATATTATTTCAATCAGATGCATGTAATAGGAGAAAATTTTCAACATCTGAATACCAGAGAGTCATCATCCTAGTCCTAAAGAAACTAACTAAGATGAACTTTAAGGGAGAAAGGTCATTTTTGAAGAGAGTAACATTAAGTTTGAATTGAAATAAGGGAGAAAGATCATTTTTGAAGGAATTCTGAGTAGCTTTAACTCTAAGGAGACTACAGAATGCAATTTGTGGATTTGTTGCTGAAATTTTGAAGTAAGAAATTTCAAACATTTTTCAGGAACTTTGTAGAAGTAAATATTTTTGTTTGAGTTCTAGATTGTATGATATAAATCTCTAAAGTGGGACTATTGTTCCGACCAAAAAGTTTAGTTATTTGGGCAATGGAGGTGGTTCGTCGAGTAGTGTGTTGTGTTAACTGAGATGGGCGTGGATTCTAGGTTGCAGGAGGTTAGCATGGGGTTTGTGAGCTTATTGGACGCATAGCCACTCACAAGACACGTGCGATGAAGGAAGGGTGGCACGAGATGCAAGGCGCGCACGCCATTGCCCCCTATAAGATTAGCATGCGGCAAGGCCTGCCCAGACCTTGCGCACACGTGCGAACTCTTGTTGCCCACCCCTTGCGGGTCAGTTATGACGAATATGTGTTTTTGGGCTATTTTTGGTGTTTTGGGGAATTTTAAGTGAAGTTTTGATATTTTGATGAATTAAGAGAATTAAATGAAATTATTTTCCATTATTTCAGGTCAAGAGGAGATTGGACAAATTTACAGGCCGAAGGTTTGATCCACCATCTGTGAGTGATAATGTGATTTCTAAATGAAGTTTCTAAATATACTTTACAAGTTTACTTATTTAGAAAATGATTCCAAAGCATGAGTTTAGAAATGTTTAGCAAAGGATCCATTTATTAAGAAATTGCTGATGAGATTTGCAAGCAATGTTTTATGATTACCCTTTAAGTATCAAAAATAGATTTATTCAATCTATTAGAAAGATGTTGCAAAAGAATGAGTTTATTAAAAATTATTTTAAGCAAGAAAACCATGTTTGTTCTATGTATCGAGTTCTCAACGGTCAATGTCCACAAAGTTTCAGGAGTAAAAGCCTATGCTAACCACTTGTCGCTACCACCAAGCTCAAGCAAGATAGTATGATTAGTCGAGTTCAGGCATGACATCGTTGTGATTGAGTACAGGCATGATATAATCATGATCGAGTTTTCAGGCACAGTAGGTCGAGCTAGTTACTATCGAGACCGAATTTCGAAGTTATAGAATAAAAAGAGATAAAACATAAAGAACTTCTTTAGCCGATAAAGAAAGATTTGACCAAGATTTACTTAGAAAGAGATATTTCCAAAGGTGGAAAGAATTTATATAATTTTAGTCTTATACTATGAATGATTTAAGAAAAAGAATGAAGGTATTTTAAAAAGTATCTTTTATTAAAATCGTCACCCACTAGGCTATTAGCTCACCATTCCAAATGTTTTTCAACTTTTCAAGTAGAGGTCATGATACGAAAACCTGACTGTTGTTTCCAATATGCTATGCAAATTTGTTAATAGTTTTGTTGTTGTGGTCAGTTCTAAATTAATCCATGTCATGTTCATAAGTTTTGTTTAGGGTTAAATCTAGTCAAGATGTTTATCTTTCTTTTACTTAAGGTGTTGTCTGTAAACAATGGCATTTAGCCTTATCTTATTATGAAGTAATATAATGAAGTTTGTTAATTTGTGCTTTTTCTTGTCAATCTGCTGCATAAGTTTATTTCACTCAAGATGTTTATCATTCTAAAAGGTTCAGAAGTCAGGGTTCAACTGGTGTTCTTCAGAAGAGGAGCGATGAAGGTTAACTTTACGTCGTCTCACGGGTCGAGAGTAGGTTATCCGAAAGGGGGTGTGAGGGAAGTAATTTTAGTTTATTAATTTTCTTGAAAAGAAAACGAAGAGAGATGTTATTGCGAGGTCAAAGCATATCAGATTCATGAATGTTTGATGGAAGAAAGATTTTATTTATTTGGATAGGTTTAGAGGAAAACTAGTGCTGCGAAAAACATATCTTAAATAGTGGGCACACCTGAAAAAGTTAGGAGCGGCAACGGCGACACCATAGAATAGCGATAGTCGGCAGTCGATTGTCAGGTGGTCGTATAGAACGACGAAGCGTTTTCATTTTCGTTCACCATTTTCATCATCATCAAGCGGCTGCTTCTTGTTTTCTTTTGGTAGGGTTGTTTGAAGGACACCAATTAGTGGTCGGAAGTGTCAAGGGATTATTTCGTTTTCAGCGGTCAGCGACGCTGTATAATCGTTTTGGCTTCAACGTTTTTGTCAGGATCCTATATTTTAAGTTTTTGGTTCTTTTTCATTTTAAGTTATATTTTTTTATATTTTTCAAAATTAAGTGAAGGCTTCTAAATTTGGTGAATTTTTTTTTTAAATATTATTTTTTATATTGTTAATTTTCATTAAATTTACATTAAAATATTAAAATTTTTATATTGTTTCTTAAATTTTCATTACATTTCTTAACGTTTTAAAAACGTTTAGAATTTAATAGATATTACTTAACGTACGTTCTTAAAATGTCAAGAAAAAGTATATATCACTTGATGTTTAAAAAACATCAAGAAATTCAAAAAATGACCTTCCTTTAATCTTTTCATAAAAATTATTGATGCTTTTATCTTTGAAATCACCTTTTTATTAACATATTTTTTTGAAAAAATGTCAACTAATTAAAATCAGAAACATTAAGAAAGTCACTTTTTTAGTAGTTGACAATATTTTGATGACTAATATGTGTAAATGCTTATGCAAGAATAGAAGTTTTAAGAAGATATAGAAAATAATTACAGCATAAAAATAAATTTAGGAATATTTTTTTAGGTGAAATGATGCGAAAATTATGAAAGTTTTAGATGAAAAAAAAACATATCAATCCAAAACTTGTAATAATTATGTAAAAATTTAATGGAATTTTTTTTAAATAAGGTCAAAAATAATAAATATAGGTTGTTATTTGTGGTTTTTTCAAATTTTTAAATTCAATTTCTTTAAAAATGAAAGTTTTGAGCTGAAAATAAAGTTGAAAATTTGAGAAAAGTTGGAAACTAGAAACAAAATGAGGTCGTGAAAGCTTCAATTTTTCAGTCGAAAATAACATTTGACGTCAGAAACTATAGACTTGTCTGTACGCAAATTTCAAAATAAGTTAATGTATCTCATTAAAAAAACAAAATCAAAATTTTCTTGAAATTTTATTTCCTTTGTCAGGTTTTAAGAAGATATGGAAAATAATGACCCCTACAAAAGATGTCAAACACGTTATAATAATTAAGTTCATAGCACATATATTTATTGTTTGCAAAAATAGTAAAAAAACAAAGTCCAACCCACATATACAAGATGTAAAATGTCAGAAAAGCCCTCACTACTGGTACACATTTGATACACTTAATATATGTTGATACACCTATACTCATTGATACCCTTGATATACCTTTGGTACTTCTTGATAACTTTTGATACTTCTTGATAACCTTTGGACCTTTGATACTTGTTTATACACTTGATATCTTTGATACATCATAAACAACTTGATACAACTAATACTCTTTGATACACTTGATATACTTGATTACTCTTTCGACCTTGATACACTTAAATGCTTCACTAATAAGTTTAATACACTTGATGCCCTGCAAACAAACTTGTTATGCTTCATTGGTACACTCAACAAATTTCATACGCTTGATACACGTGATATGTTTGATACACCTGATGTACGATGCAGATACACTTAGTATTCTTCACTGATACACTTAGTATTCTTCACTGATACACTTAGTATTCTTCACTAATACACTCGATTGATTAAATACACTTGATATGCTTGAAGTCATACTTATACACTTGATACAATATTAATATACACCTATGAACTTGATTGATATAACTGATAATAATTCACTTTACTAATATGCGGATATACTTTAATAATATATTGTTCATATACTTTACACTGAGTTATATCTTATTCGTATACTTATTTAATCAATAAACTACATAGAATTTGAAAAAAATGAAAATTACATAGTAATTTATATCAACCAACTAATACATATAATATAAGTACATCACAACATTAATATACAAAGTAAAATCAAAACAAACCAACATAAAAAATAAAACAAAATCATTTGAAATCAGATATAACTCAAAATACACATTGAAGAAAGTAGAGAAAAATCACAAACAAAATTAAATTACTCTGATCAACAACCATTTATATTTCATATTGGAAATAATGTGATATCTTAAAATCAAGATTAAGATAGGAAGAACAAAATGTTTTCCTTGTATAAGAGAGGATGATTAGGGTCTTAAAAGGAGGAGAAGAAATACATACGTCATTGGAAAAACAATAAGAGAAAGTATGATTAGTGTCTTAAAAAGTGGAAGAAAAAATAAGGGATGACTAGAGCATTAAAAATGGAAAAAAAAAAAAAGTTAAGGTAGTTTGGAAGTAATAATAAATTTAAGATGGAAAATATTTTTTTTTTAAATGAGAATTTTGTCATATTTGTAAAATTCTAAAACAACGTGTTATATTTTCTATAATATATTTTCAAAATGTTAAATTAAATATAAAATTTAGAAATATTTTGTAGGTGAAATGATGTTAAAATTATGAAAGTTTTAGATGGAAAAAAAAATATCAACCCTATTCTTACCGTAAATATGTACAAATGAAAAAAAAGTTTGAATAAGGTCAAATAAATATAGGTTCTTATTTGTGGTTTTTTTAAAATCTTAAATTCAATTTCTTTAAAAATGAAAGTTTTGAGTTGAAAATAAAGTTAGAAATCTGAGAAAAGTTGGATATTAGAAAGAAAGCTTCATTCTTTTAGTGGAAAATGACCTTTCACGTCTGAAACTATACAATTGTGTGTAACAAAAATTATAAATCGAAATTTAATGTAAATAATTAAAAAAATTGGTATTTTTAAAAATAACAAAATAATTTAACATATTTAAAAACTATAATAAAATTTTAAATTCTATAAAATAATAAAAATTGATAAATTTCTATTATGTTTATCAATGTCATTAATAGAAGCTTCTATTATTGATAGAATCTGAAAATTTTGTTATATGTTGTATATATTTTATCAAATTTGCTATTTTGATCCTTCTACTAAAAAACAAAACAAAAATTTCCTTGAAATTTTATATAAATCTCTTCCAAATTTTCAAGATATCATCGAAATTTGAGAAAAAACGTAACTTTCTGTTATCTGGATTTTGGGTCCAAGAAATTTTAAAATTTTGATTGAAATTTTGAAGCATGGGGGAGAAAAATGCACGCCATTGTAACTCAAAGTTAAACTTAATGTAAATGGAAAGAGGTTGTAGATTGGGTACTAATTTAACACCTTATGGGCAGGTGCCTCATATATACTGGAGGGTAATCCGGACCAGACCAGACCGAAGGCCATTTCCTTGACTAGGGACAAGGTAGACCTGGGCCACTCAAGCAACAAAACCTGCTCTGATCGGGGTTATAATTTGACTGAAAAGGTGACCTGGCCACGACATCAACCAAAGAGAGTTCCCTGACGACTCCCCGGCCAAGAGGCGGCCTAACGGAGAGGAGGGTGGGGATGGAGAGCCATTTACAAGTGGCCGGGAACCGAGAGGAACTTGAGAAGTGAGTGGATAAGGGGTAGATAATTTTAATCCCGTCGCGGCTTGGTGGCGGTGACCATGGTGGCCTGAATAACTGTTTGGATTGGAATATTCCGGCGGGAGATTAGAGGAGGAGAAGGACCTGAAGTGGTGGTGGTGGTGGTGGCCAGAGATGGAAGATGGGATTAATTTTGTGGTGGCTTTGATGGCGGCACTGCTAACTTCTTGTTCTTTGGAGGATTCTTATGGCAATGAGAGAGAAAAGAAGAAGGGTGGAAAATGATGGAGTAGTTAGTGGAGAAGGAGTGGAGAGAGAATGTTCATTTTGTAGAGAGAGAAAGGAAGAATAACTAAGAAGATGAGAGGAAAAGAGGGAGACAGGGGCTGATGATAGTGTTGGGAGTTGGCCATTATAAAGGGAAGCAAAGGAGGTTTTGGTGTCATCCTCATCATTTTTGTTGACTTTTTACTTCAAGAATTACTAAAAACTGACCAATTTCGAAGGTTCTTATGACAAATAAGATATATGAAAAGTCAAACATGCCCTTGCATGGAATTTCTTTTTTGTTCCTTTCACTCCAAGAAAACATAAAAACAATTTTCTATTCCCATCTTTCTCTAATTTCTTTGCTCTCAAATTGTGGTCATTTCTTAAAATTTTTAGTCACTCTTGAATTATTTTGAAAAGTGTTTATATGTTTTTTTTTATTATTATTATTATAGATAATTCTCCTAATTTTTAATGTTTCTTTGTGTATAATCCAAAATCAATTTTATAATTGTTTCAAGTGATTTGTGGTAGTTTAATACATATTTTCAAGTTTTTTTGTTTTTTTCTTATTTTGCCAAACATCTCGCATATATCTCGCAAACTAGTATTATTATTATCAAAGTAATCAACTTATTTATTGAATGAGAAATTTTGGCCAATTAAATTCTACCATGCATCACAACGGAACTTGGGGCCATTTTGAAAATTATAAGAGATATTTGCAGGAAAAGCAAAATTGGGTTACACTGTTGGAAATATAACAAAATCCGCGCAAAAATAAGATTTTTAGAAAAATATAGTCGTCCACATTTATGGTTGTATGTTAATCTCAATTTTGCTCTTGATTCTAGGATATTTCATAGGTTCAAAATACAACGTATTTTAGTTTGATCAATCATGGGGCAAGGTGACTGGATTTGAGAAACACGGTATATTTGTAAACTCGTTTATTTGGTTATATCGTAACTGAATCTGAAATTTATTTGTTGGTGAAAATTGTAGAAAATTTCCCTATATTAATGGAATATCTATCATTCAAATCTTCAATTAGTTATGGTTAGTTTTCATAAATATAACAAAACACCAAAATATTTATGACCCATGTAACAAAATCAAAAATCTCATAAACCCAATCATTTTTTTTAAATATTTCAAGTTTGCTCTTCTTTTCCATCTTCTTTCTCTCTCTTCTTCTTCCCTTTCCATTGTTTTTCTTTTCTTTTTCTACAATTTTTATGTTATACTTTTTTTGAAATCATGATCTTTGTTTTCAATCAATCATAAATCGGATATTATTTTTTTTCAAAGTGTTATTTGGTTCGAGATCGTGTACTAATATAAGAGATCTTGGTACGCAATCTTGAAGAAAAATCATTGGGATATTGGTATACACGATGTTTAGATTTGACTACAACCAAATCTAACAAATATAAAAGAACTTGAAAAAATCGTTGGATATTGGTACATGATTGTTGAGATTTGGATAGCGAAATCCAAAAGATCGTGTAACAAAGAACCTTGAAAAACATCGTTGGATATTTGTAAACGATCGTTTAGATTTGGATAGCAAAATCTAAATAATCGTGTACCAAATCTAAGCAATCTTACCAAATATAAACGATGGATTTGGATCTTACCAAATATAAACGATGGATTTGAATCTTACCAAATATATTACACTCGCGAGTGACCAATTAATCGCGTGTTGACTGGGGAATTTTTTATATTTTCCATTGTCAGCTTATGGACTTTTTCTCTTTTATAAATTGTTCTATACAGTGTAAATATTTTGCCGGTTTCTTATACACTACAAGAAAACGAAGGAGTCCCAACGCTGAAATGGACGTCGGGAACTAGTACGTCGGAATATTCTAGGATTCTTGACGCATGCAAAGTAGCGTCGATATAGAGAAGCCATCTCGACATCTAAATTAAAACATCGAGAATGCTCAACCAATTTGAATTTTTTTAAAAAAAATTCACGTTTGTCTGACTCCATCGAAAGAAACGTCGGGGAAAGTAAAAATAATTACTTTGTTGTTTAACTTTCTCCAACGATATGGAAAGAAACATAAAAAAAGAAGTAAAAATAATTATTTTATTGTTTAAACTTATCCTGGTGACAAGGAAAGAAACGTTGGGGAAAGTGAAAATAATCATTTAATTATTTAAGTTTCCTCGACGTTTATGTTGACCACGTCGGAGAAAGTTGAATGATAATTTTCCCCAACGCCATGCGAAATGAGTTGGGAGAAGCCCCAACCAATACCGACGCCATTAATGAAACGACGGATTTAGTTGGAACCTTCCTCGATCCTTTACTTTATGGTGTCAGTGGTTTTAGGATCTCTCTACATCTTCAAGGTGCGTTGGTAGATCCCCTATATATTTTTGTTATGTGTTCTACACACAAAATACAAAAGTTTAAACGAAAGGTAAAAAGAAATAGGACGAGAAAGAGAGAGAGATTGTTGTCCACTGTTCGTCCTAGTCACTGTCAGAGTTCTCCACCGCTCACCGTCCTCCCTCGTCATCCTATTTGGCCGCCACCGCTCTTAATCAAGATTTTTTTTTTAATTTTTGTTTTTGTTTTTAAACTAGAAAATGTATGTTGATATAATTTATTGAAATTGTTTGCATGTTCTTTAGTGTTTTTGTTTTACTTTTGGTTTAGTTAATTAGTTTTAGGATTTGTTTTAGAATTTAGATTTTAAAATAGTTTTAAGATTTATATTTTGAATTAGTTTTAGATCTTAGTATTAAATTTGAATTGTTTTTAGGATTTAAGATTGACGTTGAGATTGAATTTAAGATTGATAAATAATTTGAATGTGTTGAGATTTGTGGGAGTTATATTGAATTTGAGGGGGTTATATTGAAACTCAACATTTTTTTAAAAACCCATTAGTTATCCTATTATATAATAAATGAAACCCAATATTTAATAAATATATTTAAGAGATAGTAGCAAATTTAGCAATTAGATTCAAAATAATTAAGTATATAACAACATTTTAAAAAAATTGCAAATATAGTAAAATTTGTCAAATTCTATCAATAATAAAAGTCTATCATCGATAGACTATATTTCAAATATTGGTCTATCACTGATAGACCATACGAGTCAATCAGCGATACAAGTCTATCAACGATATTTTTGCTATATTTGCAATTTTTTTAAAAATGTTGCTATATCCTTAATTATTATTTCTAAAATAGCCATCAACTACAATTACCCTATATTTAATAAATATTAATATATTTATTTACTAATATTTCAGAATATGTTATTGTTAAATATGTTTCAAGCTTTATGTAACGACCCAACTCTTTATACTAAGTTGAGGTCATTACCTTAAAGATAAAAAACAATTTTGACAATTTCTTAGAAAGAGAAAAACTAAATTTTCATTAAAAATACCATGAGAACATGCTACAGTGGGTTTTACAATTTTAAAGATAATAAAAATAAATAGATAAAAATATTTAAGCTCAAAACGTTGAAAACAAACAATGAAAAAGGAAAGCAAAATTATGTCCCCATATGGCATGTCAAAGATCCTTCCGGTCTCACTTGTTAGATTTCCTCTATCTTTACCTTTTTCTGAAATATTAAACATAGAAAAGGATGTGTATAAACATATACTCAGTAAAGGACCTACTACTAGTCCAGCTAGGTGTATGCTAATTTGCCGTTAGAGTTCTGTAAGAAAGTACCACGTAACTGTTGTGCTCGCAAATGCACGCTATCCAGTGATCCCGTAGAGACACATCTAGACTCTCGGTGAACTCGAAAGAATCACCCTAAAGAAGAGTCGGGATGTAAGTGATCCCGTCGAATCACACATAAAAGCTAGCCACACATGCATAAATAGGTGGTGATCTCGAGGGACACCCATATGGTACGACTCTAACAGACAAAGCTAACAGACCACCCATCCATAGCATGTCATATCATAAACATCATAACTTCATAACATATCATGAATATCAATCATAGCGTCCTTATCACATGATTAATATTTCATGCATCATAAACATATCAGTTATAACATATCAGTCAGAACACATCACTCATAACACTCAGTCATCTATATCAATCACATTATGCATCTTAGCTACATCAATGCATAATGAAAAATACATGCAAGCTCTTAAAATTTAATTCGAAGGTCTAGTAGTAGAATCTCTTACATGAGATTAACTAAAAGAATATTCCTTTGCTGACAATAAAAATTCTCCAATTACTCCAATCCTAATCATAAAAGGAAATTTAAGTATCTTAATAAATAAAATTAACAATTAGCTTTCATCCAAAAATTCTCTCAAATTAACTTATCCAAACTTGAGGTTGAAACCAATTCAACCTTGATGGAAAACATTCGTCATTTAAATCTTCAAGATTTGTCAAAGGGACTTTTCAAAGGCATGCAACCAAAATCAATTCCAAGATGAAGAACATTTTATTTTTCTGCTTCTCTTTTCAATTTGAGCATTCCAATGTTATTTATAGACCCAAATAATAATATTTATCATTATTATTTCCTTTTCCTTTTCCTTTTCTCTTTCCTTTTTCCTTTGTAACGCCCAAAAAAAAAAAGTAATAATAAAAATAATAAGATTTTATTATTAATTATTGAATATTATTATTTTTATTATTATTATTATTATTATTATTATTACTATTATTATTATTATTATTATTATTATTATTATTAATAATAAAACAAAAAAAAAACAAATCCCCCCTCTCTCTCTCGCGCGACAGCCCCCCCCCCATCTTTTTTTTCTTCTTCTCCTTCTCCTTATCCCCAGCCCTAGCCGCCGCCGCCCTTTCTCCTTTTTTCCTTTCTTCTTTCCGTTCCGACGAGGCCGGCCACCTCTTCCTCTCTTCTCCTTCATCCACGCAGCGCCTCTGTTCGCGAAGCCTCACCGCACGCAGCTGCGACGCCTCGTCCGCCCAGATCCGCCCCTCTCCTTTCGTCCGATCGACAAAGCCCAGCGGCCCAGCCGCACCACCTCTCCATTCGCAGCAGTCTGCGACGCCGCCTGCTACCGTTCGGCCTCCGCGGAAGCCACCCGTGTTCCGCGCGTCTCCTTCCAGCCGCGTCGGGGTTCCGCGCCCGACTCCATTCGTGAAGGCCAGCCGCCGTCCGCCCAGATCCCCTCTGTTCCAACCGTCCGACGAAACCCAACCGCCGCGTGACTCCCCATTTTTCCAGCCGCGGATTTGAAACCGATCCATGCCCAAATCGATTTCACAAGACCGTTGCCCAAATCTTGTGTGCCGCTGCCGCTACGTCGTTGAAATTTCGTTTGGGTAAAGATGAATTGTGGGTTTTATATTATTTTGTAATGCCGATCGGTTGTTAAATTGGCATTCTTGAAGGTAGCGTTGAAGCGAGTACACCCTTGAAATTCCAATAAATTGGGATTTAATGCTGAAATTTTCGTTTGATTCTTGAAGGTATTGAAAGTAAAGTTGGGTTCCTTGAATTTACAACCAATTTGTGAAATTTTGAGTTTGGTTCGCCAATACCTTGGTAAGTTAGAATTTACCTTGAGGAAAACTAAGTGGGAGTTTTTATCGTGGAAATAATTGAGTCCCATGTCCTTTTTATTAGGTTCGTTCGTTGGATTTAGTTCGTTCGAGAATTTTGAATAACGCTAAGGTAAGGGACTTTCTACTGGACTCAATAACAAGAATTAAGATGTATTGACTATATGGACTGAAATGTTATGTCTGAACTGAGTAGTGACGACGGTTATGCTGTGTGTTTGGGTGTGGACTGAAAGTTTAATGTATATTGTGCTTGACTGAATGAAATTTATATATGTATGTATGGATTGACGTGGACTTGTATTCTAGCGTATGTTGTGACTGCTGGGCTATTTATGTGGCTGACTGATGTGGTAATATGTTTCGACTGTCCTTGAGTGAAATTTGGATAATATGGTTGTTTGAGGTTAAAGGGGGAGCTTATGTGACAAGGAAATCTGACTGTATTGAGAATGATTTTTAAGATGTTTAGAATGGACTGAGGGGATAAATTATTAGTTTCCTAGTGGATAGTTACCCTGCGGGTATCCTTCGGGATCATCCCCTTTATGTGCATCCTTCGGGAGCACTAGACTGATATGTGCATCCTTCGGGAGCACTGGACTGATATGTGCATCCTTCGGGAGCACTAGACTGATATGTGCATCCGTCGGGAGCACTAGACTGATATGTGCATCCTTCGGGAGCACTAGACTGATATGTGCATCCTACGGGATCACAAGACTGTGATTGTGCAGGGTACACCATAGGATGCTAATAATTTATTTTTCCCTAACGGGACCAGTAGTGGGTCTCTTACTGAGTATATTAATACTCACCCTTTTTATGTTTAACTTTTCAGGCAAAGGTAACACGAGGGGTAGACCGACGAGGGACAAGAAGGACTCGTGAATTTACCATAGGGGACTGTCTTTAAACTGCTTCCGCTGACGGTTTGAAAATATTTTTATTTAACTAAGTTTACAAATAGTTAATTTTTTTTTGTAAACAGCATTTGAAATTTTGTATTTTAGAAATAGGGCCCGATTAAATTTTCCTTCGTTTTCTTACGGTTTCAACTGAATCTTGCTATGTCTTTTGTCAACAAACAGTTTTGAGTAACGTAACGACTTAGACAAGGTCGAAAAGTCTGGGTCGTCACATCCTTATAGGATATATATATATATATAATATGAATATAAACATATATTTTTATTCTCATTATCTTTTTTCAATAAAAATCTTCCATCAAATCAACTTTTATCTTCCAAAAATAGTTATCTTTTCCAAAAATCAAAATATCTCTCTCTTCATTAATAGTTATTTTCTACTTCTTTCTAAGCAAATATTCTCTCTCCAAATTATTAATTATCTTTCATATAATTAATTTTTCACAAATAGAATTATCTTTACTATTTTTCATAATAATTATATATATAATCACATATACATATAATTTTCAAATCTCTAACAAAAATTTTCACCTTTCAATTTAATTAAATAACATCCAAATTATTTAAATAAATTTCAATTTCCATAAAACCAAATAATTTCCACAACTTTACTTAAATCTCATAACATATAATTAAATCAAATTCTCAACAAACACCACAAATTCAAATCCTCTAATTAATTTAATATTCAACCAAAAAATATCCAATTAATTCCAATGTCCATAAAATCAAATAATTTTCAAAATAAACGCTCAATAAATTAGCCATAAATATTAAACAAAACTAGGATAATTATCTCTAAAAATTATTTTAATTTTTTGGGGCGTTACACTTTACAAGCAATAGCTCGTAAATAATTTGCCAAACATGATCTCAAGTTTTTATACAAACTATGTTATTAATAAATATTTAGTGAAATGATATTTTCAAGCTACGTTATGATTTCATGGTTTCAAGGAAATGTTTAAAAGCTTTCAAGGAAATATTTCATGTTTTCAAATATTTTTATCCATGCCCGAATATTCCATGAGACCTATTGTATACATGTGGTTAACTTCATACAGATAGTACGGTTGACGAACTTATTTTTAACAATGGGCCATCAGGAAGGGTATATTATTATGCCTTAAATGAGGAGGGTTTGCTACCCATCGACTATCCCACCTTTGGGTTAAATATTGTCTGTGGCTATGGAGGACTATGCAAATGTTTCAAGTTACATGTTATAACTGTTTACTGATAAATGTATTTAAGCATACCAAAATGTTTATGAAAACCTGTTTTATAAAACCGTTGCTCACTAAGTCTTTCGACTTACTCTTTCAAAATGTTTTTCCTCTTTCTAGGTACAGATTGTGGTTCTCCGTGTGCTGAATTTATTGTTGCCAAGCCAACTTAGTTTTCATTATACAAGGACATTTTTTTTGTTTCATAATAATATTGTGGTTGTTCAAATATTTATAACTTCATGATTTATTCAATTTCCATGATATGTTTTATAAAAAAGTTACACTAAAATAAAAGTATTTCAAGTTATAAGACTTTTGATGTTGATTGTTTCACATTTTCACATCATGTGTCAGTTGAGGTTGTTTTGGAAGCGAACAACTTCAGCTGACATAACACCACATCTCAGGACGAGCAAGTAGGTGCTCGAGGTGGGGTGTGACAGTGAGATTGCTTTGAATTCTATTATGGGTACTCTGGAGGCCTCATATGCCATATTGTCAGCATTCCTGAATGCACTGATCTAAAACAACCAAAGTATATGCTATTACACACATACATTGTAATTTAAGTGTAGTACAATTAAAGTTTCCAAGTATCTCATTTTTAATTTCACTATTTGCATAAACATATATGGCCGAAGAAACAGATGATAAAGGTAGGTTTAAGTATTATTTCATGGCTCTCGCTGCTTCCATTGATGCATGGAATTATTGTTTACCAATAATTTCAGTTGATGGTGCAACCATGAAGAATAAATACCTAGGTATGCTAAGTTCTGCCTGCACTATTGATGGTAATTCTCAAATTGTGCGTCTAGCTTTTGTTGTTGTTGATTCTGAAAATGAATTGTCATTGGTCATGGTTTTTTCGTAATCATAAAGTCGTATTTGGAGAACATAATGAACTAGTAATTGCTTCTGATGCTCATAAAAGCATGGAGAATGGGTTCAATGTTGTGTACGAAACAATTGAGCTTAGGTTATGTGCATTCCATTTGTACAAGAATCTTAAAAAGAGCCATAAGTTTTTTCCAATTGAAGATTCCTTCATTAGTTGTGCTAGAGCATGTACACCTTTGGAGTTTGAGTACTACATGAGATAATATGATCATCTTTTTCCATCTATTAGGCATGAGTTGGAAGAGGTTGGAAGATTTAGGTGGGCTAGGAAATTTTTCAAGAGGAAAAGTACTTGGTTATGACAACCAACATTTATGAAAGTATGATTTCGACTCTAAAATAAGCATAAGAATTGTTGATAATTGGACTTCTTGAATCAATTCGTAGTTTGGTTAAAAAATGGTTTTATGAACATTGTACCAAATGGAGTTTTCAACGCACGAAACTTTCAATATATACATAAGATATGATTCCAATAGGATTAAGGGAAAGTCACACAATGAATGTAAGTTGTTTGTTATTTGAATAATCAATGCTATCATTATTAAGGAACTTATTTGTACATGATATTTATTTTAATCTTTTCGCATATATATCCTATAAACCCAAATGAATTTGAAGTTCACCATCGTAAGGAATATTTTTTTGTCAATATTTTAGACTGTACATGCTCATGTCGTTAGTGGGACCTAGATATGATCCATTGTTCCCATGCATGTGTTGCCTTGTTTAGTAGAAATCTTCATTTGTATATGTACACTAATAAGTTCTACCATGTTTCAAATTTGGTAAACTTGTACAAGAAGGGAACACGTCCTTTTGGTAAGACCAAATTAGGAATATGTACCTAGGTAGGAACGACAGACTTCTTTGACCACAGGTTAAACGTTCAGTTGGGTGGGTAAAAAAAAGTTTACTTCATTTTTAGAGAAAATAGTTACTGGTTGCAACAGGTATGGTAAAAAAAGTCACAATTGTAGGTCTTGTAAACAACCCCTACAACATTAAGTTCTCGTTTGAGCATTTTCCCTTACTTGTTAGTGTTATCATATTTTAGTATTGGATTTTTTTTTTGACATTATAAGTTAAAAAATTTCTAGAATTTTTTGATGGTACAAAGTGTTCTTTGTTAATCTTGGATTTGTTCGATTGTATGGGAAACTGTGTGTTTATGTTCACTCAAATATAGTGTATTTTATATGTTTTGCGACCACCTAAGTATATTGACTTTGCAAGTATACTCTATTGTAGGTTATTTGTATTAAATTCAAGTCTCATTCTTTTGCAATTAGATAATTTTAGGTTTTCATAATCGAGAATTTCTGTCTTATATTATCATTTAGGGGCAAGATACATTATGTATGAGATGTAACCGTAGTTGTCTTACAAAGTATTTTTCTTATATGTAATTGTGTGTTGAATTATGGTACATTTAACTTATGGTGTATTTCAACAGGTAGATTATTGATGGGTACCTAAGCAAGGCGTTGGAATTTAACACTATTAAATACATCCTAATTCTTTGAAATACTTTGTGATATCCAATTTATCTTACAGTATTTTTATATGGGTAATATGTATTCACACACAGAATTCACCCAATGAACATATGTAATACTAGTATTTTGTGACAAAGAAACTAATGTTCCTACCTAAGAAATCAATAGAGGGAAACATTATCTTCTATAATAAAAGAAAAGGTCAATTTCACATATGACTTTTCAATGATTCATAAAGAGATGCATAGTTCAAATAGTTGTTCCTCTTGTTGCGTCTATCCATATGCAGAATGTTACTAGCTCTTTTATATTAGGCTTCTCCACTCTATGGGGTTTATCCTTTTGTTGGTTTATTCGGTCTTCCCTCTCTTTGTCCATCTTTATCAACTCTTCCTTGGTCGTGTTCGACTAATTACAAAAAATAAAGATTCATTAATTTTAACATTTAGATAGGATAACTAATCTTTTTAAGAATGGGATATGCTTACATATTTTAGAATAACTCTTGTTACGAGACTATTCTCATCAATATTTGATAGCCTATCCTCAATTTACAACCTTCTTTTAACCTATAAGTTTTCAGTAAAAAAAAATGAAATTGTAATCTTAGGGAAAGCACAAACACTATATTTATATTAGTTACACAAATATCACCTTGGTCTTTTGTGAGTGTCCTTTGGTTGGGCTCAAGGATGGTTGCACTTTCTTCATGATTTCGGCTGTTGAATTTAAAGAAGATTGACCATGTGGATAATTTAGTATTTGACATGAATTATTTACCATTATGATACAAAGAGAACATATTAATTGTTTGATATAGTATTATACCACTCTCTCCAAGTGTTGTTTTGTTTTTTGCATATCACTATAAATTTCTTTCTCATTTATTGAACTTATCAGCCTGTTTATTTCTTCCTCATTGTCTTTGGTGCCCTATGACAATTATGTACACAGGTTATTAAGATATATTTCTAACATAATCAACATATTTAGCAATATTGGTTTTGTTATTTACCTTGTACGTTGAGTGCTTGTTGAAACATGATTGTTTTGAAATTGGGATTGTGTTTTATGGGATTTAGAGTGGAGTATGTTGTGCAATACTAGTGAGATCAACACTTGTTAAAAGTTGATAATCTCACGCAACTTGGTCTATTTAGTTTGGTTGTAGTTTTTTTGTTTGTTTGTATGTTTGGTTTGTGGGTTTGTACAAGTCAATCCCACTCAACCAAGCCTACAACCTGACCTAGTTGATTAACTCTACAAATTTGGTGATGGTGATTAATTCTAGACAACATAGGCTTAGTAGTGATGTTGCCTATGTTGGTATAGTGCTTTTGAGCTCGGATCACATGATGTGTCATTGATTCAGAATGATTACATGCAAAATGCTCTTCATGAGTCTCTTTATCATGCAAGTGGATATGATTATTGCATGCAAAATGATCCCAATATCCTTCATCACTAATAAGTCCTCGTTGTACAAGTTTTCCTATTACATGTCCAAGTATAAGTGAAACCATAGATTTTCCTAGATGAACCAAGGTAGAACATAGGGAATTGATATCAAAGCTTCGTTCTAGAGTCTACTTCTCAATTAGGCGGTATAAAAGAATAGAAAAATATAAAAGAATGAGAGTACAAAACTACATCTACTTATGTACACCTAGAGCACGCTATAAAGATAATTTGATGATGTGATTGAGATAGTATGAACGTGAACTAACTTGTATTAAAGAAAGGGGTAAAGGAATGTCTAATAATATTGGGCGAATAAGCTATATGACCACCTCAATACAATATAGCTTGACTAACTAGCTTATGATTAAGACGTACTCTTCTCAGAGTCATTGAACGTCGCACTTGGTCTCCTATCGGGATCCAAATGTCTAAGCCCAACAAAACAACGTATATCTATAAGTGTTTACCTACTATACTTATAGAGCTTCACATTTAAGGACAACAACCTCACAGTGCCTCTCACCCACACTTGTTCACCTTTTGGGATAAAAATGTGGAAGCTATCTCGCAATGGAGAAAACTCTTCCTTTGTGTGTTAGTCATGTCCTTGCTACTTACCCTCTCAGGTAGTTGGTGATATACACTAGCCAAGTGTTGAAAATAGTTCAACTAACACAATAAGACTTATAAGTAAAGCTTCTTATAAAGATTGTATAATAAAGTTATACTACAAATAACTCAATGAAAGATGGGTAGTAAAAAGATGGAAATATTGAGTGAGGTGTAAACATACATTGTTTTAAAGAATAAAGGTCTTCCACCACTGTACAATATGAACAGATACATTGTAAAGAAATATGAAAATGGTAAGAAGTAAAAGTGACATTAAGAGTTAGAGGGGAATGAGGGATGAACTCTTCTTCACTCAACTCTGAAGCTTTCACTACACACTGACCGGATATAAAAAAGAAACACTTTACAGGTGATGGAAAGACTACTCCTTCTCATCAACTCTCTAGGTTTCCAACCACCTCTCCAGGTGAGTGGTTGGCCCAATTAGGTCTTTAGTGGTTGGTCCATTCAAATGTCTAGCCTCATTTTCATGGTAAGGATGAAGTTCCTTTTTATAGACAAATTTAGGCAGGAACTCTAATCTTCTGAACATGTCAGCGCCGAAAGTTGTCCTTCTTGTCAAGTCATGTGAACTCCATCTATCACTTTTGTCTTTTAGTGAATCTCTTCTCGTGTTTTGATGTGGTTTTCTAGTCTAGTTTTTGCACAAGTTTGTCTACGATTCACCAACTTCTTTTTTTGTTGATAATCATGTGTTTAGACACTAAAAATGGGGTAAAGCAGGCATACGCTTATTTAAAATTTATTACTAAATATTTATGCATTTACAATACAAGCTACGACCTTGTCTAGATGTTCCTCGAAGTCTTTTGCTGCTTGGTATGAGATTAGAGTGTATTTTACAATTATGTTAACTACATGCATCCTCAAACATATACAATTACAATGTATTTTACATTCATACATTATACTAGTTAGTTGGTTGTCCACTGGAAGAGCTAGTTTGTTGATTCTTCATGTGTTCAATAATGCTATTCCACATGTTGCCTAGTTCTTCAACCTTTGTATTCATATTCTCTTGTACAGACTTCAAGGATTCATCCATGTCTCCCATGTTTCCCATTTTTTTCCATTTTCTCTTTACTTCTTTCAATTTGTTCTAACAGTTTGGTCAATTCTTCCAACCAAGATGTAGAGAGCATGCCTCTATTTAATGACGTTTAAGCCACTCTTTCCACTAGGTGGCTCCTTCTAATTTCATCTTTAACCTCTTGTATAATCTTTTTTTCAGCCTCAACGAGCGGTGCAAAGTATGGCATTGTGACTTCATCAGGTGTTGTAAGTAATAGGCATATTTCAAGTTGTTACCACAAATAAAAATTATTTACTAAATTATCAAATTGAAGTAGTATATAAGGAGAGATATTTACTATTGATTTAAGAATTTCATACCATTGGAGAATCAAACACTTTTTGCTTCAAGTTCTTCCACTTTGGTTGTGTATCTGTAACACAATTGATGACTATTCTATGCACCTTACCATGAACTCAAAGTTGGTATTACCTCTTATGCCCAAGCAAGGATTGGGAATATAAACCTTTCCATTGATATTCCCATTTTCCCTTTACTACATACAACTCTATTAATAAATTCAACAAAAATATCTAATGCCACCCTACCCTATGGGTAGCTGTCAAACAATTTGTCGTCATCAACCATAAGTATATGATCCCAGTTTATATGTAGATTTTCTTGTTTCACTTGGATTTATGTCCTAAAACTCGTCGATTGTAAATATAATTCATTGACAGTTGTTAATAAAGTGTTATTATTGAAATAATTGTTATTGATTTTATTATTAGTTTTGTCTTAATAACCTAAATCCGATAAACTAACATCCTAAGCTGTTTAATGAGCCTTGAACAGTATGTAGAGACATACAAGGATCAATATTCGAGATCAGCTTAAAGAGTCTATAGTATAGGGATAAAATTGGGTACCTTATCCTGGTAACACTATGGATACGACTCACTTTGTATTTGATACACACACAATGATCCAAAGCGTTAGTGTAGTTAACATGTGAGCAAGGGTATCCTTGCAATAATTTTGCATAAGACCAGACCGCAAAATAGTAACCACTAGATGTAACTCCATTAACTATTTATGTTTCTATTTCATTAGGATGACCTAGGTAACTTAGTCTTAATTCTAAGTATATTATGAACTCTTGTTCGCAAAGAGATTTTCCTTTGATTTGTATGGGTGAGAGTGCCCAGATCGTTGACTCAATAAACTTATCATGTTGGGAACATAATTACACAAGATGGAATTCACTCATTCCCTACTTTAGGGTAAGCAGATGAGTGTTCCCTTAAATGGTGTCTCCAGGACTTAAACAAAGAGCCGTTACCCTCTCTATGGCACTAGAGGAGTTTCTGTTTATTGGTAGGACCATAAATAGATTGTTCATTAGAGGAGCACTCGTATTTAAGGATTAGGATAACCCAGGGGTAAAATGGTAAATTGACCCAGCTGGTGTTATGAACACTGGTGAAGGATTGACTTACTGTTATTGGTCTATATCCGTGGACACAAAAATATATCTATAGTGAAAAGAGTTCAGATGTGAGTCTTTAGTGGAGTGTACACACAGTTAACAAATATTTATTAATGTGGTTAATGAGTTTAGCCAATTAATCTTAGGTCGTTGTAGCTTATGATATGAAGGTCCATTAGGTCCTCTTCCTAGCTCGTAAAGGGTAATGAGATTTATTTATATTGGTTGTAATTTGAAATGTTTAAATTTACTTTGGGAATTAGTTTAATGTATAGTGGTACATTATAATATTAAGTTTATACTTAATCAAACTTTATTATATAAATTTAATTTTGGATATGATTCAAAATTAATTTATGAGAGATAAAATATTTGAATGAGTTCAAATATTAATTTAATGTGGATTGGATTCATATTAAAATTATTGGTTATGAGATAAACTTATATTTGAATATGATTGAAATTTAATTTAAGTTAAATATCAGATATTTGATTTAGCTATTAATTAATTGGAGATTTAATTAATAGTTTAGTTTTATTTAATTTAATTAAATTAATATAAAACTATAAGATATTAGAGGGATATTCATTAAGTAAGATTTAAATGAAATATTAATTATATATGATTTAATTAATTATTAACTAATTGAATAATGGTTAATTAATTAGTATATTTGAAATTTCTATTAATTTAATATTTTTATATTAATAGAATCTCATGATTCTCTTCTACTCTCTTTCCTATTCCAAGAAAGAAAAAGAGTTATAAATATCTAGATGAAAACAGTTTTCTAAAACGCATTAATCAAGAAAAAACCAATGTTTTTTCTATCTGCAAAAAAAAAAAATAGTTTCTCTCTAAACAATTTTCTCATCTCAGAGGATAAGAAGGTCTCCGATGAGCAGTGTCCTAATTTGGAGATTTACTTTGTAGATTCAGAAACATAGATAAGTATGTTTTTCTTTCTCTAATATCTAATTTGAAAGCATGCTTAGCCTTTAAAGCTTAATAAGAAAAATAGTTTCTTAATTATTTTTGCCAATGTACTGGTACTTTGGGATTTCCAAATTAATTTGAGAAATGGTAACCTTTGGTATTTTGCCACAACTTAATACTATTATTAAAGCAAATTCTCTCAAACCAAATTTCAACACTCTCTCTCCTATTAAGAAATTTAGTTGAGTTGTTGACTTGGGTTTGCACATTCTTTGGATAAGGTGCAGTAGGAGTTGAGAGGATTGGTTTGTGATGGAGAAATCAAGGAAATGTCTACATATTCCTTGTTTGAACCTGTTTGTCAATGTTTGTCCCATGTTTTCCTTGATCTTTTTTATTACCGTGTTTTCGTTTGGAGATTTATCTTGAGGGGTTCATTTTGCTTTGTAGAACACACGAGATATATGGAGTCCTAATATGTATGTGTAATCAATTTTAAGTTATAATTGTATAAGGCTATTCATATAAAAATAGCTCTAATCTACCAAATTAAGTATACTTGATAACACTCTAGACAACCAATGCCCCAAAATAGTTAGACTTAAGCAATATGTAGGCAAACTATCAGTGCAACAAATAGCACAATGAAACAAACAATATAAATACAGTATACTTCAAATATATATTATTGATTTCACCATAAGTTAATCCAATCCATAAATTCAATTAACAGATACGAGCGAAAATAGAGTCATACGCCAGGTAGAATGCACAAATACAGTGTACTTGACCACCCATACCTCATCTTTTTTATGTATGATGGGGGTTTTTCCTTTACGCCAGTTGGATTCTTTGCCCTTTTCTATTTTTTTACCGCTTTTTATCTATGATTTGTTATATTATGTGGTTTGATTGATATATTCTATAAAACATTTCTAGGTATTAAAAGTGATAGATTGTTACCCTCTTTTCCTTCTTTGTATCCTTTGTTCTTGTATTGTTATCTATCGATTCTTCCTCTATTGTCATCGTGTCTTTTATTTTTGATATATGGTCTTCATTATTCTATGTTTCATCTTTTCCATATTGATGTTGGTCTTCTTCTTCTCGTTTATCATCTTCACTTTCAGCTCGCTTGTCCATTAAGATTGATTGTTAATGTGTATATTATTAATATACCAAGTATAATATACTTTATTAATTGAAGTACAAGAATGTAGATACCATACTTTCTCATCTCTTTGGGGTTCTTCCTCTTGTCCTTAATTTGTTTGTTTCACTAATTTCCTTTTGGTAGCCTACACATGTTCGTTGTGGGTTACAATTAGATTGTATTGCTTAAAAAATCAAGGCAAAAAAGACAGATTACAAAGCTTTTGATCCTTTGTTTTTTCTGCACAACATTTTCTTCCTTTGAAGATTCATTTCTTCCTCTCTTCTTTGAAGTTTTAGGACTGTCACGCTTGCTTTCGGAGCCAACAACTATTGGATCTTCTGGGCTCTGTTGTAGACATGCATATAAGAAATTAATAGTGGAAATTATGCATATTTGGAATTTTTTTTTGATCTTATGAATGTTGTAGTGATGTCTTCATTGTTTATATATTGTCTTCTTACTATGTATCTTTGTTATTTTTAAAGGAATATTGGCATATAACTGCATTAGAAGTTTTGTCACATTGAAAAATGTATTTAAATTCATACCTCATCCAAACTTGTCAGGGTTTCTAGTTATTTTGTTGATGGGTTCTTCGAACACGTAATTCTAACAACCTTTAATTTGTTACTCACCCTTGTTCCTCCTTCCTCCTTCACCCTTCTCTTTTTTCATAGTTTTAATGTTGCTTCAAGTTATTAATTAAATAAACGTTAATAAAAATTCAAAGAATTTTTGTTACGTTTGTTATTCCTATAAATTAGGGGAAGATCTTTCAATATTTGTTAATGTATTTTAAAACAATAATTAATTCAAAAGTATATCCTCTATATATAATTTATCATTAAAAAAGAAAATAAACAATTTAGATTCTACAGTTCACGACATTTTGTATTTTTCTAACCTTTGGAGTAGTTGTGGAGATGGAGGAGATCATTGAATATGTTTTGTCACCTCTGCATGTCACAATCAACAAGAATTGGAGATGTCGTAAAGATATTTAGCCCTGTGTTATTAACCATCAATTTGACTAGGTTGCAGAAACCGAAGCGGAAGGAAAGAAGAAGCAAAACCAACCTTGTTTATGCAAAGGATGTAGACACCTTTATTTTAGTTTAGAGGATTTTTTGTGAACGATCGTTGCTCTTTCGATGCTTATGGCGTCTAGCGCTTTACGTCAATAGAGATGAAGAAGACGAATGAGTTTGGTGGAAAATTGAGAATTTGATGGCTTTTAATTGGTTTGATTGTTTTGGTAGGGTAAAATTAGGGGGAGAGCTGCAATGATTGTGGTTAGGGAGTCTGATTCAATTATGAGGTATTTGGGGTTTTGAAATAATTGTATTTGGGATGTGAGGTTTTTCACTAGGGGCATTTAAGATCTTTTTTTCAGTTTTTTCCACTTTTTACGATTTTTGTATATTAACAATTTAAATTAATTTTTGTCATTTATCTAAGTAAACCTATAAATTTACTATTTTTCTAGTCAACCCAAATTATAATTTGGATATGGTTGAGTAATTAGAATTTATTGAGCCCAATCTAATTCAAACCCATGACAAAAATTTGGCCAACAAACATATTAGACCCAATCCCAATCCCAACAAAGCAACTTAATCCAACCCCATTTTTAGCCCATGGGAAACCTTTATAGATAGAGATCTTACCCTTTTCATTTTAAGGGGTTGGAAGCATTAGTAATAAAGAACTAAAGCTTTGGAAATTTAAATATTAAAGTGTTGAACCTATCAAGACTTTAAAGTTCAAATCGATATTGAGATTATCATCTTTTGAAAAATTGAAGACTTAGAAGATTAAAAGTTTCTCAGATTTCAGTCTTTTGAAGATTAAAGCTTCTTTAGATTTTAAAAGGCTGAAGCTCAAATCGATCCCCAATATCTTATGCTGATGTTGTATTTATGCTGACATTCTAATGGTTGAAGTTTTAAAGATCTAAAGAATACAACTCCTCTCAAGTTCTTGAGATTTGAATAATACAACTCCTTGCAAACCCCTAAGTTTTAGAAGAATACAAGTCCTATCAATCTCTAAAGATATGCAAAATTATAAACTCTTCTAAAGTTCCTTAAGTCATAAACTCCAATGGCTGATTCAAGCAAATTAACAAGTTAAAGATCGATCAAAACTTATCATCTAGCATAAAGACTTATCATCCAATCATCCAAGAAGATCATCAAGCCTAAAGATTGATCATCCAAGAAGATCAATAAAGTTAAAAATTAAAGTTTATTTTTTGCAAGAAAGCATCAAATTATCATGTATTAGAGATTATGCTCACTATATTTTACTGAAATTAATACAAATACGAAATTCAAATTTCGTGCATTAAATTTCTCCAGAAATCTCGTCAAACAATATTGTTATGACATTTTTATAAAAAAAAAAAATTGCTTATGTTGATGTTGATGTTTGAAGAAATTTATTTAGTGGAGTTAAGCCTATGTTGATGTTGTATTTATGATGATTTGATGTGATGTGGTTCGATCTCTAGTATTTTATACTTTGATTCTCTCTCTATTGGATGCTTACACTTGATTCGAGGAAGCGAAGTACGTGATGTTCTTCAAGTTGGAGTCTTGGAAAAAAGTTTGTATTTTTAAAGGAACTTCAATTTTCGAGGACGCTCGACTTCATCAGTTAGAGAGTCTTCTAGCTCTTATGAGAATTATTCTCTCTAGACCTTCTAGAGTAAAAAAATTTCAACCCTCACACACTGCAAGAAAAGGGAGATTTCGCGACGCCAGAAACGACGTCTGCTGGACTTTCCGTGACGTTTGTGTTAACACGTCGCCAAATACCACATTTTGCGACGTCTGGAAAACGAACGTCGCAAAAAGTGTACTCATTAATTTATTGTTTCACTTTTCCGCGACGTCTCTCTCGGACACATAATTAATTTTTTGTATTGAACATATTTAATGTATTATTTCATTTCATAATGAATAATATTTTCATTTCAATTAGTTTATTACAAATTTTATTACATTGGGTTTTACTAATGCCTAAATAATGATAATAAAATTATTTTAAAAAAAAACAAAAACCTTTCGCGACGTCGGCGTCGCCGGACGTCCCAAAATCCTTTGGAGACGCAGATGTTGTTGTACGTTTATGCGACGCCGGCGTCACAAAATCCTTCCACGATGTCCACGTCACAAAATTCTATAGCGACGCAAACGTCGTGGAAGCCTTATACGACGTAATGGACTGTGCGCGGGGGAAACTTTCCTTGACGTCGTGCTGAGATGCGTCGTGGAAAGGATCCCCAACGCGCTTTTCTAGACGTGGCTGCCGACGTCATTCACGACGTTGCGGTAGCCTTCTGCGATGCAGTTTGGGATTTTCGATGATGTTGCTGTGCGTTGGGGAAGACCGCAATTATTGTAGTGACAAATGAAGATAGCCTCTATTTATAGAGTTTTCTGTTGGACTCTATGGGTTTGAGCCTGGTTGGTCAATGGACCAGACTCATGGGCTCAACCACATGAATTTAGGTTATATTTAGACTTTTGGCTAAATTAAGCTTATTCTTTTTTTGCTCAATTGAACTTTAGCCCAAGTAAATAATATTTAAGTTGACCAAAATAATTAACTTGATCCAACGGTCATAATGAAAACATGTGGCATCATTAGAATTGACAAATTTATGTCTTCAATTTTAATGACACATGCCAATTTTTTAATAAGTCTCAATTTTAATTATTTGTATTTTTCATCATTAGTTTAGTAAATGATGTGACAATTTGTGATTGGTCCCAAAATTTCTTATTCAACAATCTGTTCATTTTTTTTCTAAGCTAAACAATCCAAACTAATATTTGTCAATTATTTTAAAATATTTCTAATGAATATTATATATAAACAATTAAATAAATTATTGGGATTTTAAAAAAAATATAACAAAAGTGCAAAATATCTACACTATATAGAATAATTTCTAAAACGAAAAATATCCACAGGCCCACAATGGAAAATACAAAAGTGTCCTAGTAAAGGCACGTAATATATTTGGTACCCGATTGTTTAGATTTGGCTACATTGTATAAACGATTGTTTTTAAAGATTTTTTGGTATACGATCGTTTAGATTTTGCTAGACGATCGTCCAATTCTAAACAATTTTTTTTCAAGATTCTTTGTACACGATCTTTTTAGATTTGGCTTCCCAAATGTTGGAATTTATGTCTAAATCATACTTTATTCAATAAAGTCGTTGTTGATACTATAATCTTAAAGCCAATAAACTAAGGACTCGAGGCTATTATGGAGTAAACTTGAACTTTATGTAGAGACATAAATGTGGATCAAGTTTGAATATATAGCCTAAATAGTCTATAGTATACGAATACGGTTGGGCACCTTATTCTGGGAACACTATGGATGTGGCCCGCTTTGTAGTTAGCACAAACAATGTGCTTCTGAATTGTTCATGTGGAGACATGGAAGTAGGGGCATCCTATGTAAAAAGTTTACATTAGAGTGGAACCATGAAATAGTCTCTTTTTAGGTTATAACACCTTTGACTTTAATAAAACCGACTATTTAATTTATAGATATCCAGTGTAACTTAATCTTAATTCTTAGCTAACTATGAATTTCTATTCACACAAATTATCCTTAGATATGCATAGCTGAGGGCAGCTCAATGGCGCTGGCCCAATAAGCCTCCCCTTTCAGGAGTAAGACCGGGTGGATAGCTAGGGACATAGGGTGCAAGATGGAATTCACTCCTCACAACAAGAAATAAGGGTTTTCACGGTGCAGCACCACGTCGCCAAAAAAACCCTCACCCACGTCGTCAAAGGTTACCTTGACGTCGATGTCGACGTCGGCCAGAACGTCGTAGAAAGCCCGTCGGGATACTTTCGATGATACATCTATAACCAACGACGGTGAAAATTTCCCCGGCGCACGTGTCAGTATGTCAACTTCTACAACGTCTACGTTGGGGAAGGATTTAAATATTTTTATTATTTATTTTATTTATTTGTTATTTTTTTATTATTTATTTTACCTAAGCCCCGACATAGTAAAATTTGCAGTAAAATGATTAAAATTAAAATATTCCATTCATTTGTACAAAATGAAACATGAAATATATGTTCAATATAAAAGAACAATTACATAATTCAAAACATTACATTAAAAAAAACTCGAAAATGTTCTAGTATGTCGTAGTTATGGACGCGAAAACTACATGACATAAAAGTATAGTTAGAATATCACATATGCAAAAGTAAACAAATTAAATATTAAAAAGTGCGTACCCCAAATGATCACGAGCCTCTTTGTGTCTGAATCATCTCTTCGAGCACCTTCTTCATGTCCTCCATTTGTCGTGCATGGTCTGTCATTTTTTGATCTCGATCCTCCTCCCTCAGGCGTTGTTCTTCGAATTTTTGATTAGCGTTTTCAAGGCTTGCCTTTAGTTTGCTAACCTCTGCTATGTGTGCCTGGTAGTCATACATATTGGTGGAAGAAGATGAAGCGCCACTCATCCTAGACTTGGGTTTTGGGCCCCAACCAAGGCCTTTTGAGTAGCTCGGTCGTCTACGGAAAACTATCTTGCATATCTCGTCCTCAGTTGGTGGTTGAGGACCCTCTGGGATAGGCTGAGATTGAAGTTCGACCATTTGATTCTACACAATAGAAGCTTGTAAGTTTGAGAGATGATCAGACTTGAAAACAGAATTGAAAGTATAACAAAACATAAAGTTTTCAAAAACTTACAAAAGCGTCCTCTGCTGCTATTGAAATGAACTCGGCACCACTATTGGCGTGCGTTCTCTAAATAACTCAACACGGTCCACCAAACGACCGTGAAGTTCAGTGAGCTCTGTTTATCTTTAAAGAAACGACTTTGTGCCGCTCCTGTGGTTGTAAGGCTGTCGGGCCCTAACACATTTACACATATTTGATTGCTCCTACATTCCAAAAATGACGATCGATGATAAAAACATTGAACTTTCAGACGAATTAAATAAATATATTTTAATTGATTTCAACGTAAAACTTTATAAATCACCTGAAACTGTCGAGTGATGTATTGGTCAAGAGAAAGTGTCAATCTTTCACTCGATTGACTAATCTCGGGGGCTGGTTTGTTCGTGCTTTTTCAGGGGTGCTAAACTTCTTAAAATGTCGATGGTTACTTGCCCTGAATTCCTTCCATACGGTGAGCATTTGATGCTCAACAAACCGATTAAGTGTTGGATCGTTTAGATCAAACACGAAAAATTGCTACAGAAGAAATATATTTCAAGCCAGTATAGCTTTTATAGGGAATAGAAACATATATGCATGTTTATGAATTTACAGACTTATCGTTAGGCCACCCTTGACAACCTCGATGCACTCTGGTGGTACATCTGCTCACTTCAAGGCCTGGATAGGAAACGTCTCTCGTGTCAACACACCGATCGTACAACTGAAATGAGGGGCGTGTGCCGGGACAAGTTTGTCCCCTTCAAGGGGGATTGAAATGGGAATTCTTTCATTCTGCTATATGTACCACTCGACATCAATGTTTTGAGAATGTTGTTGTACTCTCCTCGTAATGGGAGTGAGAGCCAGATTAGAGAGATCTACTGAAAACGATCGTTGTTAGATATAATAAGCATAACTTAAAGACAATTGAGAGGGATTGTATTGAAAATATTGGTTATTACGAACCTGAAGTGTCGCCTACTGACAATGAATCGGTCGGATTATCCAACGCGTTTAGATTAAAGAAATAGTCTTCCTTTTGTGTCGTGCACGGAAAGTTAGACATCATTTCTGCAGACATAAAAATCAACAAACGTTAAAGAAAACGTGAGTATCACAACATAAGTAATGTATTAAAAAGTGAGTAAATGTGTGTGTATACGCCTAAAAAAAACATTGTTATTCATCATCGCTCGACCCGCTTTGATGTGATGATTGTTCGTCATCTTCATCGTTTATGAAGTTTTCCGCAACATAATGTACATTTGCTCTTTCCACTATTGTAGGATCAACTTCAGTCCTACACAGGGTGTCATCATCAATGACGTGTTCGTTCACACGATGTTCGACGATAATTTTCAGTACATTAAGTTGACCATTATCGGTATCTTCCACCTCGACATGTCCCATACACGTTTATTTTGTACCACTTGAACAATTTTCCAATTGGTACCATTTTTAGGGTCCTCAAGGTAGATTACTTGATGTGCCTGGGTTGCGAGAATCACTGGTTCCTCAGCGAACAAAAAATGGAACGTGTTTATTAATTTGTAGCCTAGTTCCTCGTACTTCTTATGATTTTTGTTTTTGTCTGTGTCAAACCATAGATACTTGAATAGCCAAGCACGTCGTCCAAATAGATATTGAACGTGCAACACTTGAACCAAAACACTGTAAAAATTGTTGTCGACACTGCCTCTACTACCTTACCTGATTACCGTGACTCCACTATTTTGTGTTGTGCATCGGGAATTAAACTCCAACAGGTGAAATTGTACGCCATCGAGAATGCATCCACTGTAAGATTGAACATCAAGTGAAAATAAATCTTGAGAAATGTTTGAATTGTCACGCATTTCTGCCCTAACCTGAAATTGGTGTACCATGAATACCTGAGCTTTTAACCAATCAACAAATGCTCGTTGGTGTTTTTTAAACAGTTCAGAAAAGCTTTCACCACGACGACGTATCAAAAGCATGTGTTTCCTAGAAAGTACAATTGTGAGTTTTTGTGTCGACAAGGTATAAATTACTTAAAATATGTATATTGTCAAATGGATGTGTGAATTGATCAACGTATAGAAATGCGTACTTTCGATACTATGCTATTTCATCCACGTTGTTGAGGATGTACCAATGAAAGAGTCGTTTCTCTTATTGTGATATACTTCGTAAACGTGACGCTCCCAATGATCGTACCTTCTAGACTAATACTTCAAACTCACCAATTACCTCATCATCTTCAATGCTAACCTCATTTCGATCATCTCTGGTGAATTGGGTCTTAATCGCCTTAAGATACCGTGAACAGAAAGTACTTGGCTTGTTCATAAGATATCCTTTTGCAATAGACCCCTCAGAACGTGCTTTGTTACGAACATACTGCTTTAGTGTGCGGAAACTTCTTTCAATGGGATACATCCAATTGTAAGAAATCGGACCAGTAACTTCGTCTCATATGGCAAGTGAACTGCAAGGTGTACCATGACATTGAAAAAACCAGGTGGAAATATTTTTTCCAATTTGCACAATATAATTATAATATTTGACTGCAATCTATCCAAATCACTTATTTTTATCGTCTTGGCACACAAAACACAAAAAAAACTGCAGAGTTCAATAATTGCAGTGTACACATTTTTTAGTAAAAATGCTCGAACACCGATTAGAAGAAGTCGGTGTAGCAGTACATGACAGTCGTGCGTTTTGAGACGTGAAATTTTCCCCTCGTTTGCATTCACGCATCGTGAAATATTAGAAACGAATCCATCGGAAAACTTAACTGCTTTCAAGAACTTACAGAACTCAATCCGCTCGCTGCTAGTCAAGGTATAGCTCGCATGTGGTTTCACCAATCGGTTACCCACGTCTACCAAATGTAAATCCTTTATTATTTTCAAATCTTGTAAATTCAATCGGGCATTCGTGGTATCTTTCATTTTTCCTTCAATATTCAACAACGTACCGACCAAGTTGTCACAAACATTCTTTTTAATGTACATTACATCAAGTTTGTGATGAATAAGTAATCTCGACCAATAAGGAAGATCGAATAAAATACTTTTCTTAGTCCAATTAAGAACTCTTTTTCTTTTTCTAACTTTTAACGAAGGATGCTTACTCATTATTAGAAATTCCAAGGAATCTAGTTGTTCCAATATTTCTTTGCCATTCATTACAACAAGAGATGGTTTACGCTCTACCTTTCCATCATGGAGCCTACTTCTACGCCAAACGCGGTTATCTGGAAGATATCGTTGATGTCCCATGAATGCTATCTTTTTGCGTATTCTGAACAATGATCTATCACCCATGCAAATGAGACATGTCTGATATCCTTTTGTACTCCAACTGAATAGATCACCATATGCTAGAGTCATTAATTGTCCACAATAAGACTGCATACAACTTAAAACAATGATCTGTCAGACAATCTTACTTACACACACCAAACGTCCATAATTTTTTTAGTTCCTCAAGTAATGGTTGTAGGTATACATCAATTTCTCTGCCAGGAGATTTAGGATCAGGAATGAGCAATGACATGAAGAAGTTCGACTCTTTCATGCATTTCCATGGTGGGAAATTATACGGAATTAACACCACAGGCCACATACTGTACAAGGTACTCATATGACCCAACGAATTGAACCCATCTGAAGCTAACCCCAAACGAACATTTCGTGGCTCTAAAGAAAAATCAAGAAATTCAAAATTAAAGTGCTTCCATCCCTCTGCATCGGCTAGATGTCTCAACACATCATCTGTTTTCACTCGTTTATTCTTATGCCATCGCATGTCTGCCAAACTTTCTTGCTATATAAACAATCCTTGTAATCTTGGCACCAACGGAATGTAACGCAATCCCTTTTGTGGGATCTTTTTTCCTGATCTGTTAGAATTAATCTTGTATCGAGACTCACGACAAGTCGGACATTGTTGCAAGTCCTTGAACTTCTTCCAGAACAATACACAGTCATACTTACAAGCATGAATAGTCTCGTACCTAGGCCCAAATCACGCAATTTTTGTTTTGCTTCATAGAATGAACTAGGGATGTTAGTACCACACATTGGAAAAGAACGTTTTATTAACTCTAACACCATATCGAAGGACTTGTTTCTCCAAACATTGAGAACCTTCATGTGCATCATTTTAACCAAAAAGTTTAGTGACAAAAATTCTGAACAGCCGGGGTATAGCTCACAACTTGCTTGATTTATTAACTCCTTAAATATGTTGTTTGTTCTGTCTTCTTCCAAATCTAAATCTTCCCTCATCTCTTCTACTTGTTCAATACCAGCTTGTAAATCATGCAACATATCCAACATTTTATTTTCTTCAGTAACTGGGTTACTGCTAGTTCCTTCATCAACTATTGGGTAACTACTACTCGTTCCTTCATCAAATGTTTGCATACCTATGTTCAAGTTCATGGGCTCTCCATAATACACCCAGTTTATATAGGACGAGGATATTCTAGTGGTTAATAGATGTCGCCTCACACCCTCTAAGGAGTCCCAATTTGAATTCATATATTTCTTGCACGGACACCTTATTTTTCTGTAATTGTTTGTGTGATGTTTTGCAACCTCTAAAAACTGAAAAACTTTTTCTCTGTACTCAACACAAAACCTATCCCTAATTTTCATCCTACTCTTTTCTATCTCGTTAAAAGGACTAACAAATAAATATGTTATATTAGTTTTATACATCTTCCTTCAAATATTTCAACTATTCAAACTTATTTTGTGAATAATTTATGTCCAATCACCCATTTAACTAGTTAGGCTATTTAACATTTTTATAATTCAAATGCAATTTGAAAGTGAAATTCAAATGCAATTTGAATGTAAAATTCATATTCAATATCGAATTCGATAAAGACCCCTCAACCTCAAATTTATTCAAATTTAATCTAAACCCTAAACCATATATATACACTAAACTATACATACATATACATTAAACATATATATACACACACTAAACATATATATATACATACACCCTAAACTATACATACACACTAAACTTATATACCTACATATACATATACATTAAACATATATATACATACACATTAAACACACACATAACACATACACATTAAACATATATATACATACATATTAAACTATACCTACATATACATATACATTAAACATATATATACATCCACATTACATATACATACACCCTAAACATATATATACATACACATTAAACATACACATAACATATACACATTAAACATATATATACATACAAATTATACTATACATACATATACATATACATTAAACATATATATACATCCACATTACATATCCATACACCCTAAACATATATATACATACACATACATATGCATACACTTTACACATATAAATTGAAAAAAAAAAAACCTATAGAGATGGCGACAGTGGGAGATGACGGCAACACTGGCGGTGATAACGTCAACGGCAATGGCAACAACAACGCAACAAACTCTTCTTCTTCCTCTCTCCCTCTCGATTTTTCTTCTTCTTCTGTGAGATTGTGAATAGGTTCTATGTAAAAATAGACTACACTTTCCCCGACGTATTCGAAACGTCGTGGAAAGTCCCTTTCCGCGACGCCCACAACACATACGTCGCAGAAAGTTAAAATATTGATTTATTATTTCTACTTTCGGTGACATCACACCCCACCACGTCGCGGATGATCAACCCTTTCCACAATATAACTCCACTCCACGTCGCAGATTATGTCGACTTTTTACGACGTCAACAACCTCATGTCGCGAAAAGTTGAATATTGAATTTATTATTTCACCTTTCTACGTCTTGTGTCAGGATGACGCGCAGAAAGTCAAAACGTGTCGTTTCAAATTCAGCTTTCTGCGACGTCCATCTGACACACGCTGCGAAAAGTTGAAACATGTCATTTCAAATTCAGTTTTTTGTGACGTGTAGTAGTTGACATAGCAAAAGGTTGAAATAATAAATTCAATATTCAACTTTCTGCGACGTCTCTTTGACATACATCGCAGAAAGCTGATTTTGAAACGATACGTTTAGGGTTTCCACAATGGCGTCCTAACACACGTCGCGAAAAGTTGAAATTATAAATTCAGTATTCAACTTTCTACGACGTGTGTCATAAAGACATTGCAGAAAGTTGAATTGTTAAACTTAATTTTACACTTTTCGCAACATGATGTTCTTCAACGTCGCCGAATGACTCTTTCCGTGACGTGTTTTTGTGCATGTCGGCAAACGGTGATGAACACCAATGCACCTTTCCTCGACGTCATTTCTGGCATCGCGATTAATCTGATTTATTGAAGTGCCTACCCGCTCTAGGGTTAGTAGGTAGGTTGTTTGCTTAAGGACTGAATCTAAGTCTTGAACAAGGGGCCCCACCCTCTTATTGACCCGAGAGTGATTCGATTTAAAGGTTGGACCTTAAATCAATTGCTCAATAGTGGATCAGTGGGACTTAAGGAGCAAAATGTTGTCTCGGGGGTAAAATAGTACTTTGACCCAACTGAGATTACGAACAACCTGTGAATGATTAACTTACTTATCATAGTTATATCACATGAACACAAATATATTTATAGTGAGGGGTGTGCAACTATTGGACTCTAGTGGAATGACTCGTTAGTTGTGTGACCCCTCCTAAGCACCTACCTGCTCAATCCGCGACGCGATGTGAAGCCAACCAATGTCATTATTCTTCTGAACAATATCAATTGACCCTAACTATAACTTTTAACAACCTATATGAATTAAAACTTATGCAGCGAAAACTAAGAGAAATAACTTGATCAACTTTTTAAACTTTAAACAAGTAGTCGAGGCTAAATGCCATTGATTACAAACTTTACTTACAGACCAAACAAAAATTAAACAAGTTAAACTTATCCAAAGCCATATACATGATAAGATTAAAACTGACCCTTAAAAAACTAACTATCAACAAGTTTCGCACTGCAGTCTGAAGACAACGGTCAGATTCTCAGATCACGACCTCTATCTGTCAAGTGGAAAAACATTTTGAAAGGGTGAGCTAAAAAGCCCATTGAGTGATTGTTTTATAAACAAACTTTTAAAACAACCATACTTTAAACATTTCATAAACATGCCATAAAATCTTTAAGAAGTCTCTTTAAACTAAACATTTTCTAACATTTAAATACTCATTTAGCTCTATATACTATATACCCTGAAAAACATAAACAAGATAGCAGATCACCTTTTGTCATACTATCTCGCTAAACCTCAATTAAATACTCGATCAGGATAGCAGAGCACCTTTGGACATACTATTTATGCTTGAACTCGGTCAAGATAGTAGAGCACTGATCATACTATTCTTGCCTAAACTCGGTGGTAGCGGCTAAGTGGTCCACATAGTCCTATACCTTTGATTGTGCACATTGACCATCGAGAACTTGATATGTAGAGTACCATGATTTTCTATTTAAAAACATTCTATTAAATTCATGCTTTTCATAAATCATTGTTTGTAAATCTTATAAATACATGCTTGCTAAAAACGTTTCTAAACTCATGCTTTAGAATACTTTTCTAAACAACATGCTTTAACACTTTTCATAAACATATTGATAAATAGAAATAAGGTTCACTTAGAAGCATACTTAAATAATAGCTTGTAAAACATATTAGAAATTATTTTATTACTCATAAATCATAGGTTAAAATGACTTCAGTAAACTCATTTTTCACTCACTTATTGCAGATCAAACTCTTGGTCGATAAGCTTGCATGATTTCCTCTTGTCCTAAAATGATGGAAAACAAATCCAATTAATTTCCTTATATTCTAAAACATGAAACAAAGCCCTAAAACGCTTAGAAAAACCTTTCTAAAACCAAAACGGGTGCCCAACACGCCTTGCTAATTTCTTAAACTCGGCCACTACCCAAAACCTCATTCTCAGCCAGAACTCAACTTCTTCTTTAGAGCTTTATAACTTAAAATCCAAAACTCAAATAAAAATATTTTCTTCTACAAAGTATTTGAAAAATATCTTAATAATATTACCTCAAAATTTCAGTGAAAGATTCAACCGAATGTGTCCTGTAACCTCCTTGGAGTAAAGACTGTTCAGTTTTTATCTGAGAATGATCTTCCTCTCTTCTTTTAAACTCAAACTCAGCTTTCCCTTTCCCAAACTAAACCAGAAGCCCCAATATAGAAAATACATTCAAAATGGAAAGTTTTTGGAGTAAAATCACTCAAAACTCTCAAGTGGATTGTGATAAACTCAATACTGAAGTTAGCCTATTTATAGAGTTCCTCGCATGAGTACAAATTGACACCTCATCCTTGCTTAAATCCACCTTAAACCTTCTTAAGGCACCTCCTGCTTACTTTACACCTTAAAATGCATGCTAACAAGGTTTTTACACCTGACTAAAACCTTAAACCGCTTGCCCTTATCATGCCACATAGTTGTCCAAAACGCATAGCTAACTTCCAATGTCATCTTGTCTAGTTGCTCACCCAGACTACATATCCCGACTTAGAAAAGGTATAACTTAAAATACGTAACTCTTTTGATAAAACTTCCTTCTACAAAGTTTATCTAAAATGCGTTAAATTTCTTCCCTCCAAATTGCAAATCAAAACGCCAAACTATGTGTTTTGTAGCCTTCTGGGACTTCATCTTGCTCAGATTCACTCGCAAACTGACCTTCTCGACTTCTTTTGTCCAAAACGCAAACTTTCTCATATCCAAAACACCCAGCAGCCTTCTTCAATGTACTAGACTCAAACTCTGAACTTTCAATACTAATTTTAGTTCAAACGCCTAAGTGAGTTGTGAGAAACTTCTTTCTGAATTTAGCTAAAACACCCAACCTCTACATTCATTCTTTTTTGCCAGCCTTAAACACTCCAAACCCTTTCTAACCTCTGAAACCATTTCACCAAGTCAACCCAAACGTGTAAAAAGTACTATTCTTTGATACTTAACCAAAAAAATTTACTTCTTTCAAACCTCTTAAACTCTTTGGAAAAACTACACTACCCAAAGTCCAGGTCTTACATTAGTTAACGAAGGTTGATTAACTCGGTTTAAAAGAGTTTAGCCAATTAATCTCGAATTGTTAGAGCCAATGATCTATAGATCCATTAGGTTCTCCCACTAACTCACAAGTGATCAACTTACAACATTCTGATGGAATAATTCGATTTGTTCGAATTAGGTAAAGAGAGAGAAATCGATGAATATATTTGATATAGTCATCGGTTATAAGTTTAAGATTGAGCTTCATGTTTAAATGTGATTTAAATATTAAAAATATGAATATGGATTCGTATTCGTATTCATATTCAAAAGCTCGGAGTTGATGGAAATGGTCAAAGTTGTGAAAAGTGAACATTTTAACTTTAAGAAGTTAAACTTTGATTGACTTTATATTCAAATGCGATTTGAATTTTGGAGAAATGAATGCGGATTCATGCTCGAAAGGTTGAAATTAGTCAAGATGGAAAAAATGGTAAAAAGTCAAAATGTTGACTTTAGACTTTCAAAAGTCAAACTTTGAATTTGATTTAAATGTTAAATTACCATATTGTCCAAAGACTAATTTAAATAATAACACTTGTCAAGATTTGGCAAGTTTATCACTTGCATGTGATATGCAAGTGGCTTATTGCATGCAAGACACCTACCCCACTAATAGTTAGTGGAATGCCAAGTGGTGAGATAGGAAAGTTCTTGCATGTAGTTTGCTTGTAAAGAGGTTTTTTGCAGAGGTGAAAGGTCTTTTGGTTTTGAAAATGGTGAGAATTAATTTTGTAATTAAGAATTACAAAAATAAAACCAAGAACTCTTTGATTTTTACTCTCAACAAAGATCTAAAATTTAGGTTCCTCCAAAAAAAAGTACTATCTCTCTCTATTTCCTCCACCATTCGCGTCCCATAACTCGATTTCAAGCCTGGAGAATAGTAGGTCAACACTAGTCGTAGTTCAGGCTTTGAGTTTGTTAGAAGATTGTGAAGAGTTCGTGAGGAGATTACGAAAAGAGAAAAACATCAAAGGTGAGTTTTTCTTTTAACCCTATCTTTGTTTCAATTAGGGTTGGTATGCATGTTGATTACTAAGTTTGTTTAGTTGCAATTAGAGTAAAGTTTGTTCCTCTTTCCACTGCACATGTCTACCGTTTTCATCACCAAATCTAAATGACTTTTTTTTCAAGATTCTTGGACACGATCATTTAGATTTGGCTACCCAAATTTAAACAATTTTTTTTCAAGAATCTTTGTTGGTATACGATCGTTTAGATTTGGCTACCCAAATGTAAACGATCGTGTACCAATACCCAACGATTTTTTTCAAGATATTTTATATTTGGTAGACGATCTTGAACCAAATAACACACTGAAAAAAAAAAGATTTATGATTGATTGAAAACAAAGTTCATGATTTCAAAAAAATATAAAAGAAAAATTGCAGAAGAAGAAGAAAAGAAGAAAGAAGATGGAAAGGAAGGGCAAACCTAGAATATTTAAAAAATGATAAGCTTCATGGGATTTTTGATTTTTTACATGATCGTAAATATTTTGGTTTTTTGTTATATTTATGAATAATTAACCTAAATTATTTATTTAGATAAACAAACCATATAAAGGTGCTTTGCACGTGTTAAAATTGTTAAAAATAGAATTAATTATATTTAGTTTGTTGTTACTAGTAGGGTTGTTATTCTTTGTGATAATCTTGTGCTATTTGTTTTAGGTGGCTAGTTTGTTATTTATGGTGTACTTTGACCCTATATAAGGCCTAATTGGAAAGAATTTCATGCACTCTAGTTTTGCACCACTTCCTCTCTTTTACTAGTTCTCTCCAATCTTATCTTGAATGAAGTCAGCCTTTTTGAATGGCAACTTGAATTAAGAAGTTTACATAGAACAACCCCCGAACATGTTAAGCAAAGTAATGCAAGAAAGGTATATTGCTTAAAAAAGGCTTTGTATGGATTGAAGCAAGCTCTAGGGCTTGATATAGTCGAATTGAGGCCTACTATATTAAAGTTGGATTTGAAAAATGTCCATATGGACATACTCTCTTTATTAAATTCCAACATTCAAACAAGATTTTGATAGTATGTTTGTATGTAGATGATTTGATTTACAAGGAAATAACTCTATTATGTTTGAAGAATTCAAGCAGTCCATGATGGTAGAGTTTAAAATGACAGATCTAGTCGACATTGAGGTAATACAATAAGTAGCGGGAATTTTCATCAATCAAAAGAAATCAAATATGCACCTGGAGATCATGGACATGTTTCAAATGGAGAATTACAACTCGGCCACAACTCCAATTGAACCCAATTTGAAGCTCACAAAGGACCACGAAGGAAAGAAGACCAACAATACTCTCTATAACCAAATGATTGAAAACTTGATGTACTTAATAGCTACAAGGCCTGTTATTATGTATGTGTAAGTTTAATTAGCAGAATTATGGAATCTTCAACTGAGCTTCATCTCCTTGCTGTCAAAATAATCTTATGTTACTTAAAAGAAACTCCTGATCTTGGCATACTTTATCAAAGAAGAGAAAAACTAAACCTTGTTGGTTTTTAGCAATAGTGATTACGTAGGAGATTTATATGATAGAAAGATTACTTCAGGGTATTTTTCATGCTTGGTTCAGGAGCTATCTCATGATCTTCCGAGAAGCAGCCAATTGTCACGTTATCTACCACTGAAGTTGAACTTGTAGCATCAACACCATGTGAATGTCAAGCCATTTGGTTGAGGAACAATCTTGAGAATTTTGCATTATAAGCAAGAACCATCTCTCATTCATTGTGATACACATCAACAATCAAGCTCTCAAGGAACCCTATCTTACATGGATGAAGCAACACAAATTGACATAAGATACCATTACTTGAGGGATCTTACAAACGATGGAATTATCAATCTAAGCTACCGTAAAAGTGAAGATCAAGTAGTAGATATTTTAACTATGCCTCTCCAATTAGCAACATTTGTGAAGCTTCGAAGCTTACTCGGGGTGGTTTTCTATACTACTTTAAACTAAAAGAGTGCATAGTTGGAATGAAATTATCATTTTAGTTTTACCTCACTTTCTCTCTTTTGCTAGTTCTCTCCATTCTTATCTAAGAAAAATAGTTTGATGCGACTAAAAGCAAACCTAGTATAAAGTTGTTAAGTTTAAAAACTTATAGAACTAAATACAACTTAAATCAAACTTTAGAAACCAAAAGTAAAACTTTTCCAGTATTATGTTCTATTTATGTAGACTTCGTATAAAATTCTAAATTTTCAGGTAAATTTAAGATATTATCTTTAATATATTTATGTATTCTGGAGTTTTGAAGCTAAAATTAAATTATAATGATAAGAAGAATCCGTGATTGTATGTGTCAATGAAACTAGTCAAATGTTTCCACATATGTTTTTCTTGTTACAGTTGTTAGTCTTAGAAAGTCGGGTCATTACACTTCATTTCTCATCTTTGATATACCAAAAATTGTTCATTTACAGGCCAAGAGTTAAAAGGAAAAGGCAATAAAATCACTGCTCAAATTGAATACAATAGCTGTATCAAATTACATGCAAAATAACAATAGTCTATTATATCATTATAAACTGTGGTGACTGTGGACAATTCATTGTAGTAAGGCTCTACCTCTATGATCCTCTGATCCCGGTTGAAGAAGAATGCTGAAAACAAAACCCGAACACAAACACAAACCCAAGTCTGTTACATACCAAAATGACGAGAGAGTTCGTCATTTGCTAATAGTGCATCCCCTTCCAACTCTACTTGACTACAGGTTGTGTCAGTGCTCGCACCTTCAACCGATCGTTTCCTTTTTCGTTGACCATCCAATGACAACCTAATGAAAATTTTGGACTTTGTTACTTAACTCGGATCACATTGGTCCGTTAGTCATACTTGAATGAATTGAGCAAGGGCAAAACAAAAAATTTAGATGTCATAGGTCATTTATGAGGTCACACGGTTTCATATTTTGATGAAAAAGTTTTATCTTGAAGAAAACAATTTAGTCCTTAAATATTAGTATGAAAATTACATCTTTATAATTTTAAATTTAGTCCATGAAACTTTAATAACTAATTTAAATTTTGAAACAATTTAGTGCTACTATGAAAAATTCCATAAAGGTGAAGCATTGCAAAATTTATTAAGTAATCCCTAACTAGTTCGGTTTATTTAACTACAGAAGTTCCAACCTCCATCAAAATATTAATGTACTATCTAGTAAGCACTATCATGCATAAGTTAATTTTTACTATCTTTTCTGAGTATACATAAGTGAAGTGAGGACTAAATCATTGCTTTTTAAACCTTGTTTTCTTTATGTGAAGGATACGAATGTTATAAGGAATCATTAATCAATTTCAAACATATGAAAGCCTAATTTTTGTTTTTTAAATTTGAAAAAGATTGCAAGCTTTTTTTTAAGAAAGCAAATCATTACCAAAGTGAGTTGGATTCAGCGGAATCATATAATGACTTCCTATCTCTAGAGATAGAAAGTTCAATCTCCCAACCCACAATCAAAATTGTACTAGTAAAAAAAAAATTCTAGAGACTTGAGTAAGAAATTTAAAGTTTACCCCAGATGCAAGGAAATTTCTAAGTCATTTTCCTCTACCTCCGTCTTGACCTCGGTCTCATTGGTAGAAGCAGTTTTCGAATCCGAAAAGTAGGATCTCTGAAGGGGACTGGACTCCTGAAGTGTTATATTATTTCTGTGCTGGAACTCCTCGAGCTATAAATTATTAAAAGGAAGAAAAGTATAAAAAATTTGATGGTCATTCTTTCAGTATCAGAAGTCTAAGTTGAATCACTCATGAAGCCGAAACTTGCCTGTTTTCGCAGGGTCTCGTTCTCTGAAATGACTACTTCCCCCTAAAAGTAGACAGAAATCAGATGGGAAATAATCACTAATCAACCACTAAGATCAAGAGTGGAAGTTGGTTTCATGAGATTATGTTTATACAAGTTCATGATTCCTGCCTCCACATAAACTAATAAAAGACCTATTTTGAAGTGTAATGAAACAAGCATTTCTGTTCATCCATCAGTCTATAAACTTACAAATTTTTCCACTACCATTTGATCCATCGCATTATCTACTTACTTTCCATCGTACCATGCATCAAACTTGGTTACATAACAATTGTCTTCTCATTTTGTTGCATTTAAAATGATACACAACCAGAATCAATTTTGGTCAAATCAAACAAAATCTAACTAGACTCAAGACCTATGGCTGAAGATGAAAATAGGATGACAAGATGAATAGAACGTAGTATAAAGTTTAAAAGGAAAATGAAATTATAAGAAAATTTAACAAAGAATCGAGGAACATTTCTTCAATATGTATCACTAACATAGTTCTTATTTTCTCAGAGTGACTGTAAAGGGGTGTTTTGGTGATCCGTGATGGGATGGAACCAAAATTCATGTTTGAATTGAGCGTTTTAGATCCAATTTGTTATAAAACTCATTTCATTCTAATAGTTTTCAATACAACCCTCTTTTTGAGTGCTTTCATGCTTCACAATCTCATTTTCGTTTAATTTTTTATTACTGACATTTTTCAACAGCAATCCTAATTACATTTCGACTTCCCAAATAGCCCCTAATATAGTTCCTTACGCCATTTTCAAAATCGTTATAAATAACAAGTCACCAACTCAACATCCAAACCTAAATCTTAAGTGAGATTGTAACTTCTTTGAATTTTAAAAAACATATGAATAAATAATGACATTAAAAAGAAAGGGATAACCAAGTTACCTGTGACCTACACCTTTGGAGCTGCTCCAAAAGTAACGTCTCCTACAAAAACAATGTCTCAGCCAACGCAAGCATACAAGTACTAAAATGAACATGTAGATTCTATTTCTCAAGGCACCTTCTTGTCTTTGATAGATATGATCCCTTCCCGCAACTGGTTTTCTAAGTTCTGTAGGTCTATAAAGCTCAAACTATCCAGTTCCTGGCCTCTCATCTGCCTATAAAATCCAGATTACACAACAAAGAAAAAAGAAACTAAGAGTTATTAACTATATAACAGGATTTCTAAGTCATGTTCTAGAATAAATTGGTAAAATGAACACATAGAACTTCCTTTTATTGCAAGAAGAACAGCTGACAAACAAATATGAAAACTATTGACTTACGTATATGCTAACTTTAGCTTTCCAATCTCCTCCTCGGACGACTTTGCATCAGAATCAGATGGTGGCAGCTATTTTCCAAAAGAAAAATTCAAGAGAATTTTGAGCTGAAAATAAAAAAAATAAGAGAAAGAAACTTAGACCATAAATGTACTGCATTTACTTGTGCTGGGTGGTCCAAAGTCTCTTTAGGAAAATCCAATTCCATGCCCTGTCCTCTATACCTTGAAAGTGTATGTTCCATGCTTCAAAACAGGGAGAAAAACAGAGTTAATAAACTAAGCACCTTTCCAAATGAAAGTTTGACGTACATTTTAATTTCAGTGACTAATTATTGAAAACTAACTTTGAATGATCTAACAATTTTCCTTGTCAAAGAGAAGTATATATTGACAATTATTCTATTCTTTACTATTTTCAAAGTGAAGAACACCAAACTTGATTCATATAGAAAAAAAAACAAACATTCTTATAGAAAAAATGAAATTACGCTTCTCATTCTTATAGAAAAAAAAAAAACAAGAAACATGATTAGACAGAGAGAGAGAGAGAGAGAGAGAGGGGAAGAAGACAACCACACATTTTAAAAAGTGTCTCCACTAGTAAAATGCCAAATATTACCTTTGGTGTGGGTTCACTGAGAAAATAGCACTCAATAAAGACCAAAAAAAGGGGACAAAAACCCTTCCATTGCAAAAAGCTTTCTCCAAAGAAAAGTTTGTACTATTACCGAAAGCCCCATTTCATTTGACATCGAAGCAGAGAGCAAAGGAAGAAAAACCAAGAAATATAAAACAAAAAGTAAGTGTAAGAATTTAATAAATTACCTAGTGCTGGAGAATTCATAAAGCCTTCCAGTACTGGAGAAGACAACAATGGCGACCTCAGCATCACAAAGAACAGACAATTCTTTGGCCTTTTTCATCAACCCATTACGGCGTTTAGAGAAAGTAACTTGTCTGCTGTTGATATTCTCAATCTTCTTGATCTCAACTCTGCCTCTACCCATGGTGGATTTTGGAGTTGGAGGAAGAGGGTTTTGTTCTTTGGGGCCAAACATGAATGAATCAAAAGAATTTGAAAACATAAAAATAAGGAGAAAGAGAGAGAGAGAGTCAAGAGGAGAAATTGATATGGGAAAATTAGGGAATGAAATGCTTAAAAAAGAAAGGCATTGCTGTGTTGTTGAAGCTTGAAAATGGATTTGGGAATTTTGGGGTTTTTTGCTTTTTGGGAGTCTATTGATATGAAAGGTAAGTTCGACTAAAATTAGTATGCAAGCATAAAGGGGGTGACCATTCCTATTTCTATACGTAGAATTTATCCAATATTGGCATCAACTCGCTGGTTTCAAACCCCGCATTTGGTGGGATTTTCTTTTCAAACTTTTAGAATTTTTTTTCCTTTATAAGTTAGAGAATTCGAACCATGATCATTTGTCACTAATTGTGATGTAATGTAACTTTCAGCTATAATCATGTTGGTGAGAACAGAATTGAGATAAAACAAATTAGTAAATCACTAAAAAACCACATGCAACCAATATTTTTTTTGGTTTTCTTCAAATTTCTCCATTTCAAAGTTATCACGATAGATAGATGCTATCAAACTTTCTACTTGTCACATCTTCATCTTGATTTTCTAAAATTAAAACTATAATTGATAGCTACTATACGTTAGTATCACTTGTCAATGTTATTTGTGTTAGTTTTTAATTTAAAAAATATGCTATCAAATGTTATCATTGAAATGATAGTGAAAAACTACTGACAACTTCTATGAATGATAGTGATTAAAAAGTATGCTTGATAATTTAAATTTTTTTAGCAATTCACCCAAAATTTACTACTTTTGCAAATATATTTATTATTATACTATATTTTTACTTTATTTCATTAATTGTGTTGCTGTAATTTTTCATTGTTCTTTTACCCTATACTTGGTTGGTTGGGTCAGGTTTAACCATAATCTTTAATTTGTTATATCAATTTAAAATCTCAAACTACGTAAGTTGTATAAATTTTAACTTTAAACTATCCACCAAAGTGTGAGGTTTCAATTGATGAAGTTGAAAGTTTAAGGTTAAATTTGATACAATCGATCAAGATTAAAATTTAAAATTGATGAAACTAAAAGTTTAGGGTTAAATTTATAACACGTACATTAGTTTAGAGTTGAAAATGAATTTTTTTTTTTTTTTTTTTTTAAGTCTTACTGAAAAGCTAGCTATAGTCAAATTAAAAACTAAAAAGAAAATTGTGTTTTTCCTTATGTATCTTACAAAACCTTAACACAATTCAAGAGACAAATATAAACTTTACAAATCCAACTTTTTAGAAAGTTATTCCTCTCCAAAATCCCTCAAAAGAAAAAGAAGAAAAAAAACGATGAAGAAGAAGAAAAAATCACTTACAACTCATCCATTAAAATTAAAGCTTTTTGAAGTAGTTGATGTTAGGTCATAGAGGCCATTTAGAAGGGAATAAAATCTTAGAAGGGAAAGGAGTGATCCAAAAATAGCCTTGCCAGATTGATGAGAGTCAAATTGCCAATAATGGCCAACAATTCCTAGTATAGAAGGTTTCAAAAGTTCATTTTTTCCCCCTTAGATTCCTTTATTTGGTTCACTTTCCTTATGATTCTTTTGAAATTTTTATGTTATTTCATTTTTTTTTAAAATGCAAGTTTTTATTTGTTTTTAGTTTTTTTTTTTAAATGCAATTTTGTCTAAAATGTTATTAGATTTTTTTTTATTCAGAAAATGCAATTTATTTAGGGTTTTTTTTTAAGGCATTTTTAAAAATAGCAAAAAAACACTTAAATAGACTATAAATTTTGCTACTGTAATAATTTTTCTTTCTATATTTTGTAAATAGATTCAACATTTTATGATTCATTGGAATTCTAATTTTTTGTTTCTATTTTTGGTGTTTATGGTTAAATTGCAAATTAAGTCTTGTAATTTAGAAAAAAAAAATATAATTTAAGTCCATGTAATTTAAAAGTTATAAAGTTATTCATAAAAAATTTGTTTCTTTAAACAAAAAAAACAAAAAAAAGTACTTGTAAACAGTGTCTATGTTATGATAAGACATAAATAGTCTAGGAATTGAAACACTTAGATGAAGTTTGGGACAAGCAGTAACTTATAATAGTCTAAGTATTATAATAGTTTGAGGATTACAATAGTCTGTAGATTATATTAGTATGTGTTAGGAGTGCAGACAATTATAGACTAGGGGTGAAAAAACCCAAACCAAACCGAAGAGCTTAACCGAACCGATTCGGTTCTGTTCGGGTTGGATTGAGCTTCAACAGCAATATCACCAAACCGAACCGAATTGAACTGGGTCGGTTCGATTCGGTTCGGTTCAAATGTAAAACAGGTTAAAGTTCACTGTCCTCTTTCGTTCGTCTTCCTCCGTACTACTCTTCCGTCTTCTGTTTCGTTTCCTTCTTCTGTTCATGTGGGTCTGGAAAAAGAGGAAGAAAAGTTTCACCAAATCGTTCATCTACCAAACTGAGTCCAATTAGCTAACTGGGGTTCGTTCCTTTCAAGCCCAATCTCTGATCCTCTTTCTTCCTTCTTCCTCTCACCTTTCGCTGCAAAATTTTCAGGGTAGCTGGGTTTTTTTTTTTTTTTTCTTGAATTGAATCTAGGTAGCTGGCTTATTAAAATGCCCAAATTTTGTTCAAATCCTAGATCTGATAAACTCCAATTGTTCAAACCCTAGTATGATGTTTATGATAAATCAATGGTTGTGGTTGAGGATATTGGTTGGCCAAAGAAGAAGTAAATAGAGAAGAAGGGGAAGAAACCGAGGAAAAGATGAAAATATTGATTGGGAAAAAAAGAAGAAAATAGAGGAGAAGGGGGAAGAAACAGGGGAAAAGATGAAAAAATGAATGAAAGAAAGAAGGAAAGAAGGAAGGAAGAAATAAGGAAAGAAGGAAAGAAGGAAATTAAGAAAGAAAGAAGGAAGGAAAGAAAGAACGAAAGAAGGAAAGAAAGAAAGCAAAAAAGAGAAAGAAAGAAAAAAGGGAAAAAAAATACCTGGCTCGTTTTGACCCGACTCGAATTCGGTCCAGGTCGGGTCACAACATTGTGAAACCCGTGCATTTCGGGTCGGGTCGGGTTTGAAGGAAAAACGATCTGACCCAGCCCAATTACACCCCTATTATAGACTGTATTATTATAGTTTGCATTTGGAGTGCACTATTCTATTATAGTCTTTGTTTAGGGTGCATACTATTATAATCTATGTTATTATAAGTAGTGTTTGAGATGAAGATTATTATAAGCTGTGTTTGGGGTGATGACTATTATAATATCAGTTTCTCACTACTTTATTTTTTTTTCTACATATACATTGTACATAAAATACACATTTTTCTTAAATTGATTTTATTAAATCTTGTTAATTATGATAATCATTTAATAAATTTAGTTTCAAACTTGGTTTTTCACTACTTTTTGCCATGCATATATATGGTACATGAAATACAAATTTTTCTGCAAATGATTTTATTAAATCTTGTTAAGTATGATGTTTATGTAATAAAAATTTAGCTTCAAACTTGATTTTTCACTACTTGGTTTTGGCATGCATATATATGATACATGAATTACAAATTTTTCTTCAACTAATTTGATGAAATCTTGTTAAGTATAATGTTCAGGTAATAAATTTAGCTTCAAACTTGGTTTTTCACTACTCGTTTTTGCCAAGCATATATATGGTACATGAAATACTCATTTTTTGTGAGACCCTAAAATGTGTTTTGCCTTATGCGGCAAGATCTAGACAGAAAGACTAGTAAGTGCAAGAAGGCTATCCGATAAAGGATGTTTAGTGGAAAGATGCGACGCGGCGAATTGCTTGGGGTTTGAGTTACTTCTCTAGGAAGTAGTAGTGTAACCCTGTTGTCAGTAGGTAAGGGATTGATTTGACCTTGCCACCCAATCCAAATCTTGGATAAGGATTTGACATAGATACGTGGTGTCTTGTGATTGGATCCTTCTCGTCACGGTAGAAGCCATCATTTCTACATGAGAAACATTACCAGAGGGGCCTATAAATAGATGAAGCCTAACCATTTTGAAACTGCTTTTACCCTGAGTTGAATTAAGAAAGAATTGAGGAATTCTCCAAAGTTTTCAAAATTCTCGGAAACTCGAATATCAGTAAGAAGTTGCGAGGGAGTTCTAGGTTTGGTAGTTGGGTGAAGAAGCTAGTTGGTTGATTGAGTGTGAGTGGTGCTTCTTAAAAATTGTTTGTAGAATGAAAAGGATTTCTAATACGTGTTTGAATCCATATATATATATATATATTTTAGACCATGAACTATATGATTTCTCCCATGCTCTCCCATTCTTAAAATGCACATGACTTATAAATGAATTAGACCTATCATTAATCGGATTGATGTGATGAAACGATGTACTATGGTGAATGCATGAGATTTGATGAAAGTTTGAAATGAGAGATGATCTTTGGTACCCTATGTGACGTAATGTGTCTTGCTATGTGATTTGGGATAAGATGCTCTATTCTTACAGTATATGTTCTAGAATAGAATGTCTTATTCATGTTGTGTGATCTTAACTAAGATGTCCTATACTTGTTGTGTGAACTAGTATGGAATGTCTTTTGCTTGTTGTGTGATCTGGCATTAGAAGACGCGTTATGAATAATGGAATTGATGGACGTTGCTAAATGCGTCGAGAGTACTCTTCATGGTTGCAACTTGGCAAGAGAGTGTGGTAAACGTTTGAGCTGAGGAAAGAGCACAAATATGTAATTAAACATGCAAAATGACTCTACGAGATGGTTATGTTTTATGTGGGATGCATACAATGCGATATAAATTACGACGAAGGAATTGCAAAGAAATTGAATTGATTTAAACAATGGCTTATTGATAGTAATGTATTTTACTATTCATACCACCTAATTTTGGTGAAACGAATTTAATGCATTAAGGCAAACTTTGTTGAATCAAAGGCGTTGAGAAAAGATCCCACTCACTAGATGTTTTTGTCTAAACTTTCAACGTTTTGTTTTACCCCTAGTACCGAAGGACATCCTGAGTTGAACTTGCATCATTTTGGTAGTGACCATTGTAACCTTGCATAGCATGTAGAAGCTAGACGAGTAGAGTTACGTCGCTGTTTTGAGTCTCTACTTAGTTCCTTTTGAAAGACTTATGGTACAAAGAGAATCAAATGTATTCTTATGATTTGATTATCAATGAAGTTTCCTTGTTTCATTCAAGTTTAAACTTCTTATTAAATTGTGGTTACACATCTATTTTCGCTCACCAGGAGTTCAACATCTTATCCCATAGGAGTTATGTGTTGAGTCTCTAGGCGGCAAGCCTCCACTAGGTCACATAAAGTGACATTTGGAGTACGTGGTTGGTGTTGGTGGAATTATTATATCGTGGACTTACATTCAATGGTTTCGTTCGTAAAAGTTACTGTATCAATACTTCACTAAGTTAGGTCATTGCGCTTAATGCACTCATCATCACTTTTGGTATTGCTTGCTTTTAATCTTGGATGATGAGTCATGAATCATGGTCATTGCATTTGAAGTGCTTCCATGTACTTCTTCATCGCATAGATCTTAAGTCCTCGTTGGGTACAAGTTTTCCTACGGCTCGCCCAAGTGCAAGCTAACAGTAGGTTTACCTACGTGATCCAGGGTCTAACACAAGGAATTGTTATAGATGTTAGTTCTAGATTCCACTTATCGTTTAGGCTTCATAGTAATTAAATTGAAGGAATGTACGTTAACTACAACTACTTATTTACAGCTCGAGACTCATGGACATAGATTAATTTGAGCTAAGAAAGAATGCGTTGAAATAACTTGTATGCAAATGACGAGTGAAGGAAATCTTACGTACTATTAGATGATTAGGCATTGCGATAACCTTAACGCGCTATAATTGCATAATGGGCACATGATGAAGGCGATCTTCTACCGAAGTGTTTAAACGCCACACTTGTTCGTCTTTTGGGATACAAATGACTACGCTTGCTTAGGAAAATTATATCTAGAGATCGTGACTCATAATACTTATAGAACATCTCGTTTAAGAATGACAAAATGAACTTATAGAACTTCTCGATACATATTGTCAGCACTTGTTCACCTTTTGGGATACAAATATTGGAAGCTACTTCGCTAAGGTGAAGTTTGTCACCAAACTCCTCCCTACACACATTAGTCTTATTCTTGCTACTTATCCTTCAAGGCAGTTGGCGATTTACACTAGTCAAGTGACGAACATAGCTCAACTAATGCGATAAGCTTTATAAGTTGAGCTCCTTATCAAGAACTTATCACAACTCTTCTCTTTTAATAACACGAAGATAGATGAGATGTTAAAAGATGGTGGATTGAAAAGGTATAAACATGCAGTTTGTTTATAAAGAATGTAGGCCTTCGGCCACTGTACAATATAAACAGTACATACACTACAATGAAATAAAAATGGGAAGATAGAATAATGGAAAATGTTACTACAAGTTCGAATATCAACAACAAATATTCTTTTCTTTTATCACAACTGTCTAATCTCCAGGTATTTTGTTAGAGCTCTCTCTTTCTGTAATTTTCTCCAACCATTTGAGTCACTCTTTCTCTTTGGCCTATTCAGGCTTCGGGCCTATTCCGGCCCTCTTCTCTGGATGGGGTGAAGTGCTTGTATAGGCTGCTTTTTTGATGGAAAAACTTTGTCCCTTTGAGTGTGTCAGCGTTGTCATCTGTCCTTGTAAAGTCACATCATTCCAACTACTATTCTTGTTTTTCTGTGAACTTTCCTTGCATGATTTTTAGGTTGATCGCTTGAGGTTGTTAATCGCCACGTTGCATCCGTCGCTTTGCCTTTGCACGAAATGTCAAGTGTGAGTTGCTCCTTTCTTCTTTTCCCATTTGTCCTGCGATTAAACATGATAACCGTGTAAAACAGAAATGACACTTATGAAAGCCATATTTCTAAAAATTTATGCATTTACAACATAAGTTATGCATTCTGATCATCTCCTTATGCGTTTTACCACATTATTCTAATAAAAATGGATATAATAACGGTAATTTCTTCATGTTATCAACAACGCGTGACATTTTTCTTCAACTAATTTGACTAAATCTTGTAATTAGGATGTTCATTTCATAAATTTAGATTGAACCTTGGTTTTTCACTACTCTTTTTTGCCATACATATATTTGGTACTTGAAATAAACATTTGTTCTTAATTTTATTTCATTAAATCTGGTTAACTTTGATATTCATTTAATAAACTAAGCTTTAATCTATGTTTTTCACTACTCCTTTTTTTTCGTACATATATATGATACATGAAAAACACAATTCCTAAATTCATATGATTAGATCTTATTAATTAGGATCCTCATTTGATAAATTTATGGTTAATCTTCACAAAGTGACTTCCTCATATCTTTAGGTTATTGTGTTCGAAATTAGTTTAAGCATACATTACTACGATTTGCCTACATAGTTACTTAGGTAAGAAAGCAAGACAAAAAACATTTGCATTATGTTCTTAGTCAAACATGAATTGATTGAGATAGATAAGCTTTGTAAAAAACAGTTTGCAATACATGAGGAAATAAAGAAAGGTTCATCAAACCACTACAACCACCTACAGAATAAAAAAACAAAAGTAATCAACAGTCGGTCAAGTGTTATCTTCCAGTAACACGGTGCAGTACTCCAATTTAAGCTCTGTGGGTATCCTCAAGAATGCCTTCATGTCTTACACACTATGAAATATGACTCGCATAAGCCGCAACCTATTATGACTACATAATTTAGGATATCCTGCAACTGTTTCACGGCTTATGCATCATACTCGTTCTCCGCTGCACGTTGCTCTTTTGGCCAATTTGCAATGGCCTCCATATCGTCCGTTTAAAAAAGATGGCCTCCGTGTTTCCTCTTGCTTCCGCTCGAAGCATTTCTCCCCTCACTAGATCGACCTGGCCGTATGCTCATGAGCTCATCAGGTCACATGTCCAGTCCCTGACTATATATCATCATGATCTCCAGATCATTAGCATCATCAATGGGAAAACCATTGAATTGGCCTGACACATTAGACCCTACATTAGCGAAGGTCTCTGATTGTGCTCACATAGCTTGATTTTTCCCAAAATCATAGGACAGGTCATTGTAATACAGAAACATTTTGTTAAGGAGGCCCTTGGCTGTAAGATGACTTTGTGAAAACATTTCAATTGATTAGTTGTTGATTAGGATTATAAGCGTAAAACGTTCTACATATTAAAATTTATGTCATAAAACTCGTAGTTTGTAATTATATTCTATTCAATAAAGTCGTTATTGAGAAACTGAATACTATAATCTTAAATCCAATAAACAAAGGTCCCAAGGCTATTTTGAGTAAACTTGAACTTTATGTGGAGATATAAACATGGATTAAGTTCGAGTATATAGCCTAAAACACTCTATAGTATATGAATAAAGGTTGCGCGCCATATTCTGGAACACTATGGATGCAGTTTGCTTAGTAGTTAGTACAAACGATGTAATCTTGATTCGTTCGCGTATAGACATGAAAGTGAGGACATCTTATGTAAAGAGTTTACATAAGACTGAACCATGAAATAGTCATTTTTACATTATATCGTCGTTTACTGTTTAAAACAAACTATTTCAATTATTGATGACCTAGGTAACTTAATCTTAATCCTGAGCTAACTATGAACTCTTGTCCACACGAGATTATCCTTAGGTCTGCATAGGTGAGGGCAACTCATCAATGCTGGCCCAATAAACCTCCCATTTCAAATGTAAGACTAGATGGATAGCTGGGGACATAGAGTGCAAGACGAAATTTACTCCTACCCGTTTTAGGGATAGTAGATAGGTTGTTCCCTTAATAACTAAATTCAAGTCTTGAATAAGGGGCCTCACCCTCTCATTAGCCTAAGAGGGATTCGGTTTAGTGGTTGGACCATAAATCAATTGTTCAATAGTGGATCAATGAAACTTAAGGAGAGCAAGATTTAATCTCGAGGGTAAAATAGTAATTTGACCCAATCGAGTTTACGAACAACATTTGAAGGATTATATTACTAATCATGGTTATATTAAAAGGACAAATATATATATACTAAGAGAAGTGCAACTATTAATCTTGAATCGTTAGAGCCCATGATCTATAAGTCCATTAGATTCCCCTACCAGCTCATATTGATCAGAAACCCTTAGGCATTGGATCTAAAAACCATGTTAAACAACAAGACTCAAAGAACACAACCTCAACAGCCCCAAAACCAATTTGATTTCAACCATTAAGATAGACTAGATACAAATTGCTTAGATGATCTAAGAAACCAAGGATCAGACAAAGTTTTGAAACTCCCATCAACCCTCGATCTTCGAAACACTCCACAAGCAAGACAGATCAATCCTCACTTTAATGCTGCAAATATTCGTGCATTCTATCACAAGAACACACAAGAACAAAATTCTACATTCTAGAATTTTTAGATTTCATTCATCCTAAAATCTTCTTTTTTAAAAAAAAAAAATGTAGAAATTACAACCCTATTTATACTAATTAATATATGAAATGAAATGTCACAACATTTAATTTTATGCCCTTTCGACTACCATAATAAATGGAATAAACTTATAATAGTACAATGAAATGAGTAGAATAGTTCAAGAATTTTTAGGCTGGTTCAAGGTTTTTTGGACCCGGTTTGAAGATTTTTTAAAATTTTGAGACTGGTTTAGGATATTTGTAAATCTTAATTATTGTAATTTTTACTTTTTTTATTTTAGACACCAATTTTATAGGTTCAATTGTTATTTAAATGTTTTATGGATGTCATTTAGATAAATCTCACCTTAGGTTAAGCATGTTCATGCATTTTTATTTATTATAAGTGATATAATTTATGGTATTAATGCATGATATGAATTTCATGAATAAATTAAAGTATGTTGATATTTTAAATATATGAAATTGGATAAGAATGATGCATGATATTACTTAGTTAAATGTAATTTGTTATATTTAAATTAATGTCATGTATTTTTTTTAATATAAGTGTTATATTAAATAAAATGAAAATCAATTTACTTTAAGCATATTACATCCATAGTTTAATATAATTGTTATATTAATGTAATTTTTTGCATGTAACATGGTTTTTATCTAATTATAATTTGACTTTAATTAATTAAACCATAGCATGCATGTTTACAGGGCTAATTAACTAATTTTATAATAGCTATAAAATTTGATAATTAGAAACTGTCAACCTACAATAAAGAGTTGCATGCAAACATATATAGGATCTAAGGATAAATTTGATTTAATTTTAAATTGTTTAAAATTAAATAGACCTAAGATCACATTATCTTTAATAGGATTAAACTTGTTTCTTATTTTAGTTTAATGAAACTAAGTAGGACAAATAGGATTTAAGGTTATAAGGGAACTCTACCAGTAAAGTTTTGTCTAAGGCTGGATGTACTTAAGTTGACGGTTTACTAAATACCTCCTACCTAGGAACTGACCTGGAACCGATGTTGAATTAACATTTTTCCTATTAGCATAAGATGTCACTAGGTAAATTAAATGGCTTAATACACATATAAACTCTAGAGTAAAGTTTTATTATAAAATTTATAATAAAAATAGACTTAGTTAGATTCATTTAGCCAAAATTTAGCTAAGTACAACAAAACCTAAATTAATATAACATTTTAATGGAAGAAAAATGGTATATATGATATATCAAGTTTTAGCTCTCACGTCCCTAAGAGTTCACACATGAGATCCATACTCAGCTATGTGTCTCCCTGGAAGCGACTTTCCTTCAGAAAGTGTTTGTATGGGTCAATAACAAGGTGCATAGGGAAAATGTTCATAGTAAGTGGGAGAAAGACACGTGTCAATGCATCCTATGGTATATGTTCTGCTTGTGTGTCATCTTGGAGCTACCATCCCTTAGGAGGGCCTGATCATAGAAGTCGGAACAACACAAACTCCAAAAATGGATAGTGTTTCTTCGATTAATCTTCAACAATTGTCTTTTCTAACGGTAGCCTGTTGAATAGTACCTCTAGGATCTGAAAATGATAGGGTCACACTTAAGAGATCTAAAAAAGGTAGGATTACACGAACAACAGTAGTTAAGAACTATAGGATTAAGAGTTATTCTAGTATTAGTAATTAGTTGAGATTGTCTCAATTTAGGAGAGGAGTCGTTGATCACCCTTCGGTGGTTGTTGCTTTAAACTTTTGAAGTATTGTTGCGAAAACTAAATCATTGTTTGATTAAGTTTCTTTGATTGTTTGTTATTGTTGAATTGATTATATATATATATATATATATATATATATATATATATATATATTTCTATAATGGGTTAAGACAAAGATAACTAATACAGTCAATTGTTTGTTATTTTAAAATGTCATCCTCAATAATCGCACTACTTAACAACGAAAAATTAACCAACAAAAATTATGCTTCATGGAATTCAAAACTGAATATGATTATAGTTATCACTGATCTATGCTTCGTCTTAATGGAAAGCCCCATACCTCAAACTGTGCACATTGATCGTTGAGAAATCAATATAATATCATGGTTTTCTTTCTTTAAACCATTCTTATCAAACTCATACTTTTCAAACATTTTTCTAAAACAGTAAACAATTCCATTTCAGAAACTCAAGCATACTTATAAATCATTGCTTGCAAATCTCATCAATAAACTTATCAATAAATACATGTTATACCAAATACTTTTAAACTCATGCTTTGGAAACATTTTTTAAATAATATACTTCAACACTTTTCTTAAACATGTTTGTAAATCAAGATATCATAATCAGTATAGTTCAATAAGCATTCCAAAATATTCTTAAATAATAGCTTGTAAAACTTAATCATAAACTTTATTTGAAATCATTTTGTCACTCACAATACTTGAATTGGTTGTTAGTCGGATGTTTTCTTCATAAGAAATAATTCCATTTAGTTCTCTTTAATCAGAAAAAATCAAAACTCTGCTTAAAATTCCTTAAAACATGAAAAACAGCCCAAAAACACATATTTGGCATGGCTGGCGTGTAGAGGGTGGGCGACAAGGCTGGCACGCGCACGCAGGGCCTGGGCAAGCCTTGCCACTTGCTAACCTAACAAAGGGGCATGTCGCACGTGCCTCATGCGTCTCACATGGCTCTTTACGTGCGCATGGCATCTCATGCACTTAGCTTGCTTTGTGCGTCTTATGCGCGGGCTGTGCATCCAACACAAGTCCAACGCACTCGTTAACCACTTTCAAGCCAAAACAAACGCTAATCTCGCCTAGTGGAACTTGTAGAAATACAAGTTATTGTAGTCTCTTTTATAGACTAATGAGGCCAAAAAGTAGGGGAAGCGTATCAAAACCCATAGTTTATGATGAAAATGTATAAGTATTTAGAAATATAACTTACATAAGCTTTAATGTCTGTTTCACTGTGTTTTTAGTGCTTTAATGCAGGATGGTAAACAAATAGAAGAAGCCAGCGGACTGCAAGGAAACTCTAAAAAAGATTCGATGAAAAGACCATATTAGGAGGTGAGAAGCAGTTCGCTAAAGGACAAAAGTAGTAGTTTGAGTGACGTGATAAATGTACAGAGATTACTTTTGGTACCCTCAATCGGAACGACAATTTCTCACCCAAAAGTGTTTATAAAAAGCCTCCTTATGCACCATTAAAAGAGAGCCTGGAGAGGCTTGGATGGTCGGGATGTCTTAATGGACTGACCAAACCATAGAAAGAGATAGGGAGAAACAGCTTTCCCACAATCTGCAAAGAACCTTTGTTTTCATCTTCTCCAATCAGATTGTAAAGTGTGAAGCTTAGAGTCTGAATGTGGAAGAGTTCATCTTTTATTGTTTCCCTAACTTGTATTATTTTCAACTCTCTATTCTTTCCATTTTGTATTTGTTGTGTAATATATATTGTTCATATTGTATAATGGCCTAAACCTTACATTCTTTAATATATTACACGTTTATACCCTTTTCAACCTAGCATTCCTTTACTTTCCATCTATCTAAGTGTTGTTTGTACTTCAAGTTTGTAAAGAGTTCTTGATAAGGAGTTTAGCTTATAACACTTATCGCGCTAGCTGAGCTACATTCCACACTTGGCCAGTGTATGCGCCAACTACCCTAGAGGCCAAGTAGCAAGATTGTGGCTAACACAAATAAGGAAGAGTTTTCTCGACTTTGCGATATGACTTCACTCATTTATATCCGAAAAGTGAATAAGTGTGGATAATAGACTTCGAGAAGTTTCCGTCCTAAAACTTAAAGCTTTATAAGTTTTATAAGTGAATACTCTAGCCATGTTTCGCTTAATCAAGATCAGCCATATAGATCCTGACAACTGACCATGTGTTGCGTTTAATGACTTAGAGAGGAGCACACCTTAATCATAATCTAGTAAAGACTAATGTGTCTCTTCATGGTTCTCACGATGCTTAATTGCCTTGCAATTCATCGATATTCCTTCATTCTCTCTCGAATACAAGTTAGTTCGCATCTCTATCTTGCCATAATTTATTTTGCTTTGCATGAGTCTCTAGGTGTAAATATGCAGTTATAGTTTATGCCAACATTTTTTCACATTCTTAAATTTTTTCCATAATGCCTAATTGATAAGAAAAACATTAGAACTAAGATCTGATTCGATTTCCTGTGTTCGACCCTGATTCATCCGAGAAAACCTATTGTTTCGCTTACACTTGGGCAAACAATAGAAAAACTTACACAACGTGGATTTGAACATACGTGGTGGATTATGTTATGAGCATCTAGTGTGCAATGATCACATCAAGTCGCATGATGAAGAGAATATTGGAAAGCATTTTGCATGCATCGATCAGTATTCAATGACACATTTGTACATCACAAACAAACAAACAGTCGAGCTATATAAGTCTATGTGCCCTGATGATAGGCAAGTTTTTTAGAATATTGTCTTAAAGGTAGCACAACTTATGCCATGTTGAGTCCCATGAAAAAAGATCATGCACCTAGCAACCAATTAACTTGGCTAACCACCAACACTTTCCAGAACACCATTTTTCAGCAAGAACCTTAACTTCACTTTAGAGATTAATAACATAACATCCATAACTCAAATGAAAATATTTCCTTCTACAGAGTTACTGCATAAAGCCTTAACTTTTTACCCCAAAATTTCAGCTTCAAATTCTAAAGGATGAGCTCTGCAGACCTTTGGAAGTCCACCTTGCACAGATTCACCCAAAAACTGACCTTACTCACTTCCTTCAATTCAAACTCAACCCTCCCTTGCTCAAAATCATTTGAAAGCCCTAATCTAAGAACTAGACTCAATTTTTTATCTTATGAGAGTAATTTCAGCCAAAACTACTAGTAGTTTGAGAGAAATGTTCATCTAAAGTGATCTATTTGTACTAAACTCTGCATGAATCTTTATTGACACCTCCTACTAGCCAAAATCTAAATTAATCATATAAGGACACCAGTAAAGCACTTTACCAACTCCATCTCTTCATCATTTTTCCCAACCAAAATGGCCAATGTCCTTTGACAAGTCCAAACACCTAGTGTCAACGCATTGCTAACCTCCAAACCCTTCTCGCGTGACATGCTCCTCGCCAAACACCAAGCCACCAAGCCTTCTTGCCTAACCTTCCAAGACTCAAAATAACCTCTAAGTAATAGCCTTTCTCACCCAATGACACTTATTTAAAGGTTCTTCAGACCTAATACACAAGCAACAAGCCTTAGCCACTTACCATGCCTAAATACCTACTAACCTCTTTAGAGATTTTCTTCCTTCTTTCAGCTCCCAATGAGTGTCATTAAGAGGTTATTTAGTGTCAATTGGTCGCCCACCAAACCTCTAAACGCCTAATATTTCCTTCTTTGACACTTAGTCAATTTTTCCAAATTTTCTCTTTCTCTTAAACTTAAACCTCAAAATGTATTATTTCCAAGGATTTTTACTTTCTTGTTCCCTTAAATTTTATTTTCTCAAGGTTTAACAAGCTCCCAAAAGTCTTTAAAATTTTTGGATTTCACATCTTAGCTAGTATGAACATACTGAGCAAGAAACACGAGATTATGGTTATTGCACGTCAGATCATGGACTCCCTCCAAAGATGTTTGGACAACCATTCATTTAGATCTGGCAAGAGGCTATTAAATATGTTTATAATGCACGTATGAATGAGGGCCAATCTATTAGAGAACACGTTCTCAATATGATAGTCCACTTCAATGTAGCAGAAATGAACGGAGCGGTCTCTAATGAGAAGAGTCAAGTGTCCTTTATCTTGAAATCTCTTCCGAAGATTTTTCTTCAATTTTACAGTGATGCAGAAATAAACAAGATAGAGTACAACATTACTACTCTCTTAAACTGGTTGCAAACCTTTCAGTCTCTTATGAAAAATAAGGGACGGAAAGAAGGAGAGGAAAATGTTGTCCATTCTTGGAGGTTTCAGAAGAGTTCATCCTCTGGAACCAAATTTGCACCTTCATCTTCTTGATCTAAAAATAAATCAGGAAAAAAAAAGAGGGAAGGGTCCTGCTACTGGTGTTAAGGATAAAGGGAAGGCTAAGGTAGCCAATAAGGAGAAATGTTTCCACTACAATGTGGATGGACATTGGAAGAGAAACTACCCCAAGTATCTTGCTGAAAACAAGGACAAGGAAGGTATATATGATTTGCTTGTTTTAGAAACATGTTTAGTGGAAAATGACCAAAATGCCTGGATACTTGATTCAGAAGCCACTAACCATGTTTGTTCTTCTTTATAGAAAACTAGTTCCTTCAAGCAGCTTGAGGAGATGAGATGACACTCAAGGTTGAAATGGGAGATGTCAATTCAGCTCATACAGTGGGAGATGTTAAGTTGTTTTTTTTTAAATAGATTCCTGTTTTTAGAAAACTTATACATAGTTCGTAAGATTAAAAGGAATCTTGTATCTATTTCTTGTCTTCTTGAACAATCATTCATGTATCTTTTTCTTTGAATGAAGCGTTCATTTCTAAGAATGGTGTACATATTTGTTTGTCTAAGCTTGAAAACTCTAAGTTACATGATTTCTCTTATGTTCTCTAATTTTTAAAATGCATATGATTTATAAATGAATTGGATTTGAAATAAACTAGAACGATGTGATGAGATGATCTTTGGTACCTTATGCGATGAGATGCCTCACACTTGTTGTGTGTTTCGGTGTGGGATGACTTATCCTTCTTGTGTGATATGAGATAAGATGCCCTATTCTTGTTCTGTGATCTGGAATAGGATGCCTAATACTTGTTGTGTGATCTGATATGAGATGTCCTTTGCTTGTTGTATGATATGGCATTGGAAGTGCTATGCATGATGGAATTGATGGTGAATTGTTGTTACATAGAGATTACTCCGCTCAACTGCAACCCAGCAAAAGAGTGTGGTAAACACTTGAGCTGAGGAATGGGTACAAAGACGTAATTGAACACCCAAAGCAATCCTGCAATACAATTTAATGATGCATTATGCGAGATGCATGCTTATGAGATACGAGTTATTATGAATTATTTGAAAAGAAATACTTTCCGTATGATTTATAAATGTTTATTAATGAAATTTAGACTGTGTTGATCAACTAATGACTTGAAATGATTTGACTTGGACTCAAATGTTTTATTATTGAAATGCATAACTATTCATATCACATGATTTGGTGAAATGAGTTGGAACGAGTTATGGCAGAATTTGACTTATTAAATGTGTTTGGTAAAAGACCCCACTCATTAGACATTTTTGTCTTACCTTTCAAATGTTTTGATTTATGCTCCCCCACCCCAAGGTAGTGAAGGACAACCTTGATAGTTGATAACATGTAGAAATATCCATTATTATAGCTCCTTTTATTAGAATAATGAAGTTAAAACACATAAAAAGATTATTAGAACACGTAACTTGTGTTGTAAACGCATAAGTATTTAGAAATACACTTTACATAAGTATTATGCCTGTTTTACACGATTTTAATGTCTAAACGCAGGATAATGAACAAAGAAAGAAACAAGTGAACCGCAGGAAACATCTCGCGCAAGAACTACACGATAGAGAACTCATCTAGCTATTAACGTTTCTAGGTGAGGAACAACGTTATCAGGCGAGGAAGGGTCACTAGAAGACAAAGAGTGGGAGTTTGAGCTGATGTGGCTTGCAACAGACACTTTTCGGCAGATGGTGCTGACAAGTTCAAAAGAATAGAAGTTTCCCTCCCAAATGGTGTCTATATAAAGCCATCTCCTTCAACCTAGAAGAGGACGCCTGAATGGGCACAGTGCCTGAATAGGCCAAAACCCTAGAGAGTGGTGGAAAGGAATAGCATTTCTACCATCTATAAATATTTTCTTCTTCTTCTCCGATTAGTTGTAAAAGAAAGAGCTTGACTCCTGAGTAGGGAAGAATCCACACTCTCATTGTTCCCTAACTTGTATAATTTTTTCATTCTCTTTTCTCTCCATGTTTATACTTCTTTGTAATATATGTTGTTCGTATTGTAAGATGGTCTAAGGCCTACATTCTTTATATATATATTACATGTTTATACCTTTTCAATACATCATTCCTTGACTTATCACTCGTCAATGTGTTATTAGGAGTTTAAATTAGTGATAAGTTCTTGATACGAAGTCTAGCTTATAATCCTTATCGCATTAGTTGAGCTATGTTCATCGCTTGGCCAGCGTCAATCGCCACTTACCCAATAGGGCAAGTAGCAAGGATGAGGATAATGCACGCAAAGAGGAGTTTGATGATAAACTCCACCTTTGCGAGATAACTTCCATCATTTGTGTCCCAAAAGGTAAATAAATGTGAATATTAGATACCGAGAGATGTCGTTCTTAATGGCGAAATTGTATAAGTTTTATAAGTGAATTCTTCTAGATATATCTCGCTTAATCAAACTTAGTCGTGTAGATCCTGAAATGAGACTATGTGTGGTGTTTAATGACTCTAAGAGGAGCACACCTTAACCATAAGCTGGTTGAGTAAGTTATATCGCATCAAAGCTCTCGCATTGCTTAATCGCCTAATGGTGTGTAGACATTTCTTCACTCTCGTGTACAAGTTAGTCTGCATACAATCTCACCTCGCATCCACTTATTCTCCTTACAGATTCTCTAGGCGTACATAAATAGTTTTAATCTTGGTTTTGATTCTTTTATACTTTAGTTAATTAATCCTTATATCGCCTAACTAATGAGTAATTCCCAAGAACTAATGTCAATAAACAATTCCATGTGTTCGACCTTGAATCATCCAGGTAAACCTACTGTTTCGCTTGCACTTGGGCAAGTAGTAGGAAAACTTGTACTCAACAAGGACTTAAGTATGATGCGATGAAGAGGTACATAGTGAGCATTTCGCATGTTATGATCATGACCAGTGACTTCTTGCCTAGAATTAAACGTGCAACATAGAAAGACATGGTGAGCACATCACGTGCAATAACCTTAATGACGTATTGCATCTGCGCTATACACACACGAAATTATTAAGTCCAAACAAACAAGCAATCGCATATTGTGCCATACTCGCATAGTATGTAGAAGCCACTGTCAACTCGTATAGTATGTAGAAGCTAGACGAGAAGAGTCAAACTATTGTTTTTTAGATTATGTATATTGTTAGTTGAAGGAACTTTGTACTTGTGTTAAATGTACTCTTTTATCCATTATCAATGAAGTATTTGTATTTTCAATTGAGTTCTCATTTCGCGTGAAGCTTGTTTGTAGTGCTATCTTGAGAAGAGATTCACATATAATATCTAGGTGATCACGTTTCCACTTGGTCCCATAGCCTCACTTTTAGGGTGGGGCATGACAAATTTCTAGTGCATTTTCCTAAAAATCTCTCGAAACACAGCTACTTTAATTTTACATTTTCTACACCCTATACTTCTACCCTTAAATTGAACTATCTCAAATCATATTTGGCTCATGAGTATTTCCTAAAAGTTATAGTAAAGGGAATAAGTTTTCCAACAATATCAAATAGATCTTCTAAACCAACTTGTACACTCCAAGATTTTCGAAAAATCAGACTCTTCAGATCTGCATAAAAATTTGGTCACCTATCTTCTCCTTCAAAAATCACCCATTTAATATTAGAATTAGCTCAAGCTTTCTTTATGAAATTTGTTAGAAAATGAGTAAAATTTCAATGTTGATAGGCCTTATCTTCTAATTTTATTTGTGTAGCTTGAACTGAACCAAAAACCAAATGTGTGTAGGGTACATTAAGCTTCTACCATGACTGCCACTTTCTTTGAGCTTTTCCTTGCTTTCTTCAACCTTAAAACTCAGCACGTTTTATCTTCTTATTTTTCATATTCTCTAGCTCCAATACTCTGAAAATTTAAATGAGAATTGATGAAGAGTGGTTTTTGGTAGTGGAGAAATTTACATATAAACTTGCATCGAATGCTATCTTTTTTTAATTTCCTTTTCCTCTTTTCTTTTCTTTTATTCTTTTTTAATTACTTAAAAATATATATATGTTAAATATTTGAAAAAAAAATTATTATCCAAATTTCTTTTTTCATTTAATTACCAATATGTATGTACCTTTCTTTTGGTTCATTTCTTTTTTAAAACAAAAATATTTGGAAACAAAAATTATTATCCAAATTTCCTTTTTCATTTAATTACCAAATTTCTTTTTTAATTTTCACTTTATTTTTCTTTTTTCTTTTTCTTTTTCCATTCAATTACCTATATACTTGAAAACAAAAATTATTATCCAAATTCTCATTCTTTACCTTCCTATTGGTTCATTTCTTCATTCCCAACTATTTTGTCATAAATTTCCTAAACAACAACAAGAAACAAAAAAAAAAAAAAAAAAAAAACTTGAAACCTATCTTGATCAACCTACTTCCAAAGTTTAAACAAATCAAAGTAGGTAGGAAGGTTCCAGGTTTACACGCATGATCTATAGGTCCATAAGGTTCTTCTGCTAGCTCATACGTAATAAACTTTAAACTGTGTGTTGGATTAGTTCAAATAGTTTCAATTAGGAAATTAGAGAAAAATCGACAAGTATATATGACATATCTATCGGTTATCATATAAGAAATAGAGCTTTATGTTTAAATCTGATTTGAAGAATATGAATGTGGATTCATATTCAGAAGCTCAAAAATGATGGAAAATGTCAAGGTTGTAAACAGTTAAAGGGTTGACTTTTGACTTTGAAATGTCAAACTTTGATCGAATTTATATTCAAATGCGATTTTGAATTTCAGAAAAAACGAAGGTAGATTCATGCTCTAAAGGTCAAAATTAGTCAAGGAGGACAAAATGGTAAAATGTTAAAATGTTAAAATGTTAACTTTGACTTGAAAAGTCAAAGTTTGACTTTGACTAATAATGAAAAGACCATTTTGCCCTTTAACTATACTTAGTGGAAAAATTCAACATTTTCTTAGATAATTCTACTTTTTTAGTAGACTTTTGTTGTTTGGACTTTCTAAAATATTCACCAAAGAAATTTAATTCCCAAAGTATTGACAATCCTTCAATTTCCATTTCTCTTTCTCTCAATTCCTTTAGTCATTGAGTCCCACAACCCGGTTCTAAGTCTATAGATCAATGGCGGGTCAACTCTAGTGGTAGTCCGGGTTGAGTAAGTATAATGATTACAAGAAATTTGAAGCTCCAAAGGTAATGAAGGGATTAAAGTAATTGGCAATAGAAGATTTTTCAGAGATCTTAGATTAATTTAATTGGGAACTTAAAAATACAGTACATTGGCAATAGTTACAGAAATAATTTTCTAATTGAGGCTAAACAAGCTTTAAAAAATTATAGATTAGAGAGAAACTCATGTAGTTTGACGCCTCTGAATTTACTAAAACTCCAAATTGGGGACACCATTCGTCAGATACCTTTCTATCCTCTGGGATGAGATTGATTTGTGGGATCTAATTGGAATTGGAAAATCTTTTGTGAGAATCTCTAAGAGAATTCGCTAAGGCAAAGGCTTATGTTGAAAAACGTGTTTTCTTCTGCGTATTTATAACTCCCTCTTTTTCAGAAAGTTGGAGAGAATAATGGATTCTATTAATTTAAAAAATATTAAATTAACTAATTAATTAAATTAAATTAATAATTAATTAAATCATATTTAATAAATATTTTATTTAAATTATACTTAATGAATATCTCTCACATATCTTATAGTTTTAATTTAATTAAATCAAATTTAATTAGATAAAGTTAAACTAAGCTATTAATTAATTCTTCAATCAATTAATTGCTAAATTAAATATCTTATATTTAATTTAATTCAAATTTAAATCATATTCAAATATAAACTTCTCTCATAACCTATAGTTTTAATGTGTATCATATACTCATTAAATTTTAACCTATAGTTTTAATATGAATCCAATTCACATTAAATTAATATTTGAACTCATTCAAATATTTTATCTCTCAAAAATTATTTTTGAATCATATCCAAAATTAAATTTATATAATAAAGTTTAATTAAAATATAAAATTTATATTCCAATGTATCACCATACATTATACTAATTCCCAAAGTAAAGTTGAACATTTTAAATTACAGCCAATATAAATAAACCTCATTACCCTTTACGAGCTAGGATGAGAACCTAATGGACCTACAAATCATGAGCTACAATGATATAAGATTAATTGGCTAAACTCATTAACTACATTAATCAATATTTGTTAATTGTGTGTACACTCAACTAAAGACTCATAGTTGAACTCCTCTCACTGTAGATATATTTTTGTGTCCATGAATAGACCAATAACAGTAAGTTAGTCCTTCATGAGTGTTCATAACATCAACTGAGTCAAATTATCGGTTTACCCCTGGGTTACTTCCAGTCCTTAAATACCAGTGCTCCTCTAAGGAACAACCTATTTATGGTCCAACCAATAAACAAAAACTTCTCTCATTCCATAGAGAGGGTAGGACCCTTTGTTCAAGTCCCGAAGACACCATTTAACGGAACAATCATCTACTTACCCTAAAGTCGGAAAGGAGTGAATTCCATCTGGTGTGATTATGTTTCCAGCTCCCCCACTCGATCTTGTTCCCAAAATGATAAGCATATTGAGTCTGCAATCTGGCCACTCTCACCCATACAAATCAAAGGACAATTCCTCTCGAACAGGAGTTCATAATACACTCAAGATTAAGACTAAGTTACCTAGGTCATCCTAATGAAATAGAAATTCAACTAGATAACGAAGTTACATCTAGTGGTTACTATTTCGTGGTCTGGTCTTATGAAAACTCATTGCGTAGGATACCCTCACTCGCATGTCACCTACAAGAATGCGTTGGATTATTGTGTTTGTATCAAATTCAAAGTGAGTCGTATCCACAGTGTTACCAAGGTAAGGTACCCAACCTTATCCTTATACTATAGACCCTTTAAGTTGATCTCGAATATTGATCCTTATATGTCTCCACATACTGTTCAAGTCTCATCAAACAGTTTAGGATATTAGTTTATTGAATTTATATTATTAAGACAAAGCTAATAATATAATCAATAACGCTTATTGAAATAATAATAATAATAATTTATTAATAAATAACTGTCAATGAGTTATATTTATTATCTACGAGTTTTATGACATAAATCCAAACAGGTAATGATCTCTTTAAACCCTAATTTAATTAATTAGGTTCATGCATAAGTTCTAAATTGTTAAATGTAATTAGAGTGATTTTAGATCCTTAGTTTCATTGTGCATGTCTATGTTTCCATCACGAAGAGCAAAACATTCCATTTTGGGTACAAGATCCAATGGTTTGAAAACTCTCTTATCTAAAACAACATTTTCTAGAAAAACATTTCAAAACACATTTACAAGCATTTTACTCAAATACATTTCAACGCATATTGAATATGTTGAAAATGGTGTCCTAAATCTCATGGTTTGTAGTTTTATCAAACATAAATTATCAATTTAATAAAAATCAGAGATACTTTATTTGACATTTATACAAGATCAATTCAATCTGATAAACTAAGATCCAAGGTTATATGATGTTACTTAAACAATATGTGATTAACAAACAAGTGCTCCATGTTAAAGTTATAATATAAAAGGTTGGTAGTAAATGAATAGAAGTTGGGCGTTTTATTCTAGAAACATTACAGATACGACCCACTTTGTAATTGTTATATGAGATGCAAATGTTACAAACAATATGAACTATATTGTTAATGAAGGTGTGTCGCCTAGACACTCAACGCCTAGTAAGCAAAAATAAATACAACAAACAATTTTAGACGAGGAATGCGAACATGAACAGAATGAGACGACTTTATTGATTTTTCAAAATAAGTGAGTACTTTTGGAGCTTCTACATGTTATGTGAGCTGACAGTGGCCACTACCAAAATGATGCGATCACAAGACACAATACGCGATCAAGGCTACAAGTCCAACACTGAATATCCTTTGCTATCTGAGGGGTATAAAACAAAACATTTGAAAGGTTAGACAAAACGTCCAGTGAGTGATGTCTTTTATCATCACCTTTAATATATCAAATTATACACCTTTAATATATCAAATTCTACACTAACGTGTTATAAATCATTTCGCCAAATCATGCGATACAAATTGTATGAGTTTCAATAGCAAAATATTGAGTCTAATTAAGTCAATCATTTCAATGTGTTAGGCAATTCAACACAATTCAAATTTCATCATATTGTCATAATGTACAATCATTCTACATAAGTAATTACATCTTTGTACCCCCTTCCTTAGCTCAAGCGTTTACCACACTCTTTTGCCAAGTTGCAACTTTGTGGAGTAATCTCAACGCATTTAGATAGTTCCATCAATTCCACTACGCATAACACGTCTTCCAATGTCAAATCACGCAGCAAGCAAATGGCATATCATACTAAATCACATAGCAGGTATGAGGCATCCTATTCAAGATCACACAGCATGAATAAGGAATTTTATTCCAAATTACATGGCAAGAAAATAGAGAATCTTATCCCAGATCACACAACAAGGATAAGGCATCCTATACCAGATCACACAGCAAGTATGAGGCATTCTCATTTTATAAGGTACAAAAGATCATCTCGTTTTCAACTTTATCAAATCTCATATACTCTTCTGAATACATCATTTCAATAACAAGTCCAATTTATTTATAAGTTACATGCATTCGAAGAATTTGAAAGCATAAGGAAAATCATACAAATCATAGACTTGATAGAAATGGGTTTAAGGGTTTAGACACATTTTGGAAATTCTTTATAAGGAGAACCACTCACTGTTACAATCAACTTGCCCTTTCTTCTAGATTTCTCTGCTAAGAGTCTCCTCCTACCTCTTATAATCTTTGTCAGAATCAAGCTCGCTCTGCATCTATGAAATCTCACATACGTCCCCAATCCTTTCTTAAATAATCTCAAGGAACAAGCAACTTCAAACTCACTCAAATTCCTTCTATTTATAGATCTCTTCCAGTGAAATTTCCCAAGAAGGAATGATTACCTTTACAGGTGGCGAGAAGTGGCTTAATCTTAAAACGCCACGTATCTCTGTCTGACTTTTATCCTTAATTTTGATTGGGAGGCAAGGTCCAATCAATCGTCGACCTACTGACATCGGGGTCACATCACTTATTTTTCGGTGAAGTAGCTTAGACTTCTTTATTGTTCACCGTGTAACCCTTCTTGCGTGGAGACCTTCCATTGCATAATCCTTTCACAAGACGTGTTTTTCCAACAGAAGTCTCTCCGTACATTATTCTTTTCATAGGGCCTTCATCGCGTTGGTGTATGCAATCAGGGCCTTACAACTACTACCTCCTTGTGTGAATTTTGCCCCCGAAATTCAGTAAGCTGGTGTGAACAAGTATGAGTACTTGGCTTTCATTTGTACTTCATTCTCCCAAGTGGCTTCCTCAACACCATGATTGTTCCATAAGATTTTGATCATGGGAATCACCTATGTTCATAACACTTGTCTTTTCAATCTAAGATGCGTAGAGGTTTTTCTTCATATGTCAAGTGTTCTTGTACTTCCAGGGGTTGGTATTGGCGGACATGTGAGAAGTCTAGCACATACTTCTTTAACATGGAGACATGGAAGACATTATGTATTCCAAACAATTCAATAGGCAACCTTAACTTATAGGCCACAGGTTCCACGCTTTCTAAAATCTCATAGAGTCCTATATATCGAGTATTTAGTTTTCCTTTCCTCCCAAATGTTATTACTCCTTTCCATAGGAATAGTTTCAAGAAAACCTTATCTCCCACCTCGAATTCTAGTGACCTGTGATGATTATCTGCATAACACTTTTGTCTATCGCAGAATCTTCAAATTTTTCTTCACTACCTTTACGTTCTCCATCTTACCTGAACTAACTCTAGTCCATACAATTTTCACTCGCCGACTTCTTCCTAACAAACCAGCGTCCTACAGCACCTTCCGTATAAGGCCTCAAATGGGGCCATTTCAATGTCGGAATGATAACTGATGTTATACGCAAAGTCAATCAAAGACAAATGCTCGTCCCAACTTCCCTTGAATTGTAGAACGCAGACCCTTAACATATCTTCCAACGTTTGAATGGTTCTTTTAGATTGACCATCCGTCTGTGGATGAAATGAAACTTTGTTCCCAAAGCTTCTTGCAATTTTGGCCTAAACATAAAAGTGAACCATGAATCTCAGTCCAACACTATGGACACTAGAGTTCCATATTGGCTTATAATTTTGTCAATTACAACTGGGCCAATTTTTTCAACGAAAAGGTTTGCTTGATAGGGATGAAGCGTGCTTTTTTATTGAATTTATCCACAACCACCCAAATTCTATCGTAGCCGTTCGAAACTTCAAAGTTCTTGGAAATCCAAACAAAAAGTCCATGGTTATGTGTTCCCATTTCCATTCAGGACTCAACAAAGGATATAGCAATCCACTTGCGAATTCATTTTCTTAAAATTCAAATCACATTTGAATATATCGATGGTTAAAGTTTGACTTTTCAAAGTCTTTTTTGCAACTTTGACTATTTTCATCATTTAGTAGAATTCAAATATGAATCTACATTCATATATTTTATATTTAAATCATATTTAAATATAAATTTCTATCTCTAAACTAATAACAAAAGGTTATATCACATATGTTTGTCGGTTTCTCTCTCCTCACCTAATTCAAACTATTCAAACTAATCCAACATACTATTCTAAGTTAGCTAGCAGGGGAACCTAATGGACCTATAGATCATGGGCTTCAATGATCCAAGATTAACTGGCTAAACCATTTTAGACTGAGCTAATCAACATTCTTTAACTAATGGGTCATTCCATTAATGTTTCGTAGTTACACACCCTTTCACTATAGATATATTCTATCCATCTGATTTAACCATGAACAATAAGTTAATCCTTCACAGGTTGTTCTTAACCTCGGCTAAATAAAAAATATCATTTTACCCCCGAGAATACATTGTGTTCCTTAAGTTCCCACTGATCCATTATTGAACAATTGGTTTCAGGTCCAACCTATAAACTAAATCCCTCTTGGCCAATAAGAGGGTGGGGCCCCTTGTTCAAGGGTTGAATTCAAGTGAACAACCTATCTACTAACCCTAAAGCAGGTAGGAGTGAATTTCGTCATGCACTCTATGCTCGTAGTTATTCACCCGGTCTTACCTATGAAATTAGAGGCTTATTGGACTAGCGCTGATGAGATGATCTGACCTATGCAGATCTAAGGATAATCTCGTGTGAACAGGAGTTCATAGTTAGCTCAAGATTAAGATTAAGTTACTTAGGTCATTAATAATCGAAATAGTCAATTTTAAACAATAAACGGTGTTATATCAAAAAAGTGATTATTTCATGGTTCAGTCTTATGTAAAATCTTTACATAGAATGCCTCCACTTTCATGTCTCTACATGAACAATTTATGATCACATCGTTTGTACTAACTACAAAGCATGTTCGCATCCATAGTGTTCCCAGAATAAGGAGTCCAACCTTTATTCATATACTATAGCTCATTTAGGCAATATACTCGAATTTGATCCATGTTTGTGTCTCTACATAAAGTTCAAGTTCACTCAAGATAGCCTCGGGACCTTAATTTATTGGATTCAAGATTATATTATTAAATTTTACTAACCAAAATCTCAATAACAACTTTATTGAATAGAATACGGTTTTGAATTACAAACTACGAGTTTTGGGACATAAATTCCAACAAGTATTAGACACAAAAGGTATAGGAATAGAAGACCTACCTGAAGATGATTTTGGGTCCTTTACATTTTCTTTTGGTTGCTCTTTCTCAACAACTTCTTCAAGTTCAAGTTTCTTATTTGATTCTCTTTCTTGTTCAAGAGGTTCATTCTTTTCATCAACTATAGGAGTGACCAACTTTCTTACACTCCTCAAAGTCAAGGCTTTGCATTCCTCTTTCGGATTTTCTCTAGAAAACTTGAAAAATTAACCTTTCGAACCTATTCACAGCAATAGCCACTTGACTCATTTGCATCTCCAAATTCTAGATGGACTTGTCATGAATTTTCATAGTGGTTAGAACTAACTGCACTGAGTTCTTAATATGGTGATTCTCCATCTAGACTCTTTAACAAACTCTACAAGCAACTTCTCTAGAGATGACTTCTTCTCCATACTTAATCATCCTACATTATTAAAACCAAGAAGGCTTGCAATAAATTTTTATTATTAGCATAGGAAAATTTTCATGATTTCTCAAATTAGGATGGTAATATGATGGGAGTTGCTGATAGCCTCTATAATTCCCTTTATCTACATAGTTACTCATCTTCATGTCATCTTGCTCCATTTTTGCGGCCATAGCCGCTAGAGAGACTAAAGATGGTGGACTTGCTTGTACTTGATTCTATGTAGATAACTGCTTGATGATTTGACGTGTGGACTTAGTGTTATATGTAGTGTTCTATATGTCTATATTTAATTCTACGCGGTGAGTCATTGATCATGATCATTGTGTGCATAATGCTCACTATGTATCTCATTACTACAACAAAAAGTATCTATTACGACAGTTGTGTACATCTCAAAATTGAAGGGAGGAAAAAAATTATCACAAATGCTAAAAATTCGCCTTTTTGGCGGGAAAAGACAGAATTTTTCGGATTTCACTTTCCGTGACAGTTATTTGGTGTCATAAAAGATACAAAAAATAGTTTATTTAATTTATTAAAATAAAATTCATTTTAAATCAAAAGTTTATTAAAATCTGATTTTTCCCTTGGTGGAAGATCCATGCACCGCCCCTCCTTCTCGAGTTTTCCTCCCTTCCGCTAACCATCTCTCTCCCTCTCTCACGCACGCCGAGAACGACACAACTTTTCATCGACAACACGTCTGAAATCCTTCTCTTTCTCTCCTTCAACCGATGCCACCACCCAACACCCCATTGCGTCGCTAAACTCACCGGTGAATCCTAGCTACCGCGTGCACCCATCGTGGTCTGTCTCCATTCTTCGTTCAGATTCAACTTCTAGAGTAAGATTTTTATGTTTCGGGGTTGTTTTGTTAGGTGATTTTAAATACCTGTTATTTTTAGACTTGAGTTTAACATTACCCATTACTTTTTAACGCCAGATTTGAGTTTTAGAAGCGTTTGAGCCGCTGTCCAGCCCTTCGAAAAGTCGTATTTGGGCATTTTGGCACAACTTGGGTGAGATTCTAAACTTTATTGAGTGGGTTTTGAGTACTCGTTGAGTTTTGGCTTGAATTAATCAATACCCATAACGTTTGAATGCTAAATTGGAGTTCTTGGAAGGACTTAGCTACTATTTAGCAGAGAAGGAGTACAATTTTGGCGTTCAACACGAATTTGGGTAAGGTTTCAAGTCCTTGTCATTTGGGTATTGAGTATCCGTTTAATTTTAGTGCTATTTTCGAATGAACAATGTTGGTGGATGCTTGTTTTCGAAGTAGAAAACCGTTAGGGCGTTGTCCGTTAAGATTAAGGCTACCTTTATAAGTTTTAGTAAGATATTGGGTGATTTTAGCAAGTTTCGTGATTACCCGATTAGTTTCAATATGGAATTTCCATTACCATGTTGTTGATTGGAAGAATTTAGACTTTAGAGAACTATGGAGTATTGTTCAACACACTTAAGATCGTTAGTACAAGTGTGGGTAGGTTCTTAAGTGTTAACCCATTAGTTGTTTATGGGTTTGTTAAATGATCTAAATCTCGCAAGTTATTGGGGTTTCTAGGAAGATTAGCTAATGCTTCTTTGTTTGACAGACATTCTATTCAAACTTGTTGATTTTCTTACCTGGTATTTGAATTTGAATTTTTTTTTTGCCCCAATTTAACTAGCTGATTAAGTAGAGTGTCTCGTAGATTGAATTATTGTGTCAATGTCCATTTTTGTTTAAATGTTTATAAACATTAAAGCTGAAATTTAGTTGTTGATATGCTTTTCATGAAGTGAATGGTTTCTTAATTTTTCTGTTCTATGTGAAGGATGTATGAGAAAAGATGGGGAGAGTTAGATATATTACATCCGAGCTTTCCTAGAGAAGTATTATAACCTCTTTCCTAGATTTTATGAAAATATGCAACATTGAAAAAGTATCTCATAGGTATTTGTTCAATCTTATTTTGTTGTGATCAATTAAGATACATAATATGCACTATAAATTTGTTAAAGTGTTGGACTTATCTGTTTTTTGAATAGGGTTGAAAGAATCTCAAGGTACGTTTTGTTAAAGCATATTTTTATTTTGATAAATTTGAAGTTGTCAAGTCTATAATAATGATAGTGTTAATATGAGTAAATTTATAGCTCTGTATCACTGTGTGCATATTTAAGCTAATGATATTATGTATGGAAGACAACTTGCACTAAAAAGCTTAGTAAATAGTCACAAGGCACCTTTTGAATTCAGTATTTATTTTTATGTGAGATCTTAAGACCCATATATCCAAATGCAATGGGTCTTAAACCCTTTTCTTGCATTTCTCTAATCTTCTTTTCTAGGTTTAGCCTCTTTCTTTACTTGTAAAATAACATATTTATCTTTAGTCTTTAAAATGTGTGGATGAATTTTTGCCATGTTTTCGAGTGCATTACTTTGGTGAGGAGACATGTTGAAGTTGCAGTGAATGATGAAACGATATTCCCTCTCTTTAAGAAATTTTGTAAGGTGCAGAATAAAGGTTTCAAGTAGTTCCATTCAAGCTTTGATTTGGTAGCTATTTTGTTTTTAAGTTTTTAAAAATTAACCTAACAATTGACATCTTTCTAAAGTACAAAAGTCGAACTCTTAGTTCAAAACTCTCTAGTACTCCATGGCATGCATCTTTTTCCTTTCTTTTATTTTTTTATTTATTTTTTTTTTTTTGGAATTTTATGTGTATGTTTTTGTATCTGATGAATTATTTGGGTTTATAGTCAACTGGGTGTCTTTAGATTTTACTGTTTGAACTTGTTGGGTGAAGAAATTGATTGTTTGGTATAAATGATCCTTGTTTTAGTAAAAAAAAAAATGTATTTTCAAGGGATGCTTTTAGATGGTGAAGTTTATTTTTTTTTTGGAACCGTTGTTCTTAATTGAGTTGTTTAATTGAATTTAGATCTTGGAGGAATCTTTAAGACGCTTTTTCTCCATGTGTTTTTAAAAAAAAAAATTGTTAACTTGTAGTCTTTTACATTTTTTCCACTTCTTGATTTGTTGTTCTTGATGGTTTATTCTGTTGTTTTCACAAAATTTGTTCAATTGGAGTTGCAATGAAGCTCAAGGTTTAATTGGAGCCATTTCTTGGTTTTTAGACTACTTTGATTTTAGTTGTGTTTATCATCATGGTTGTCATTTTCATAACTGACTCTAACTTGTTACTTCTCTACACATAGAAATAGTTTCAAATTTTTATTTATGTAAGATATTTATTAGGATAAACCTTTAGCCATGGAGAAAAAAAGTATAGAACTCTTAGTACTAGGAATTTTCTTGTTTATGTAAAATTTAAAGTCTACATTCTCTTGATACTGATCAGTGGGCTCTGGTGGCAGGGCCCTTCAGATTCTAAAGAGTTTTGAAGCATGGAAAGAATGTCATGACCCAACCCGAAAGTGAGTGAGGTTCTAACACTTTCTATAGATTGAAGTGTGTTTTTTTCTGTACAGTTCATGGTTTTCTAGTTGATAAAATGTGCATTATCCTTTTTTGTTGTTGTTGGTTCGAAATGTAAATGGAGTGGGTGAGAGAGTGTTTGATGTATGTGGAGTTGTGGGCAAATGAAAAAGAAAAGCAATGTGAAGAATCACTGGCTTTGGCTTTCGCTTTTGTATATGAAAATTATTTAAAATTAAATATTTGTATGATATTGAAAAAGTATTCTTGGAGATCAATATCTTAGGTCTTAGTATAATCTTTAGTGAATAATCTTTAATGTTTCTTTTGCTAACTTCAAAGAAAAATTCCCTTCCAAGTTTTTCTAAGTTTCATGTTCGAAGTTTTTGAAATTCAAAGGTTCAAGAGAGTTATATTATTTGTATTTCTCGTGAGAGCTTTGGTTTTTAGTTCTATTTTGCTTCAAAGAATTCCAAGTTTGGACTTTCTTCTCTATATGTACAGGTTTTGTATACTTCCAAGAATTTTAGGTTCTCTCTCTCAGTGTGTGGGTGTGAGTTTACTTTTTTGGGGGTGTTCTGGTAGTTCTTGAGCCTAAATACATGTTGAAGTGTTATGACTATCTTGTAGTTATGGTAGTCTCTAAATGTTTTAGTATACGAATTCGTAACATTTTTTTACTATCGTCAATATTGAAACAATGACAATTTAATTTTATAAAAATTGTCACGATTGGACAGTTCTTGACAGGGGAAAAAATGTCATAGTATACTAATTTGTGACATTTTCATAACTATCGTCAACGAAACAATGACAATTTAATTTTATAAAAACTGTCATGATTGGTTTATCCTTGATAGAGAAAAAAATGTCATAATATACGAATTCGTGACATTTTTTTCACTGTCGTCAATATCGAAACAATGACATTTGCTTTTTCAAAAACTATCACGATTGGCATATCCGTGATAGAAAAAATGTCATAATATATGAATTCGTGACATTTTCGTAACTGTCGTCAATATACAAATGATGACAGTTATTTGTTGTCATAAAATAAAAGATGATAGTTATTTATTGTCATAAAATATTAAATAATGACATTTATTTTGTGTCATGAAAACACTTGTATTGTGACAGTTTTTTAAAACTGTCATAGAAGGATTTTTCACAACAGACAATACTATAACTGTAAATAATTGTCACGGATTTTATTCGCGACAAAAAATATGTAATAACTCAACTTTACTAGAATGTTGGAGTTATTACTATTTAAATAAGTATAGTTTTTTTTTTTAAAAAAAGGAAAATTAATTTATAAGTTGAGAAAAATTTAAATAATAAGAAAATAAATAAGTAACTAAAGTGATAAAACAAAATACTAATTTTGGGCCCATAAAATAAAAGAAACACATTAAAATAATTATGCCAAAGTTCTGAAATCCAAAAATTATAATTACTGAAACATAAACGCGGAAAAACTGAACTATTCCCTATGGCGAACCACGGTCACTTCTTGTCATTCGCCAGCTTGCCCTAGCCTTTACCCTTACCTGAAAATTAAACATTTAAAAGAATGAGTATAAAATTATACTCAGTAAGAGACCCATACTCAGTCTCCCTATGTGTTGTTAGTCTCTTTGTTAGAGTCCTGTAATAAAGTACCACGCTCTATGGTGCTCCCGAACGCACACTATCCAGTAGTCCCACCGGGACTGAACTGGGCTCTCGGTGAACCCGAAGGAATCACCCTAAAGGAGAGTCGGGCTGTAAGTGATCCCGTCGAATCACGTCTCAATAACTACTCAAACATATATAGGGGAGGACCTTGATGGACCCCTCGTGGTACGACTCTAACCAGCAGACCAACAGAACACTATAGGCTATACATGCTCATCATAAAATCAACATCTCAGCTCAACACACATAATCTCAGAAATACATATAATCACATCATGCACCAATGGTACTGCATCTCAATCAAAAGGGGAAAAAATCTCTTACCAGGAGATCTGCTAAATAATTCACAGGTTGGCAGTCAATTCCTCACAATACTCAGTCCTAAACATAAACAAAATTAACATTAATAATCTTGTCAACCATCACCCTACTGTTTAATTAAGCAACCAAACTTATCCAAGCTTACCCCAAGATTAGGGTTGAATCCAACACCACCTTAACTGGAAAATTCACAGTCCTATTTCCACCAATTTCACTTGAACCTTCAAGCAACCATAGATCAACTTATTCCAAATACCATCTCATTTAAGATAAAAAAAATATTTAATTGGGTGTACCAAACCCATACAAACTCACCCCAAATGGCTCAAAACGTTGCAAGAGGCTAAACTTGAAGATGGCTCGACTAGAAGAGGCTTCGGCTCGGACGCGGCTTGGTGGAGACAGACGCGTGCGGCTGGACGAACGACTTGCGGACGTGTGCGGCTGGACGCGTGGAGGAGTTGCGTCGGTTGTAGGATTCGCGGCGGTAGGAGACGCACAGTGAAGAGGGGCGGCGGCTAGGGTTTTAACATGGAGGAAGGTTGAAGATGAAGTGCACACAATCCAAGGAGTCCTATTTAATAATAAATATATTATTATTATTTCCCTTCCCTATTCCTATTTAATTTCTCTTTCTTCATTAACCACCCCTTCCATCACCATAAATTTGCTCTTTTTCCAAAAATGCCAAAGTACTCCTCTCTTAATAATTATATTAACCCACATTATAATTATTCTTATTCCTCCATGGTTTTATATATACACATAACCATATTTACTCATAATACCTCCAACTTTACAATTTAAATCCACCAACCAATAAATCAAACCAATTTTAACAATAGAACTCCAATTTCCATAAATTAACCACTTATCCTTCCAAAATACTTAATCCCCACAATTTAAACAATTTCACAAATAACACCCAAAACTAAGCCAAAATAAAATGATAATAAAAATAACCTAATAGTTTTGGGATGTTACAAAATAACTGTCGTCGTAGACCATTTTTGTCTCATAATCAACGAGGACTTGGTATTTACGTGATAGTACGAGTTTTTCTATTGCTTGCCCAACGGTAAGCGAAGCAATAGGTTTCCTGGGTAATCCAAGGTCGAACAAAAGAAATTGATATCAAAGCTTAGTTATAGAATGCATTCTTCATTCAAGTGGTATACAGTGATATCTATATACAATGTGGTAAAGTGTTCGTTTAAACTATATCTACTTATCTACACTAGAGAATCTGTAAAAGGGGGACTAGAGTGAAGGCGAAATGGAAGTGTGAACTAACTTGTATTAAGAAAGAGTGAAGGAAGGTCTCTGCGTTATTAGGCGATTAAGCCATGCGGCAACCTTGACGTGATAGAGCCCAGTTAAGTAGATTATGATAAAGGTGAGCACCTCTTAGTGCCTTAACGCCACAGTGGCTCACCTCTCAGAATGCAAATGACTAAGCTTGGTTAAGGGAGATATATCTAGAAGGGTTTACTTACAAGACTTATAGCACTTCTCTTTTAAGTGTGACAACCTCTCAACGCCAAATACCCATACTTGTTCTCCTTTCGGGACACAAATGATGGAAGTTATCTCACTAAGGTGGAGTTTGTCTAAACTCCTCCTTGCGTGTGTTAGTCATATCTTTGCTACTTGCTCTCTCGAGTAGTTGGCGATTTACGCTGGCCAAATGATGACTATAGCTAGCTCATCTAATGCAATAAATGTTATAAGCTAAGCTTCTTATCAAGAACTAGTCACAGACATAAACTACAAATAACACATTGACATATGAATAGTAAAGAGATGATGGATTGAAAAGGTATGGACATGCAATATATTAAAAAAATGTAGGCATTAGGCCACTATACAATATGAACAAATACATTGCAAAGAAATACAAAAATGGAAAGTACAAAAATGGACATTACAAGTTAGGGGATAGAAAATGGGATCTTCTCTATTCAGACCTTAAGCTTTCACCTACAGACTTACCGAAGAAGATGAAGAAGGAAAACTTTCATAGATGACGAAAATGCTACTCAGTTTCGCCCTCTCTAGGGTTTGGCCCATTTAGGCAAGATATCTTGAATGGTGAAGAAAGAGGCTTTTTATAGACAACTTTCGGCAGGAAACTTCTATCCTTCTAAACATGTCAACGTCGAATGCAATCTTTGTCAAGTGACATCACTCCAACTATGATTCTTGCATGTCTTCTAATAAACCTTCCTCGCATGCTAATGTGGATCTCATTTAAAATTTGTACTTCCTAGATAAGGTCTTCTCGCGTAGCCCTTGCGCTAGTTCCTCAGCGATTTACTAGTATCTTCTTTTATTCATAATTCTGCGTTAAGACACTGAAGACGGGGTGAAACAGGCATAGAGACTTATGTATAGTGTATTTCCAAGTATTTATGAATTTACAACATAAGCTTCGCGTTTTAACACACTTACTACGCGTTTTGGTCTCGTTATTCTATCTAAAAGGCTATAATAACTTGTATTTCTACAAGTTATCAATAACTTAGAAAGAGCATTAGTAAAAGAAACTAGTTGAGCTTTTAGAGGATGTACCTCATCCACCTCGTACATTCCGGCGGTTTTGTTAGAAGGTGACCTTTCATAAGGCCAAGTATATGATGAACTAGCCATGTCCTCATGTAATGAATGAGCTTGGTCAATAGTTTTAAAAAAATATTAAAGATCATGCGGCAACATCCAAGATGATCAAAGAAGTAGGTCTCGGTGAAAAAGAATTCTTCCAATTTTTCCTTAAAGGTTCCTATAAACATTTTGGAAGTCTTTGCCGAGTCATAGTGATCTTCAAAACTTTGAGATGGTATATGTCTCATACTCCTTTATTTGCTTTTCGTTTAATTTTAAACGAAATCTTTGTGAACCAATGCTTCCCATGTCAGATAAAGACTCGTTCCCTTTCATTATAGCTCAATCTTAAATCTCTCACTCTTTGATTTAAACCTAAGAGCATGTATAGTGTAGACCAATGTGTAGGTTTCTCTTTCTTTCGAATGTCACATTTTCTTCCGTTTAAACATGTGTGCACACACATGTGCTTGTGCATATTAATAAAATATGAACGTGTGTTAATTAATAAAAAAATTTGATCATTTTAATCAAATACATTGGAGCTCAAATGTATAGTTTATTAGGCACACAAATGTAAAGCTCTGATTGAAGTTGTGGTGATAATGCATTTAGTTAGGCATGGCCTAGAAGATTCGGTATGAAAATTCCAAGAGCTACCTTCCCTACATTATTATTATTATTTCAATTTAATTAATTTTGATTCCATCAATAATTTTACTTTTATTTATATTGTTAATTTGAATTAACTCTTTCAATTAAGGCACCAATATTATCATCTTCATCTTTGATGGTTACATCTTTTACTATTATCCATGAACCAAAAAACTGAAATGGACTATACATTTACCTGATTTTGGTTGGTCTTATCGGTTCAATTAAATATCTGGCCTCATCTTTTATTAGAAAAGAAGTTATGTTTTTTTTTTATTATTATTGTTAAGACTTTATAATTTTAACTTTTGATTCAGTCTACTTCGATTATCATTTTTATGATTTTGGAGTATATATCTTAATCTGTTCAAGTTAGCTATTTTAATTTCAGTAATAACATTTCTATGAGTACCAAATTATTTACAAATTTAGTTTCTATAGGGTTTGAGAAGTTAACATTGGAGTTATACTTTTAGGCATTGCTTTATTTGTAAGGCAAATTTAGGGTAAGTCTAATTATATTTTGGTTACATCTAGCAATGTTCCCTAGGTTTCTATGACACATCTTTAGAATATGGTTACAAATAACTTTATTAAAATTTATGTTGCTCCTTAAGGACGTTTGAATCACATGTATTGTTTTATAGGTATAGATATTAAATATCTGCAATTTGAATGTTTGAGTTTTAAATGTCCCGGATAGTTAATGACTGTATCAATTTTTTGTCTGAAATCTCATGGAAAAACCTATGAAACAGACAGGGCTTTAGGGATATGAACTTTTGTGAAGTATCAATTTAGTAAATGAGTTTGGCTCAATAGTATCGACATTATAACATTTGTTTCTAGAGGTTAGAGGTTTAATTTTTTATCTTGTAGTTGTTGTACTAAACAGATAAGTCAATGGAACTTAAAACGTATCTATTTATTCCCTAAGGTGAAAATACTACCTAAATTTAACACACAAAAATTACAAATTTAAATACATAAACTAATAAGAAACCATATATTTTGTAACGTACAAAGACTAGGTTATTACATAATAAAAAGGGTTTTCTTTCAAAAATATAATAAAGCGGTATACACTGTAGAACAATTTTGAAAACGAAAAAAGTCTACAGGCCCACAATGAAAAATACCAAAAATGCAACCATCCACACGCGATTAATTTGATACTCGTGCACGTAATGTATTTGGTACACGATCTTGTACCAAGATCGTTTAGATTTGACTACCCATATCTAAACCTTTTTTATTTTAGATTCTTTCGTACATAATCGTTTGGATTTGGCTATTTTTGGTACACGATCATTTACATTTGTCCAAATCTAATCGACGATAGTATACCAATATCCCAACGATTTTTTTTTTCAAGATCTTTTATATTTGGTACAATCTTGAACAACCAAATAACAATTTAAAAAAAAAATAGATCTTTTATATTTGATACACGATCTTGAACCAAATAACAGTTTTTAAAAAAAATTGCAGAAGAGAAAAAGACTGTGGAAAGAAAAAGAAAAATGGCAGGAGAAAGAAGATGAAAAGAAATAGCAAACCTGAAATATTTTAAAAAAAATTGTCAATTTCATGGAATCTTTGATTTAGTTACCCAGCCATAAATATTTTGGTTTTCTTTGTTGTATTTATGAAAAAAAATTTAATAAAAAATTAAACTTAATTTAAATTATTGCATATTAAAGTTGAATAACTCTTTTGATAACCATTTGATATCTTTTTAATTTAAATTTATAGACAATTATTAATTTAATTACCTCTAAATTTCTTGTTTTGTTATTGTACTTCTACCAATACTTTCAAAAGTCAAGCCAAAATTTAATAGCTTAAAAGGTATATAGGTAGAATTTTTAAAAACTTATTTTTAGTTTTTAAATTTTGTTAAGAATTCAACTCTTCACTTAAAATATAAAAATTATTGGAGGAAATTTAGAAAAAAAATAAACTTAACCTATATTTGAATTGCATTTTCAAATGATTAAATTAAAAAATAAGTTGTTAAAAAAAATCATGTGTTTGGCAACCACCTAAAATAAATTTTGAAAATAAATTTATAAAATAATGTGATTTAGGATAAACATCTAAAACCAACTTTGAGAAAAATAAATTTTGTGTGTTTAATAGTTAATCTCCCTAATTTGTATGAGACAATCTGGCCACACCTTCAGCTATCCTCCCCAACCAACCTTCGACAACCATCTTTGTCAACTATCGTCGTCCAACTTTCTTTCATCATTTTTTTGTGGTCGTTGCCTATCAACTTTTGTTGATCATTTTTCTGTGATCGTTATTGGCTTATTTTTATCAATTTTTTTATGGTAATCATTATTGATCAATTTTTGTCAATCGTTTTTCTATGATTGTTATAGGCCAACTGCCAACAACCATTTTTTTATTGTCATCGTTTGACTTTTAATGACTATTACCGCCAACCTCTAATTACCATTTTAAAGTGACGGTCTCCAACCACCTCAAACCACCATCCTCGATATTATTGTCGAACTTCTATCAAAGTCTCCACTAATAAATTTATATATATGTGTAATATTTTACTTTATTACAAATCAAACAAATTTTTACCAAAGAACACTTTTAAAAAAAATTGCCAAACACATGTTTTTCTTTAAAAGAATTTTTAAAAAAATTATTTAAATAAAAATGCATTTTTTTTAAAATATTTTTTTCTGAAGTCATCCCAAACCATTCCTTTCTTCAAAAAAAAAAACTAAAAGTAAAATAATTGTAAATTAAACTAAAATTAATGCAATCTCAAACGTCAAAGCTCGTAGGTTAATTTTTTTCTTTTTTTTTTCTTTTTTTTCTTTTTTGAAGTTGAAGGACCAAAAGTTATTTTTTAGGCATTAAAAAAAGTGAAAAATATATAAACTACAAAGAATTTTAAAAATAAAAAGGACTAAATTAATTTATTTAAAATAGTAGTTTTATTCCATTAAAGATAAGATTGAATCTCAAATAACTATACCCAAAAATGAAAAGAAAAAATAAAAAAGAATCCTAAACTAAAAAAAAAGAAGGAAGGACGAATTTACAGTGTTTTGATCTCCTTTGTAAATTATTGAGTGGCCAAGTGAAGTTGGTGGTTTTTATGTGCAAAATAAAGAGAGAAGAATAATGAGATGTTTATCCACATAATTAAGAAGGATGATTATGCAGAACAAAATCAGTGGGATCGACCATCCCGAGCTCGGGCGATGCAATAGTAATAAGCACGCTCTAATCGCTTCTCAAACCGTCCAAGATTCAATCTCACATTTTGGCCATCCAGATATATTTTCTTCGTGTATTCCCACCCTTTTTTCGTAATGCTATCCGGATTCACTAGAACAGGATCATCTTTGTGGTAATTACTATATAACGAACTCTCCTTCGCCCCAATTTCGTACCCAATGTACTTCAAACCCAGCTTCTTCGCAGGCTCCCCGTAGTATGTTTCCGCTGCCCAAACAGTCCCCAATGGGATTATTTGGATGAAAACCGCATTAGGCCTCATGAATAGAGAGTGTGTCAATGCTGCTCCATGAACTCCTACCAATACATCACTTTCATTCACCTCTCTATAAATCTTGGCCAACTCTGTTGTTTTATCGGGCCTCAAAACTTTCACCTCGAACCCCATTCTCTCCGCCATCTTCACCATCAACTTCTCATTCGTTATCGCTCTTGACGACCCCTTCCGTGACAAAACCACCAATTTCGGTCGCTTTGATCTATACAAAGAAATTTTCGCTTCTAACTCCTCTTGTCGAATCAACTCACGGATTCGAGGTCGGTACGCCATGTCCAAGAGGTTGCGAAAATCAACTATGCTCTTCCCCCCTTCCATCAATGAAGGGTCCACAGTTAACTCATCGTGGATTCTCAAACCAGCAATAACTTGTGGGAAGCAATGAGTTTTATTGTTTTTTCTAAAGTCAATTACAGGGTAATTGGAGAGTTGGAAAAGAATATCAGCATATTTTGTTAGCCACCACTTGTGATACTCAAGGATCACAAAAACAACCTCCTTATTCATATTATGAGAAGTTATATAAAGTGGCAAAATCCCGTCGTTGAATTCGTGATAAACATTGCCCGTATAGCCTCCCGTCGAGAAGAACACGGCTGGGACGTTATGTCTTACATCGCACCAGTGCTTTTGATCAATATCATTGCTCTTTCGTTTCACAATAAGCTCCAATTCATCGATTGTATCCATGGTGTTTTTCTCCCATTTTCTAGTGTATGGTTTAATTTTTTCGACTTGGATCACTCCGTGATCATCGTCAAACTCAATCGGGGAATCAGGAGAGGAGTAGAGGAAGATTGAGGAGGAAGAAGAATCCGTTCTTATATCTCCTTTCATAATGCAGATATCAGAGCGAATGCTACTTCTGTCGCAACATATGGTTCCTAACGAAGAAAACAGAAACAATCCCATAAGAATTTACAAACAAATTCACATGAATCGATTAAAAAACTTAAAGAGATTTGGTTAGAACTCGAAAACAATTTTGAGAAGAAAAAAAAAAAGAGAAAATCCCATTGGAAAGATTATGAAGTAAAACAGGGGATTTCTATATTTTAATGAAATGTTTTGTTATTTTCTCCCTTGCTTTCATTAGGCTGTGAAAACTAAAGTTGAACATTTTTTATTCAAATAAATGATAAGTTGAAACAGATCAGATTCTGGTGGGAAATTTCCCCTTTTACCCCAATATCTGAAAAAAATATACATGTTTACATTAAACCCAACACGAAACATGGGATGAATGACAAGTTGAAAACACAGAAACTAATTTCCATTTGTAGAGAAAATTTGGAAAACAGCTGATTTCTTCTTCTTACTGTTTATTTTCTTTCTTTCTTTCTTTCTTTTTCTTTGCGTAAAAAAGAGAGCTGGTTCCATTGGGGAAAATTATTTTTTTAAGAAAAAAAAAAAGCAGAGGGAAAGAAGAACACCATGGAATACTTCGAGAAACAGAGAGAAAAGGGGGGGAAACTGATTCTCATTTGAGAAATTTTTTTGATGAAGTATAGAAGGTAAGAGATTGATTTAATAAACATGAAGAAAATTTCAATAAACAGAGAGAGACAGAGACAATGAGTCATGTAATTAAAGTTAAAGCATAGAAAAAGAGAGAGAAAAGGGAAAATACCATTAGGGATAGAAGAACAGAGAGGAGCGAAAACCTCCTTATCAACAGAGAGATCATCATTTTGAACACCAAAAGAATCTGAAAAACAAAAAAAAAAACATTAAAAAAACAGAGAAAGCAAAAGAAAAGCGAAAAGAGAGAGAGAGAGAGAGAGAAGAAAGGACTTACAGAAAGGAGAGAAAGAAGAAGAGAAGAAATGGGGAGCAAAAATGATGGAGCAAGAGAGAAAAGAAAGAAAAAGAAGAAACAAAAACTTGGGTTTATTAGCTTTCTTGTAAGCAGAGGCAGAGTAATAAAACTCTTCACATCCCATCATCCCCACTTCTCCTCCTTCTTCATCTTCTACACGATGAAAATGAGTTTTTCCCGAATTCACCCCTTTTTTCCATGGCTGATAACGCATATATTGATGAATCATATTCCAAAACTAAAGCTGTAAGAAAAAGCCTTTTTTTTTTCTTGGAATTCGGCAGCTTTATTTTTTAAAGAAAAAACAAAGGAGATAGAAAGAAAAAGAGTACAGAAATTGAAATGGGGTTTGTCTGTGTTTATATAGGAAGGGGAGAGAAACAAAGAGAGGTGATTTCTGGGGTTTGCTGCTGCAGGGAATGAGTAAGGAAGAAAAAGGCAAAAATGGAGGCGTCAAATATGGCTGTATATTGCCTGTTCAGGAAGATTAGGGAACTAGAGAACCTTTATATATATATATATATATATATATATATTTAGGGCTTTTTGAACAAGAAAATTGGGAATTTCATCTTCTTAATCTATATGTATTTTTTATTTATTTATTTCACCATATAAAATTTGTCTTAATTACTCAAAGCTAAATTTATATTTTATTTAAAATTATGTTTTAAATTACGAAACTACTCCACACTTTGTCTCTAATATATGGTTGTATCTATCCTAACACGTATTAACATAAATAGTAATCTAATACACTGTTGTAAATAGACGTTGAAATTTATCATGTTTATAAATACTTTGATGAAATTTATCATGTTTATAAATACTTTGATTCATTTTATTATATTTGAAGGTAGCTGGTGTAATTTTATATGTTTAAGGATTTTTTTTAAATATAATAAATTGAACTAACTTATTCGTTAAAATGTCAGTGTTATCGATGTCTATTACTATAAATATTTATAGAAATTCACTAAATTTATTATTCTATTTCTAAATATCATCAAATTTTAATTTAAATTATTAAAAACGTGTTTCGATATGATTTTCGTCGTCGTGAATTTTTTCTACAATTTTATGAGGTAAAAAATAAAGATTTTTGTGAAAGAAATTCATAAAAATTGAGTTTGCAACCTAAAATTATTTTCGTTTTAGTTTTAGTTTTTCTTTTAAGAAATTCAACTGTATTAAATAAATTGTATTGAAAAAAATTTGAATTTTTTTAAAATAAGTAATAGCTGTTTTTTCACTAAAGCTTTAGTTTAAATAGTTAATTTAAGAAAATTCTCATTTGAACCTAAAATTCTTAAAACAAAAGCAAAAAAATAACCCATCATATTAATTAATTATCAATATATGTAGTCCAAATTTCAACTATATGGCTCAAACACATCAAATTATCTAAATCTGTAACACCCCAAAACTATTAGGTTATTTTTATCTTTATTATCATCTTATTTTGTTTAATTTTGGGTGTTATTTGTGAAATTGTTTAAATTGTGGAGATTAAGTGTTTTGGAAGGATGAGTGGTTAATTTATGGAAATTGGAGTTCTATTGTTAAAATTGGTTTTGGATTTATTGGTTGGTGAATTTAATTTGTAAAGTTGGAGGTATTATGAGTAATTATGGTTATGTGTATATATAAAGTCATGGAGGAATAAGAATAATTATAATGTGGGTTAATATAATTATTAAGAGAGGAATACTTTGGCATTTTGGAAAAATAGCAAATTTATGGTGATGGAAGGGGTGGTTAATGAAGAAAGAGAAATTAAATAGGAGTAGGGAAGAGAAATAATAATAATATATTTATTATTAAATAGGACTCCTTGGATTGTGTGCACTTCATCTTCAATCTTCCCCCTTGGACAAACCCTAGCCGCCGCCTCCTTCACCATCCCCGTCCTCCACCAACAGTCGCGCTTCAAACCGTTGCAACCGTTCGCGTTCGGTCAAGCCGAGTGAAGACTCCGTTTGAAGACTCGAGCTAAAATCCTCATCCGTCCGCCGCTCAGCATCTTTGTCTCCTCCGCACGACGACGACCGCCCGAACGAAGTGGTTGCGACGCGTTTCTACTCTGCCTCGCGTCTCTGTTCGTCAGCCGCGTCCGAGCCGAAGCCTCTTCTAGTCGAGCCATCTTCAAGTCTAGCCTCTTGCAACCTTTTGAGTCATTTGGGTGAGTTTGTATGGGTTTGGTACACCCAATTAAATTTTTTTTTTTATCTTAAATGAAATGATATTTGGAATAAGTTGATCTATGGTTGCTTGAAGGTTCAAGTGAAATTGGTGGAAATAGAACTGTGAACTTTCCATCTAAGGTGGTGTTGGATTCAACCCTAATCTTGGGGTAAGCTTGAATAAGTTTGGTTGCTTAAATTAAACAGTAGGGTGATGGTTGAAAAAATTATTAATGTTAATTTTGTTATGTTTAGGACTGAGTATTGAGAGGAATTGACTGTCAACCAGTGAATTATTTTAGCAGATCTCCAGGTAAGAGAATTTTTTCCCATTTTGATTGAGATGCAGCACCATTGGTGCATGATATGATTATATGTATTTTTGAGTTATGTATGTTTGAGCTGTGATGTTGATATTATGTTGAGCATGTATAGCCTATAGTGTTCTGTTGGTCTTCTGGTTAGAGTCGTACCACAAGGGGTCCATCAAGGTCCTCCCCTATATATGTTTGAGTAGTTGTTGAGAAGGAATCACTTACAGTCCGACTCTCCTTTAGGGTGATTCCTTCGGGTCCACCGAGAGCCCAGTTCAGTCCCGTTGGGACTACTGGATAGTGTGCGTTCGGGAGCACCATAGCACGTGATACTTTATTACAGGACTCTAACAAAGAGACTAACAACACATAGTGAGACTAAATATGGAACTCTTACTGAGTATAAATTTATACTCACTCTTTTTAATGTTAAACTTTCAAGTGAGGAGAAAGGCAAGGGCAAGCTGGCGAATGATAAGAAGTGACCGTGAATCGTCATAGGGATTAGTTCAGTTTTCCGCATTTATATTTCAGTAACTATATTTTCAGTTTATTCCAGAACTTCGGTTCAATTATGTTAATGTATTTCTTTTATTTTGTGGGCCCGAACTAGTATTTTGTTTTATCACTTTAATTACTTATTTATTTTTATTATTTAAAATTTTTCCTCAACTTAAAAATTTATTTAAAAAAAAAAAAACTATACTTATTTAAATAGTAATGACCTCAACCTTCTAGGAAAGTTGGGTTTTTACAAAATCATTGACCAATAAAACTTGAGTGGAGACTTTGATTTTTCCGGGGACTTGGTCTTTATCTAAGTTTATAAATGTTTTTTTCTTGTGTAAAATTTCTAGAGGGTAAAACAAAGATCTTCTAATCTATTCTCACTCTCTCACTCACGAGAGGAGTTAGGTCTTTAGTTGATGGTTTTTCGAATTTATAATATTATTTTTTATTGTAACTAAAGTGGGAGAGTTCGAACCAAAATCTTCTTAATCTTTGGTGTACATTAATATTGGTTGAGCTAAGATCTTGTTTACATTGAATGAAAGACGAGAAAATTAGCATCCCATCCAAGTCCTCGTTTAGCTCGTGAGGGAGTCTTTTCTTCTCAATTTTTCGTTCAATTTTTAAGAAATTGAATATCCTTACTCTTCTTAGGCATGGTTTAGTGGTAAACTTTCGTATTTAATGTTTAATTTCATCAATTTAATTTAAAGTCTTTGTAATTATACCATTAATTACTTATTAGTTACAATACTTAATTCTGTTTTAGTCCTTATGTTTTAAAATATTGTTAATTTTAGTCTACATACTTTAATTACTTGAATATAGATTAATCAAGTTGATAAGTGAAGAAGCATCGAGGTGACTCATCATAAACAATCATAAATGTCAAAGAAAAACACAGAAGTAACTATAATAAGAAAATACCAACAAGTGAACAAAGAAAGAGACACATCAATTGATAACTTAGTTCGACAATAAACCACTTACGTTTGGGAAGTAGTGTGTTAAAAAAAAATAATCCCCTAATATTAAAAAGTTATGGATTATAATGTGCTTGTCTCAATATTATACTACTACAGTGACTCACGCATAGTGCTAAACTCATTGATCATCTAGGGTCTCCCTAGATGCAAGACTTCTTTTTAAATGAACTTAGACTCCCTTTAAGTGTCAAATCCTCTCACATTCTACGTGTTTAGGCTTCCTTTAAATGTGATGATATTAGTGGTGTACACGTCAACTTTCAATGGTGTGCATGAAACTCCTCTCAACGTTGTTATATTTTCTTCACATTAGAGAATTTCCTTCACTGATGAATTTTAAGCTCCTCCTAAGATAGAAAATTCTTTATCTAAAGTTGAATCTTATGCTCCCCTAAGACTGAGAGTCCCTTCTCGACACACAATGACTTAAACTCTCCTAGGTCCATGATCAACTTCACACATATTCCACTCAATGGATGAAAAATTTGCACAATGAAATCTAGTGAGCAAAGAGCACATAATTACACAATGATAACAATTCGTTCGTAGAACAAAAAAAAAATGACAAATTGCTCAATTGACAAATTGCAAAGCTCAATATATATATAATTTAACTAAAAATGAATGAAAACCAAATTTGAGAGAGGGAATAAAAAAGACAGTGAAAGAAATAATAATAAAGGAAATATTTTTTGTTGTCCATTTTAGAGTTCCAAAAGCGTGTGAGAAAAGAGCAAAGAAATGCGTGTAAATTCTTCATTACATTTCCAATGAATTTTGTTAACTACTCATCGCGCCTTTCTTCTTGCTTCTTTTAGTATCAAACTTTAGGGCTCTTTTTTCTTTCTTTTTTTCAATAATAAGATTAAAATCTCATCTTATTACCTAAAGTTTGGGGCAATTACTTGGTCATAATAGTTTAAATTATTTTAATTGATTTATAACTTTCTGTATGTCCACGTTCATTAACTTAGTTTGAATTATAATAGTATGTCTTTAAAATATAAATTATTTTTGTTTGAAAAAAAATAATAAACACTATAGCAAATAATAAAAAAATGATAAATATAAAATAATAAAAATGGTAGTAAATGAGATTTTGAAATAGTAGTATTGTAGCTAATTCAATAGTACAAAATAGTATTTAAGAAAAGTTCTTATGTCAAATACATTCTTAATCTCTATATTTTAAAATTTATAATAATTTAGTCTTTAACACCGACCTGTTCAACACTATACTTCGATTCTACTCTTCGAAAAGGAACATCGGCTCTAGTACATATATTTCTAACGATTTAATCTCTATCGTTAAAAAATTATCAAAATTAAGTGTCAATTTTTTATTACGTAACGACTTTGTATTAATAATTTGTAAATAAATTTGATTCTTGATCAATTTATCAATCAACATGTGAAAGAAGTTTCATTAAATCGTGCTGAAAAATAAGATACCTATAAATAGTTACAATTTGTAAAATCATTGTATTAAATTGTTACTTATTAGATCATGGAGACTACACATTTTTACAAACTTGAAAGTATACAGAGAATGATTCATTAATAACTAAAATTTAAAGAGTAAATTGTTATTTTTACGAAAGTTTGGGACTAAAATTTGTTTTTATTTTAAAGAAAAACTTATTTTGAAAGATTAAGAAGTTCCAAAATGCTAATTAGATAGAGTTAAAATATATGATTTAATTTTGAATGTTGGATTTTTTTTTCATTTTAGTCCTATTATTTAAGAAAATTTCAATTTAGTTCTCTAGTAAATTGATGAAAGTGTTGAGGGGAAATTCAAACCTACTGAATTTGTACTAACATATTAAAGATGTGTGGATTTGATTGACTTTTTTTTTGTAAGGTCAAATATGTCTTTTGCTTCTTTTTTTTTTCCTTTTCAAAATCCAGAGTATTTTGTCTTTTTTTTTAATGTTAAAATTTTAAGGAAAAAAATATTTTTTTAAAAAAGTGTTTAGATTAAAAGATATGTTCTAAATTCTAAATAATTTATTTGAAAAATATTTAGAGGAAAAATATGCTTTAAAAAGGTATTTAAAGTAGAAGATAGTTTAAACTCACCTTTGACTTATGAATTTATCATCAATTAATTATTACATTTACTAATAGTGAAAATACAAATTTTCAAAATTGTTTAAACGTGATATACTTAAATTCCTTTGAAAATTAAAAAAGACAACTTAAATTGAAAACTTTGCTATATGATATATATAAAAATGACACAATATTAAATTTTATATCTTTTGTAATAAATGAAAACACATGACATTTAACATACATACATAATTCCTTAAACATGTGAATGAATCTAAATTATTACTTTTGGGTGTCAAAAATAACTTTTGAAGTTCCAAGTGTTACAACTTTTCAATGTCATTTGATTCAATTTTAATTTCTTGGTTTGCATCATTACTAGAGTTTCTAACTTTGTTCAATCCTTGGTTTATTTGATCACCTAAGTAACTGGAATCTAACCTATCTTATGGTTAAAATCAAATTGATTTTGGAGTTGTTGGGGTTGAGTTGTTTAGGTCTTGTTTAACATGGTTTTTAGATTCAATGCCCAAAGGTTTCATATCATTAGTGGTAGACAATAGTGTCCATTAATATCTATTAACATCGTCTATAGGTGACAAATAATGATAGTCTATTAGCGTCTGTCAACGTCTACCAATAGCATTTGCAAATATATTTTTATTTATTTTGTTATATTTGAAAACAACCAAATAATTTGTCTTTATGAGATTTTCAGATTTTTATATTTTTAACGAAGTGTATAAAATGTTTTTAAACTTTCAACTATGTCTAATTGAGATATTTACCTTTTGTTAAATTAATCCTATATATTGAACCTAAAACTAGTTTATAATTTAAAAGTTGGGGCATTTTTTAAAATAGCAAAATAAATTAAAATATTTACAAGTTATAGCAAAATTTTGGATTATATCACTGATAGTCTTTTATCACTGTAGCATATCAATGACTATCAGTGATAGAATTTGCTATTAGGTTGTAAATATTTTGTAAAATCTAATATTTTTAAAACTTCCCCTTAAAAGTTTATAGAATTTAGAATTAAACAATTCATTAAACCATTTTTTTTTAAAAAAAAGTAAGGTTTAAATAATATTTTTTAACCTACATCCTTTTGTTTGATGTATTTTAGTTCCTATACTTTTAAATTGTTCATTTGGTCCCTATACTTTCAATTTTGTTTCATTTAGTCTACGTACTTTTAAAATATCTATTTTGGTCTTTATATTTTTAACTTTTTTATTCATTTTGAATCGACCAAAATGAATCAAAGTTAAAAGTAGAAGGATGAAAAATGAACCTTTTAAAAATATAAAGAATATAATAAATAAAAACTATAAACACACAAATCAAAATAATGTTTAAAGCGATAAATATAAATATAGGGTATAGAGAGTAAATAAAAAACTATGTACTGAAATAAGGTTTAATTTAAAGTTAAAAAAAGAAGAAGAAGAAGAAGAAATGATTAATATTTAAAATGGTTAATGACAGAGAAATTTGCATGGGAGGAAGAGATGAGAAGGCAAGAAGAATAAAAGTGGATTACGGCATTCCATTGGAAGATACATGGCGTATAGGTCAAGCTTTCTTCACGCGCTGGCGACACCAAAGCGCGTGCCTACTTCTCACATTCTTCATACTATTTTCCAATTCTCTCTCTTTCTTCTTTTATCAATTTCCTTTTTCTTTTACTTTTAAATATCTAAATTTCAATTTAGGACTTCTACCTTATATACTTTCAAATATGTAATTTTCATCTCTATTTGTAATAAATTTTAAATTTAGTTTTTAAAAAATGGTTTTGACTTCTATACGTCTAAATAACTCATTTCGTGTCCATATATTTTATGTATACTTAAGTTTAGCTGGTCAAAGTTTAAAATTTATAGTAAAAATATTAATAAATGAAAATAAAATAAACAGTAAACAAATACGGTTGATTACATTTAACATATCTCAAAAGTCTATAGACTAAAATTGAACAAACTTAAAGTTGTGTTTTGATTCTTTTTGTTCTCCTAATTTTCTTTTATCCTATGTTTTAAATTTTTGTGACTATCTTATGAAGGTTAGTTGTATTAAAAATTTGTTGATACTAAAATTCAAACCACGTTTTCAAAGGACTCTTCCTTATCACCAACAAAAACTTTGTTATCTATGGAGAAAGACAAAACTTGCAAAACAAATTAAAAAATGGTTCAATGCCAAAGTTAAGATAAAGAACCGTAAAATTGAGAAGAAGTCGAAAGTATATAATCTTCTAGATCTCCAATTAAGATCTTATATCTTAGATTAAGATAGTTGAGATTGGAATTATGATGATATATATTTATAATTGGAGAATGAGGTAAAGTTAAAGATACTTTTTCAATCTTAATAATAAGTGAAGACGAGACCTAATAAAATTACCTCTGCTTCTTTGATTCTAAGTATACTTTATGATCTTGTACTTATCTTATTGTTTCCCAGTTTTTGGCTTATTTGCCAACTCCATTTTCACATTCAACCATAATATGTTTAGATTTAGTAGCACATTTTTTTCCAGCTTTTTTGTTATTGTAAGCTAATGGAAGCTATAGTGTGACAATTTTATTTTTATTAAGAAATTTAGAGAAAAAAATAGGAATTTTGTTTAATTCTTTTTCTCCCTTCCTCCTAATTTTAGTATGAAATAATAATATAAAAAGAAAAAAGAAAAGAAAAACTTAGAAGCCCTCATCCGAAAATCCTTTCTTTTGTATCTTTGAATGATCTCCTTTTCAACATATATATATATATATATATATATATGTATATATATATTAATGTTAGAGTTATGGGAAAAGTAGGAGAAAGGAGGGAGGAAGAGGAGCAAGTAGAGAAGAAGAAAGGAACAAAATGAAAGTTGAAGAAGAAGAAAAACAAAAGGAGAATAGAAACAAAGTGGTTCGATGCTACAATAGACTTTTCCTTATATATAAACTTCTTTATTAGCTAAAGTTAACTTAGATTTTGGTTATGCAGAGAGCAGTTTTGAGAGATGAAGAAAAAGTTTTAAAGGTGGTAATGGCCGTGTGGCATATCACATTATTGAAATAAATGTTGTTATTATTGGTGTTATATATTTATGGCGTTATTTGTAGGTTGAACGACTTCGTTTTATATTATAATTAACAATCATTTATGTTTTCCTATTTCCATAATGCTTTGGATTAATGAACTTTTTCTTTCTTTTATTATTATTATTTAGTTCAATTTTAGTTGTGAGGTCGAATTTAGATTATACAGAATGCACCAACTTAGTGTAAACCCTTCTCTATGTAAAACCTTCACAACAATATCAACAATTCCTCTCTATTCTAAAGTCTCAATTTTTAACATTATTTTTATAAGGTTTCATCACTCAAAATTTTGTGATTAAAAATTTGAAGGTGTAGCCACATGATACTTCAAAAGTTATTTTTGTAATTTATGTTTTTGTTTTTTCTCTTAAACTACTATTACACCCTCGAACTTTCAATAATTAACAATTGAGGCTCTAAACTTAAGTGTTAAAATTGGATCTTCAAGTTTACAATAATTATAAAAATTTGACAAACAAATGATAAAAAATTGAATCCTTGAACTTAAATAATTAGAAAAATTTATACAATTATGTAAGTTTGAGTGTCAAATTTTAAATTTGAACTAAGTTTGAGAGTTTAATTTTTAATTTTGAAAGTTTAAGGGTATAATTGCAACTACCACTAGACTTTAAGAATGACTTTTATAATTTGTCCTTTTTCTGTTCTTCTTTCTTTAGTTTAAAGAATATGTGAAGCCGAAGATTAAAAAATTTGACCTCTTTTGTTGAAGGTTAATATTTTATGTTAGTTAAATTATGCGTTCTTTGTTGACAAATATTGATAGAGGTTTAAATACTTTGTTGGAAATGCTGACTCAAAGTCTTACATTGGCTAGACAAGAAGATGATATGATCATAAGTATATAGGTGAAGTCAAGTTTTCTTCATCTGTATGAGGCTTTTTAGGATGGAATTACCTTGTAAAATACATGAGAATTATGTATGCTCAAAGTGAATATTATCATTTTGTGGAAATATTTTTAGAAGGTTTTTGTCTCTACCTAGATGGTATTAAAGTCATGACTCTAACTTTAGTCATCCTATTAGAATCTTTATTTGTCAAACAAAAAATATACTTGAGCTTTAAAACCATCATAAGATTCGTGGATGAATCGAATTGATGGTATGCTCTGGCGAAGAGTGAAGGTGTTAGCTTTGAATAAGAGTTGATTGATAGAAAAAACTTAATGATTTTTTTTTTGTTCGAGAAGAGATCAATTATTAGAAATGAACCAATGTCTTACATTGATTAGATAAGAAAATGATCATATGGTTGTATATATATATGATGATGAAAACTAATTCTATCGGTGTGAGATATTTTGAGGAGAGATCAAAAGCAAAATAATGTAGTTAATACTCAAACTATACAATAAAATATCATAATTGAGACATTATTAACTTTAAAGAAAAATTACAACGTTTTGGCCGATTGAGTTGAGAGACTTTTTGTTTGTTTTGATATTGATTAACTACGCTTCTATACATTTCAACAACTTGGTTAGGTGTAAAATTTATTGCTAGTTCACTAATTTTTTTAGTACTCAACAAAGTTGTCAAAATGCTTAGGTCAGATAAATAATTGAAAAACAATCCATATATAGGAAACTATACCCAATATTTAATTATGACCCTTATTTACAATAACGAATTTCTACTTTCAAAATAATAAATTCAATTTTTAATTTTTGTATTTTATATATTAGTGTACCTTACCCAAATTCTCAATATGGATAAAAGATGCCCAAATTGGGATGATGTGTTGTGAAAGTAGCTAGAAATAGTAATGTATTAACTTGAATGTCATGTGACGTGGGAAAGAAGGTTTTGGATCTAAATATTTTCATGGAAGATCATCATAATTTTTATATAGTGTGCTTTGCTTGAGGTACATGTGCATGCCCTATTGAAATTCGCCTTATAAAAAAAGGTGAGTTATTATAAGTGAGGGTGTTGAGTAGGAAATTTTAAGACTATTTACAAATTGTCACATCATTTACTAAATTAATGATGAAAATATAAATAATTGAATTTTGGACTAATTAAAGAAATTGATATATGTCCCAAATTAAAAATTGAAGACATAAATTGACCAATTTTGATGATGTCACATGTTTTCATTATGACCGTTGGATCAAGTTAATTGTTTTAGTTCAATTAAATATTAGGGATAGTTGCAAATTTAGCAATTAGATTCAAAATAATTAAGCATATGACAACATTTTAAATTTTTTGTAAATATAGCAAAATTTGTCAAATTTTATCAATGATATCTGTCTATCATCGATAGACATGCTGCAAATATTGATCTATCACCGATAGACCATACGAGTCTATTAGTGATACAAGTCTATCAGAGATAGTTTTGTTATATTTACAATTTTTTTTAAATGTTGCTATATCTTTAATTATTATTCCTAAAATGGCTATCAATTACAATTACCCTAAATATTATTCACTTGGACTAAGTTTAATTGAGCCCAAAAAAGAGCTTAATTTAATCCAAAGGCTAAATATGACCCAAATTCATGTGGTTGAACTCATGGATTTGGTCCATGGACCAACTAGGCTCAAGCCCATAAAGCTCATCGGAGAACTCTATAAATAGAGGAGTTCTTCTCATTTGTAAGAGGGAAATTTTTGGACTCTAAAAGGTTTAGAGAGAATTCTCTCAAGAGCTAGAAGACTGCCTAACTCCTAAAGTCGACCACCCTCGAAGATTAGTCGACCACCCTCGAAGATTGAAGTTTCTTTGAAGATACAAGCTTTCTTCCAAGACTCCAACTTCAAGAACATTACGTGCTTCACTTCCTCAAATCAAGCGTAGGCGTTCAATCAACTTCACAAGAACATTACATACTTCGCTTCCTCAAATCAACGTAGGCGTTCAACCAACTTGAAGAACATCACGTGTTCTGCTTCCTCCAAATCAAGCGTAGACGTTTAACAAGAGAAAATCAGAGGATCAAATTCTAAAAATCGAACCACATCGCATCAAATCAACAAAACTACAACATCGACACTAGTTCAACTCGACAAACCAAATTTTTTCGGAAATCTCGTGCAAATAGATCATGGATATCTAGAAGTTTTGGGTTTTGAGATTTGTGTCCAAAATTACAAGAGGAAGTAAAATGGTTTGATTCTTGTTGTTACAAATAAGGTTACTCTTAACTGTAGGAAAAACAAATGTTGATCATAGTTGTGCCGTGTCAAAATGACACTGTCCTGAAAGCAAAATTCGGCGCGACCTCGTTGCTAAATCGTTTATGTCGATTGCTCCCCAAGGTTAACACAACTTTCTCAACTCATGCATGCACTCGCTTGAGTTGAGAATGGAATCAAAAGGAAAGGATTGCTCAGAGAATCAGAGGAAAAAACTAGGGTTTTGGCAAGAAGAATAAATTAACGCCCTCCAAACTTTCTTTACGTAATATATATATATATATATATATATATATATATATAGAAAGAATAATTATTAAAATTATAAAATAAATTAAATAATAATATTTATCAATTTCCAATTGAAATATCAATTAGAAAACACTACAATGATGGTCATTCCCAACAATCCCCACGAATGACTATCATTGCATTCTAGTTAAAACAGTAAGGAAGAGTTTTCTCTGAGCAAAGAAAGAAGTAGTATAAACTTAAACATCAATATCTTTCTATTTGAATTGATGTGTGCTGAGATGGGGCAACAATTCAAATCATCAAAAGTAAGTTAATTGCCTTTTAAACTTTCGATAACAACGGTTGAGACCCCCACAACACGTTTTACTTCTTAAATTTCCATTGATTTCGCAATAAAGTGTATCACAATAGACCACTCAAAATTGTGCTAGTTAAAGCCATGCACATAGAACCTTGGGTCAACGTGAAAGCTCTAGAAAAAAATCCTTAAAATTTTTTCATAGAAGGCGGCCACACCCTCACAATCACATTTATTGCTCCATCAAGTCTATCACAATAGACCACTCAAAACTGAGCTATGAAGGCTTCATATCTAGTCCATATCAAGACCAACTTCATCAAGTCTGTCAAAGACAAACCACTCAAAACTGAGCTATGAAGATTTTCCAATTATCCATCAAGTCCATATCAGGACCACCCAAAGAAGGGCTATGGAATTTTTAAAGGTTTTAATTTCATCCATCAAATCCATTTAAGGATTGCCCACACGTGGCTATGGACCATCAAGCCTACTGCAGTAGACCATCCAAAAAAGGGCTATGAACCATCAAGCCTACCCAAGTAGACCACCCAAAGAAGGGGCTACAGACCATCAAGTTTATCGCAATAGACCACCCAAATAACGGGCTATGGACCATGAAATGTTTGAATCTCATACTTGTTGAAAATCCTAGAATTACTCTCCTTGTTAGGCCTTTGGAGAGATGTTTTAAAAAGTTCCTCAGACCTTACATACTTCGAGAAGATAATTCTTTCATTCAACTATCATTTCACAACTTCATATTCAGGGGAATTTGCCTTTTATTGCCATAACATACTATTCTTGGCAATCTCTGAGTATGGATCTCAATAAAATTATACTAGTATAAATCCCCCCACAATGTGACATCTCTCATTAGGCTTCTATATCATTCATACTCATGTCCCCATACAATGGTACACTTTTCATTAACAACACGTATCCACTGGTAAGGCTTACTTCGTAATTCTAAGTTACCTGGTTTGCATACATTACCTCTCTAAGTATGGTAGACAATAATTAAAATGCAAACCAAAATCTATTGTAAAACCTTAAGATATCTTAATAAATGACAAAGAGCAGTAAAATGATCTTAATCAGGATTATGTGTATACATGTACTCAATCTTCTTACAACATATGCAATAATACATATTGTACAGTTTATCAAAACATAGTACTTTCTATAATCCTTGCATATTCAGATTGAGAAACACTATCTCATTTATTTTCCTTAAGGCTCATACTAGCATCATAAGATGTTCTTACTAGAGCATCATTAAAATATAAAATCTCTTTAATAGCATTCAGTGTGTGATTGATATAAATTAAAACATTCTCAATAATACTCAGTGCATCACATTTAGTCTCACATAAATCTTTCACTTCAAAATGTGATAACTTTATAGCATTACTAACATTTATGTTTGTATCACATAAATTACACCAATGTACAAACATATCGTCAGACAATCAACTCCAAGCAACCTTTTGTAAACACATATATCAGCAATTCACTTCACAAGACATTGTTTACTAAATTGTTGTTAAAGTTTTTCTCATTAAACTTTTAGAAACTAGTTAAAGACCGTAAAGAAATTTGACTCTCCCAAGTTACCATTGAGGAATATCTTCTTTACATACACTTGATGTATTAGAAGACCACATACAACTACAAAAGCTTTTAAGGCGCTCTACGGTGGCTAATTTAGTCATATGAGAACAAGAATCAAAACATTCTAAATTCTACATTTGATTCAAAATATTTTTCATAAGTCTAAAGTTGCACCTATGTACTTATGATCAGTTTCCTTATCTAATGTGGGACTTTGGTCGCATTCCCAACGATCCTCCCCTCGAAAAGTTCCAATTGAACCTCCCCTATAATAGACACTCATCCATTTAACTCTTATCTAGCTAGGTTAACTCCTCCTCTCTAGAACATATTGCTTTTTCAGTAAAGCTCAACCATGGATAACAACATTACTACTTTTAAGGTTCCACTACACCTTTGTTCGACCTGAGGATTATATTATCAGATGATGTGACTATGATACCACTTTTAAGGATAACTTAGGGTATAAGTCCTCGTGCCTTATAAGATATCACATATTTGATAGCTTAAGACATTATCTTAAACTTCCATAAAATCTTATGAGCTTCATAAACATAAATCACAAACACCATAAATTTAGTTCCATCAATTTTCTCATTTGAGTTTTCATTCCAAGTCTCTTAAATCATGCCTTCAATTGAATGACTTAGTCAAAACAAAAAATCATTCTAAAATAAATTCATAATAAAATTCATTCACACAGTAACCATTAAAATATAAATAATGCACTTATATTATATAGATTTCAAGCCAAAATATCAAGATAGTAACATAATAAATTTGATCGATCATATATACTCATCATATCTCAGTAAACGTGAACATTATTCAAAGACAAAACCTAGTCACAATAAATGAAACCCTATGGTAGGCTTCTACAACACAATTTCAGAAACTATAAAACTCAAGAGAAAAGAAAAAAAAAACTTTTCAACCAAATCGATCTTTTCAAGACCAGACTACTAATTACATTATAAAACTTTAACAAATAGACAACGAGCACACCATTGTTCTCTGATTGAAACTATTCGAATTAGATCTTCACACACCATCCAATAACGCTATCACAGGTATCATCCCAATTCATATGCACCAACAAAGCAATAGTTTTTAGCATTAAAACAAAAAGGACGGTTGATTTACCACTCCAATTTAGAAGATCATAAAAAAAAATTCACTCACTATAATAATAAATAACACAAATTCTCAATCATAATACCAGCAATAGAAACACCAATGCCTGACAACCACCTCTTTCAATCATCAAACTCCCGTTAATCAACCACTAAATGAAAATCAATCGAAAAAAGAAAATGTAAATTGCATATCTATCTATATTGATATATAGATAGGTCGAGACTATAATTATAAACATACGTGAGTCCTAGTGATTAGTGCTCCTATTATTTTGACTCAATGACCGGAATTCCAATACGATAGACGACGACAGTGAAGTGGTCTGTGAGCCGCTAGGTCAAATAGAGCACCATAGAGACCTCCCGATTTCGCTCCGTTCACCACTCTGTTCCAAGATTAACACAACCTTTCACTAGTAGAAGTGAGGAGTGAAAGAAGTAGGATTTTTGGCAACAAGAAGAACTAATTTTCTAGATTTGATCAGTATTTAATAAAATTTTGCTTTCAGATTGTAGGAAAAACAAATGTTGATCGTAGTTGTGCCGTGTCAAAATGACACTGTCCTGAAAGCAAAATTCGGCGCGACCTCGGTGCTAAATCGTTTATGCCAATTGCTCCTTAAGGTTAACACAACTTTCTCAACTCATGCGTGCACTCGCTTGAGTTGAGAATGGAATCAAACGGAAAGGATTGCTTAGAGGAAAAAACTAGGGTTTTGGCAAGAAGAATAAATTAACGCCCTTCAAACTTTCTTTACATTATATATATAGAAAGAATAATTATTAAAATTATAAAATAAAATAAATAATAATAATTATCAATTTCCAATTGAAATATAAATTAGAAAACACTACAATGATGGTCATTGCCAACATTAATTCCCAACATTAACTACTCATTTTCAATGAAGAGGTTATATAGCTTAGAATGATAAATAAAAAATCTAAGTTATATAAGCTAGTCACTCCTAGTTCTTAACACAATTCATTTTAGAATTAGATTGATCAAAGTAAATCTATTGAATCAATTTAAACATCACATATAAGAACAATTTGAAAACTACAACACCAAAAAGGTTGAAGCAAAACACAACGTTATTTTGAGTATCATTATTTGCGTTTTCAAAATCTTGAAGTTAATGAACATTCAAAGGTTCAATAACCCCAAAGTCATTAAAAAACACTATTAAACGATGGTTAAATATACAAAACATAAAAATGTAGAGTATTATTCCAAATAGTATTAAATAATATCTCCTTTAGAAGGCAACAAACTTAATTTGCACCTTTGACAATGTTCAACCTCACAAATTCCAACGTAATACATAATTGACAATATTTTCTTCACAATTTCTTTCGTCCTGATCTATACATAAATTTTAGTTGGAAAATTTGTCTCTTCTTGTCAATTAGATAGTCTTTAAAGATTCAGTATGTGAAATATATACTCTTAAATTTTCCTTATCATACTTCTTGTAATAGCTCATTTGAATACATGCAATGAAGCAATGGTTTAGATTCACATCATATACTTGATAATCCAAAGGAAAATGTACATATACTTGAAATAGTTAATGGGAGATCTCAACATTGCAGGAAGAGATATATACAAAAAACGACACCAAACCAAGTTTCCATATACTTTACCCTCTTGTGTCATCTTCAAATTGGCAACCTCCCCTTACCTTATTCTTTTAAGCTCTATGTGCACATGGCGGAGTGAAGTGAAGATTAGTTATTTGATCATTAAGCGAATACATAAATATAAAAATGCCACTCTCAAATATACTAATAATTTTTTATTCAGATTCTATCTTGTTTTGTATTTTTTTTTTTTTACTTTGGTTCTACTTTCCTAGTTATCCAATTTTAGTATGCAATTTCGGTGAATCTAGAATGCAATCATTTCATTTTTTTTTTATTAAAATTGGCTGAATAAAGATAATAATAACAAAATTTTGACAAGAATATATATATTTAAAATTAATATATAATTTATAGGGAGAATGTTAATAAAATTATTTCTCACTAAAATTATATGAACAAAAATAAAATTTAAGCCTTTGAAAGTCAAGAGATCAAATGGAATGAAAATTACATCAATCAAAATGATATTTTAAACTTTTTTTTTTTTATTATTATTATTATTAGTGTCTTTTATTTTTAGTCCTATTTTGTTTTCTCATTATTTTCTTACTAATCCTATCATCTTTCATTTGACTTCCTAATTTCCTCAATATATATATATATTTTTTACTTTAATATATTTATGTATTCACCTAGTGTTAATTAAATTATGCTCGTTTCGATATTTTTATAATATAACAATTGTGGAATGGAGACAATATACAAAATGAACATATAACAAAATCACTAGACGTAAAAATGTGTGCCATAAATGGTTTTTGTGACACATATTTTTGCATCCTTGAAGCCCCTGCAAAGATAGTACATTTAATGACACATCCAAAAAAGTCGTTACTAATGCATAAACGACAATGAATCAACATCAGTGATCACTTTGTCGACACATTTTCCACCTGTCACTATTAATTTAATGTCAACACAAAGAAATTGTCGTTGTTGAGATCCAAATTGGTTAAATACGGTAACGTTTTTGTTATTGACAACAAAAATTTTTGTGTGTGTCATCAATTGGCTTTTGGTAACATTTTATTACTGTCTACATTTACACTCTCATAACCCTTTTTTTTTGTGTGTAATTACATAATTCTACATTTTTCTAGAGTAAAAAAAAATCAATTATGGATTGTCATTGTAACAACCCAACTTTACTAGAAGGTTGAGGTCATTACTATTTAAATAAGTATAGTTTTTTTTTTTAAAGGAAAATTAATTTATAAGTTGAGAAAAAAATTTTAAATAATAAAAATAAATAAGTAAGTAAAGTGATAAATCAAAATACTAGTTCGGGCCCATAAAATAAAAGAAATACATAAAATAATTGAAGTTCTAAAATAAACCAAAGATATAATTACTAAAACATAAATGCGGAAAAACTGAACTATTCCCTATGGCGATCCACGATCACTTCTTATCATTCGCCAGCTTGCCCTTGCCTCTCCCCTTACCTGAAAGTTTAACATTAAAAATAGTGAGTATAAATTTATACTCAGTAAGAGCCCCATATTTAGTCTCACTATGTGTTGTTAGTCTCTTTGTTAGAGTCCTGTAATAAAGTACCACGCCCTATGGTGCTCCCGAACGCACACTATCCAGTAGTCCCACCGGGACTGAACTGGGCCCTCGGTGAACCCGAAGGAAACACCCTAAAGGAGAGTCGGACTGTAAGTGATCCCGTCGAATCACGTCTCAATAACTCCACATACATATATAGGGGGAACCTTGATGGACCCCTCGTGGTACGACTCTAACCGGCAGACCAAGAACACTATAGGCTATACATGCTCAACATAATACCAACATCTTAGCTCAAACACACATAACTCAAAAAATAACATAAAATCATATCATACACCAATGGTGCTGCATCTCAATCAAAAGGGGAAAAAATCTCTTACCTGGAGATCTGCTAAAATAATTCACTGGTTGATAGTCAATTCCTCCCAATACTCAGTCCTAAACATAAACAAAATTAACATTAATAATTTTGTCAACTATCACTCTACTGTTTAATTAAGCAATCAAACTTATCCAAGCTTACCCCAAGATTAGGGTTGAATCCAACACAACCCTAAATGGAACAATTCACAGTCTCAGTTCCTCCAATTATACTCGTTCCTTCAAGAAAACATAGATCCACTTAAATCCATAACTGTATTCATTTGAGACAAAATAGGTAATTAATGGGAGTACCAACACAATCAATATTAGCCAAACTCACCAAAGTGACTCCAAAACAAGGAACGGCTCGGCAGGGCAGTCGGCTCGGGCGCGCGGCTTGCGTACGGCTTACACGACACAGCTTGGATCCAACGAAATGCAGCTCACGTGGCTCGACGAAGGGACGCGGCTCAGACGTCAACGGCAGCTCATGCGGCTTGGTGAAGGGGCGCGACTTAGGCTCAAAACTGACGGAAATGCACACGATCGGCTTAGACACGGGTGAAGCACGCGGGGCGGAGAAGGCTTCGTCCGGGCGATCGTCGTCGTGCAGAGGCTGCGTCGGTCGTGAGATTCGCGGCGGCCGGAGGTGCACAGTGAAAGGGCTGCAGCTAGGGTTCTAATCGTGAAGGGAAGAAGAAGATGGAGTGCACACAATCCAAGGAGTCCTATTTAATAATAAATATATTATTATTATTCCTCTTCCCTATTCCTATTTAATTTTCCCTCTCTCTTCATTAATAACCATTCATCACCTCTTTTATATTTTTCCTTAATAATTATATCATTCCATAATATAATTATTCTTACTCCTCCACAAATTAAAACAATTTCACAAATAACACCCAAAATTAAACAAAATAAAATGATAACAAAAATAACCTAATAGTTTTGGGGTGTTACAATCATGAGACGCGTTTTTCCAATAATTTCTCATACAATTTAAAGAACTAAATACCAATATATCTGTAAATTGATTATGTAGATAATGAAAATTTAAATTACATTGTCAAAGCAATATTTGGTAATGGTTTTACGAGCATCCATTACATATAAAAGCATTACAATGAAATATGACACATATCATTAACAAAAAAAAAGCGAAAACTAACATATCTATTACAACATGTTTCTATATGGTTCACGAATTCCTTGAAAACCTACCAAATCATAAAAAACGAATGTTAAGTACATGCCAATATTGAAGATTTCTTACAATGCTAAGTACATGCCAATATAAGTCATTTTTTTACCTATATTTGTACCTCATTGCAACATTTAAGCCTTTTAACATCAATAGTCCCCAACCAAGGGTAAAACAAACTAACAACTGAGACTCCATCCATACACATAAAAAAACTTAGTAAAAAGCATAAAAGAAGAAATAGTTTGCACAACAACCATATCAGTGTCCAAATAACTCAAAATTAGTCTCACTAGCTCCTTAATTTTCAGCATCTTTTAGGGAGCTAATCCATAATGTCTTTTAGGCTTTTCCTTCCTAAGAAATACCTCTGTATTAAGCTTGCTTACAAAGACAATATAATTGCTAACTTACTCAATGAACAAGCAAGTAAAACTCACATACGAGAATTAAAAATTCAAATTCCAAAATATTTGAAAATATTTTTATATTCTTGGCTACCCAAACAAATTTTAATGAACATTCATTATCCTTGTTGTGAAAAGTAAATTAGAAGCAATAGAATTATATTTTATTTTTAACGTTAACTGTTTGTTGGATGATCTTAAAATGGAAACCAATGATATTATAAATATAGTTGACTTTACAAGTGAGAGAAAAACACGTACGTTGGAAAGGAAGTGATTTCAAAGAGGAAATGGGAGAATGATTCAAAACTATGCTAGAAAATAATTACGGCTTTCACTAACTATTTTATTTTTAATGTTTTCTTTTCTAGCTATTTTTCTTCATTTTAAAATAACTAGGCTAGTTTTAAAATTAATATAATAAATTTTAAAAAGAGATTATTTTGAGAGGTTTTTTAAGAAATAGAACAAAGCGCAAAAATATTTACACCGTGTAGAACAATTTTGAAAAAGAAAAAAACTCGCAAGTCCACAACGTGAAATAACAAAAATACCCCTGCAATTAATCAGTCACACACGCGTGAAAAAATGATTTTGTACCTCGTTCAAACGATCTCGAAGCAACGATCTCTTAGCAATGATCTCTTAGCAACGATCACGTAGCAAGTCTAAACGATCTTCTACCAAATCAAAACGATCTATTAGTGATAGTGGTCTATCTCTATCTATCTAGGATAGACAACTGATCGTTTAAATATTGGCACATGATCGTTTAGATCTTGTACCATTATCATTTAGATCTTGTGCTAAGAAGAAAACAAAAGATTAGAAATGAAGAAGAAGAAAGAAATTAGTAAATATTTACATAAATAATCATAATATTGTAAAATGAAGAATAAGTACTAATATGAAGAAATTAATCATATGAAGAGGAGATGAATAAATCACACAGAAGAAGAAGAAGAAAAATAAAAAAAAATGTCAGCATTATTCAAGGGCAAACCTGAAATTTATGAAAATATCATGGGCTTTTTTATTTTGTTACACGGACCGTAAATATTTTGGTGTTTGAAATATTTATGAAAATCAATCTTATTTTAAATAACAAAACGGTTTAAAATACATTTATAATTTATAAATATAACAATTTTACTGATAACAGATTGTAATAGACTTAGATAGACAATTAAATGTCTATATCGCTAAAATGATAGATGTTTATTTTATTGTATTTAATAAAACATCTAATTTATAATTTTTTTTAGAATTTGAATAGGAATTCAAGTACTTGTTTTTTTAAAATAAATAGAAGAAAGAGTTTAGGAAGAAACACACATAAATTTTAGAAACAAGTATTTAAAATCTAATTAAACAAATCTTAAAATTAGTTTACATCGTTATGTTTAAAAAAATTAATGGAAAAGGCTTTAAAAAAATGTCATTTTTGTTGTTAGTAAATAAAAACATACCATTAATATTGGTTTATAAAATATTTGAAAAGTTGTATTGATACTTTTAAGCTTATAAAAAAAGTTTTCTAAACATTTAGTAAAATAAAATATAATTAAATTTGGAAGGAAAGTGTCATCCACGAGAATGTGAAGGCGCGTAGTTAAGCCTTACCTCAGCTTTGGATTGAGACAGTTGTTTTATGAGTCAAAGTAGAGAGTAGATTTTTCACACAATAAGTTTCGAATCTTTTATTTTGATTCTCTCATCCGCCAATGGATTATTATTGTTACTATTCTTATTTTCAGATAAATCAATAATGCTCCAATTTCCCTTTTCAATTACTTCCAAACACACATTCAAATTTTCAAATTTTTCATCATCATTTTTTCATTTCTGTTTCTCAAAATTTAGAAATTTCCTAAAGTTATTTAAAGGGAAAAAGAAACTTATTAGTCTCTATGCCTAACTTCTATTTGCTTCTTTAATTTCAAAATCTTATGCATTTCTAAATTTCAATTTATTTTTAAATATTAAAATGTTATATGTTTACTTTTAAAATCTTAGTTTTATTTCAATTTGGTATATAGATTTCAAGATTTTACATTGTTTTATCCCAATTTTTCATTAAATACTCACTTTCAAACACTGATATAAAATTTATTAATTAAATTAAAGCAATTACGTAGTAAAAAATAAATTTTAATTTTAAAATTGATGATAAATCTTAAAATTTGATTAATTATAATTCGATTAATTATTTGAAATTAATTAACTTGCATCAACACCCAAAATGAAAAATAAGTAATTAGTGAAACATTAAGATTAGAAATGTAAATATTGAAATCTAATATCAAATTGAAATAAAACCCTTATCAAGATAAAATTAAAACATTTTGAAATTTAGAAACTAAATATAAGAACTAAATGTATATCACTTTGAAATCTAAAGGCAAAATAGAAACTAGACAAAAAAAATCACGTGCTAAAAAGATATTTTTCCTCTATTTAAAATATAAAGAAAAACTCCCCATTATTATTCGATATTTTCAAAACCTTAAATGAACTTGTTTTTAATTATTTGTTTATTAGTAAAATGCATGATCAATAGATGTATTTTTAAATACATACCAAATGAAACGAAATAGTAACAAAATTTTAAATTTTATCAAGGATAGACGATCAGTGCATTGGTAGCCATTAATAAAAATTTGTTAGTCACTATTATCGATACTATTATCGATAGAATTTAAATTTTTATATATTTTATAAATATTTTAAGTAGTTTTGTCATTTACGATAATTTTCTTAATGAATATATAAAAACTTTGATTAAAATATCATTTTATAGTCCTTACACTTTCAAGTTCAATTTTAATTTTCAATTTTAGTCTCATACTTTAAAACGTCTAATTTTAGTCTTTGTACTTACATAAATATCATCCATCCACGATAAATTTTTATCAAAATTAGTTAGATAATAGTAATAATTAAAAAATATATATATATAATAGTTAACTATAAAAGAGGTATATTTTCTTCTAACTAAATTCATTTAAAATATATATATATATATATAAAAGAAATAATATATCATATTCTCACATTATTCTATTTTTTCGTGTAGTTTCGTTGTTTTGGATGGATAACAAAAAAAGAAAAGTAAAATCACTTTGAAGAAAATAGCAGAACCCCCATTCAATTTGTATGTTTTTTTATTAACTTACTAAAGCATTTGTATTAATATTTTATTCTAAAAGTTATATTTCGTTGTTTAAAAGCTTTGATAAAGATTATGTATATGATATATGACTTGGTATATATGTCGTTGGTGAACGTGAATGTTAAGTTCTATATTATTTGTTTAATATAAATATGCTGTGTTTCAGATTATTTGGGAGCCGTACATAGTTATCACGAATAGTTTGTCGAATTTTTGTACGAACGATCACAACATATGGTAGACAGTTAGTCCTCTTATATATTTTTATATCAGTGAGTGGCATTGTGACGACCCAGACTTTTCGGACTGACCGTCTAAGTCGTCAATTTGATACAAAACCGTTTGTTGACAAAAGACATAGGAGGATTCAGTTAAAACCGTAAGAAAACGAAGGGAAATTTTAATCGGGCCCTATTTCAAAAATACAAAATTTCAAATGTTGTTTACAAAAAAATTTAACTATTTGTAGACTTAGTTAAATCAAAATATTTTCAAACCGTCAGCGGAAGCAGTTTAAAGACAGTCCCCTATGGCAATTCACAAGTCCTTCTTGTCCCTCGTCGGTCTGCCCCTCGTGTTACCTTTGCCTGAAAAGTTAAACATAAAAAGGGTGAGTATTAATATACTCAGTAAGGGACCCACTACTGGTCCCGTTCGGGAAAAAATAAATTATTAGCATCCTATGGTGTACCATGCACAGTCACAGTCTTGTGATCCCGTAGGATGCACATATCAGTCTAGTGCTCCCGAAGGATGCACATATCAGTCTAGTGCTCCCGAAGGATGCACATAAAGGGGATGATCCCGAAGGACACCCGCAGGGTAACTATCCACTAGGAAACTAATAATTTATCCCCTCAGTCCCTTCTAAACATCTTAACAGTCATGCTCAATACAGTCAAATTTCCTTATCACATAAGCTCCCCATTTAACCTCGAACGACCATATTATCCAAATTTCACCCAAGGACAGTCAAACATATCACTACATCAGTCATCAACATAAATAACCCAGCAGTCACAACATACGCTAGATAACAAGTCCACGTCAATCCATACATACATATATAAGTTTCATTCAGTCAAGCACAATATACGTTAAACTTTCAGTCCACACCCAAACAAACATCATAAACGTCATCCCTACTCCGTCCAGATATAACATTCAGTCCATATAGTCAATACATCTTAATTTTTGTTATTGAGTCCAGTAGAAAATCCCTTACCTCACTCTTATGCGATTTCTTCGATCGAACTAAGTCCAATAAGTCAAATCCTAAAACATAGGCAAACATAAGATCAATATCTTTCTACACAATTTCGTTCACCCAATTTACCCCAAGTGTGAATTTGGCAACTTACCCAAGCCGATGGAAAAATCGAACTCCACTTCAATCCTCTGGAAACATCAAGGATTCATTCCTTGATTCAATATGTTCCTTAAAAAATTTTAGCATATTAAGCTCAACGGTTAACATTTAACGATAAGCACTAAAACAACTGAACCCACACTTTAACCTTACCCAAATCTATCACCCAAAGGTCCACGGCAGGGCAGAAGCGGCGATCGAAGGAAAATCACGCGCGATTGGAAGGGAACCGGTGCAGCTGTCTCACGCACGAAGACAGGCGCAAAAGAGGAACGACGAACGGTTGTTCGTGAGAGGTTTCAGCTCCGTTGAGGATGGCTGTTCACGCGCGACTTTAGTTGAACGGAGAAGGGGAGACGCGGTCGGACGGGTTTCGGCTTCAGGTGAACGGAGATGGAAAGATGCGGCTCGGTTCCAGGACGGCGGCGGACGGAGACGCAAGGAGACAGCTCGGCCGGCAGCGTTCCTCAACGCTTGAAGCAGAGACACGACGACGCAGCGGCTGGCTGGGAGATGCGCGGCTGCTGGGCTTCGTCGGAAAGGCTGGGACGGAGGCAGGCGGCTGCGGAGGGAGGAACGGCGGACAGATCTGATGAAAGGGGGGGTTTCGGCTGGAACCCTTCGCATACGGATGGCGGCGTCGCGACGGGGCTGGGCGGCGGCTGGGATGCGTGCGGTTCAGTTTCGTCGGACGGAAGGGAGAAAAGGAAAGGGGGCTGACGGCTAGGGCTAGGCGGACGGAAATACGGAGAAGAAGAAAAGAAAAGAAAAATGGAGGGGGGGGGCTGCGCACGGGAGAAGAAGAAGAAAGGGAAAGAAAGAAGGAAAAAGAAAAGAAAAAGAAAGAGAAATTAATTAATATTATTATTATTACCTTTTTTTTTTTTTTTTTTAAGGGCGTTACAGGCATCATCCTGATAGAACAATCAAACAATTTTGGTCTCAAACAAGACGTTCCGCTTGATTGTAATAATTAATCACTTTTGCACAACATTTAACTAGAGAACTGTTGATTGGTCTGATGGAGTTACTTATTTGGTAATGCAATGGCTAAATTGCATAACATTGTTGCTATGGAGCCTCTGATTGGACAATTTGATATGGATCAATTTAACTCAAGAATACATCCATTGGTATAAAAATATAACGAGACTATATATCACCCGAGCTATTGTAGGTCATCTGGTACGTATTTAAATATTGTATAATTATTTTTATTATAAAACTATTTTCAATATTTTCTAATTCATTTAACAGAGATTGAACAACAGTAAACTTCGTGATGTTATAGATGATCCTCAACAAGTCCTAGATATATGCAACGATAACAAGCAATACATGGTGAATATACACTATATATATGATGTATACACATTGTACCTACACTAGTTCAAAGGATATGTGCTCAAGTGCAAGAGCCTGAGTCGGAAGAAGTTGACCAGCACGTGAAAGAAGTGCCTCCTGTGACACAAATACAAAGTGAGACTGGTTACACGTTAGTTCAATGATGATGATGCCAACATTTGGAAGAGGATATTATGATTCAGGAGTCGGTAATCGTCAGACTTCGGAACATGATATTAATATAGACCGAACGAATTACTTGTTGGGGTGTTGATGTCCTAAATCTCGTTGTCTTATAGTTTGTAATTGTATATATCATACAAACATTTTATTTATCTCACACTTTATTTTATTAGACATTTAGTTGTATTAACCCACAAAACCAATAAACTAAAATTCAAGGTTATCTTCTGTAACCTAAACATGTATGTGGAGACATACAAGCGAATCATGTTTGAGTGATAACCTAAATGGTTTATAGTAGATGGATAAGGTTTCCAAGCTTATCCTGGTGATACTACGAATACAACTTGTTTTGTAGTTGTTACAATTGTTCTAAAGTGCTACAAATGATTTGATCCTAATCATTCATGTTGAGACATTAGAGCAAGAGTATTCTATACAAAGTGTTTGTATAAGATCGGACCATGAAATGAATAGTCTCTCTTATTAACACCGTTACTAGTTGATACCACATTTCACAAGGATGACCATAGGTGACTTAACCTGAATCCTGAGTGAAGTTGTGAACTCCTGCCTATGAAGGTGGTCATTTGATTTGCATTGGTGTGAGTGGTCTATGTCGTCGATTTAATATGCCTACTATTTTGGGGATTCATTTGATTGAGGAGCTGCAAACACAGCTACATAAGAAGAAATTTCTATAGATAAAGTAAGTAGAGAAATTGCTCTCTTAATGGTTGATTTCAGGGCATAAAAAATGTGGCGCTACACCTTCTCTTCGCCCAAGAGAAGTTCAATTATAGTGAGACTATAATTTATTGTTCATTAGAGGAATCAGTAGTACTTAAGGAGTTAATTAGATGTAACTACAGGGGCAAAACTATAATTTTTGGCCTAGTTGTACTTACAAGCAATTTGTGAAAGGTCATTGTACTGTTAATTGGTTGTATCTAATGGACATACAAATATATCTATAGTAAGAAGAGTGCAATTGTTAATCTTTAGTGGAACGGATGTTAGTTAATGAAGTTTAATTAATTCATCTCATATCATTGGAGGTTCAATATGTAGGTCCATAAGGTCCCTTGTTAGCTCAATAAGAATAAATGAGAATCAAATTTATTTTGGTTTAAATTGATTAAAGAGAATAAATTGTATATAATACCATTAATATAATGTATTTCATACATTATAATATACAATTTTTATGAGAGAAGTAAATATTTGAATATGATTCAAATAATAATAATATAAATAAGATTCATAAATAAACTATAGGTAAAAATTAATATGAATTTGATTCACATTAGAACTATAAGTAATATGAGAGATCTAAATCATTAGTTATATTATATATGATAATATAAAGTTTATATTATATCTTATATTATATGAAGTATAATATTGTTTATATTATATATATATTATTTTATTTTATTTTAATTAATAGAATAACTTCCACATGAGTGAGAGGAAGAGAGAGGAGGGGTTATTTGATAACTTCTCCTCCATCTCCCTCCATTGTTTTTTATAAATCTTTTTTATTTTTCAAATTGAATTTCATTTACATGGCTTTCACTTTCGCTACGAGAATTCCATTCCTTCGTTACTAATATATATATATATATAAAATGGGCAAAGACTGGCCCAGACCCACCAAATTGTAATGTTGAAAAAAAAAATGGTAATGGGTAAGTCTGGAAGACTCACCAATTGTATAAAAAGAAATTGATTAGGTCCAATGTTGAAGAGAAAACAAAATAGCAATATTACTATAAATAGTTTTGAAAACAAAATTATTTATATAATTTTTTCGGATGAAAATGATATTTTAGATACAACTTAATGGTTTTGAATTTTTTGCTATTAAAATTGTTTGTTTTCTCTACAAGTTACCTTTTCATAAAAGAAAAAGTATATATTATAATCTTAATAAAAGTAGGAATCAGAAATATTTATATTTTTATCGATGAAAAAAGAAAAGATTACAAGTAAACTTTTCTTGCCTTTTTTCTTTTTTTCCGTTTGGAATAGCAAGAAGTATGAAATATTAAATAAAAAAAATTATACTAATGTTATGCAACGAATCTAGTTCTGTCGCTTTATACTAATTACTTTTTGTTTAATGAAACATAATTTATTTTCATAATTCTTTTATTCTCCAAGATAAACTAATCACCGTTAAAATACACATATGACACTATTTGATGATTTTAAACTGAATACTATGATAACTAAATAGCCAATAGAAAGTTAATTCATGGGTAAAATAGCAAATGGGACATGTTTAGTGCACAAAACATCACTTTAAATACTTTAAAATAATTATGGGAGGATGTTTAATGTAGGAAAAAGTCGAGGCTGCCAAACAAAAAAAAAAGACAAATCCTTTGATACGACGAGTTGATAGGTTAAAAATTGTATCCAAACAAACTGAAGATATTCAACTAGTCATACACCTTCATCATTATAACTCATTAACATTATATTGTTAATAGCAAAATAAACAGAGAAAGTTAGAACAAATTTTTGGAGGTTTAAAAGATTGAAAAACTGAAATGGAATTAACTTGAAAAATAAAAGTAAAGAAAATTTGTAGGAGTTTTTGAACCCTAGAAAGTAAAAGGCGGTTAAGGGAAGGTGTTTTTTAAAGTGAAAATTGACAACTAAGAATGTTGGTGGGAATCAACGTCGTAATTAGTGAAGAATACTAAAGTTCCCTTTTGTTTTACCAATGCACCCAAATTAATAGACAACTTATTTCCTAAACAATAAAATAATAATAACACCAACATATTTTGTTATGCCCAAACAATATTTTAACTCATTCAACAATCAAGATAAACCCAAATTTTATAAAGTGAGCATGAGGTTGCAATATTCTTATAAGAAAATTCTCAACAAACTGAGGAATCAAAGTTTAAGGTTAGCGTCCATAATTCAAACTGTGGGTTCATGAGCTACCACCCACTCGTGACTACTTCTCGTTGTTTTTATTTATTTTCTTTTTAATGTTTTTCAAATATCAATAAAAAATTTGCTCTTTATTTTTCCACCTTGTTTTAATGTTATTCTTTTCTTTTCTTTTCTATATCTTTATGTTCAAACAAGATTGTATTTTATTTTCTTTCAACATTAATTTTTTTTGTTTTGAGTCTTTGGATTTTTTAATTTAATTTTGGGGGTTTTTTTAAAGAATAATAATAACTGGAACAAAAAAAAAACTAATAAAATAAAATTAAGAGAAATTGTATTGGTTGGCAAATTAGTCTAACCATTTTGCAAAAATATCTTTAAGGTTTGTGATTTTGCAAATATAACAAAAATAATCAAATCCATGCTTTTATATATGTGAGCTAAGCTTTATTTTTTAGAGACATTTTTAAAAATAGAAAAATAAATTAAAATATTTACAAATTATAACAAAATTTTGGATTCTATCAATGATAGTCTTCTATCACTGTAGCATATCAATGACTATCAGTGATAGAATTTGCTATAAATGGTAAATATTTTGTAACATTTGCTATTTTTAAAAATTCATCTATTTTTTTACCATTTTCACAAATAATAAAATATGTGTGTTATAGACTTAATTATTATAACTTATTTTACCATTTTTGTAAGTGTCTCAAATAATTTTATGTTTTAAAAATTGATGACCTAAAATACAAAATAAAAAAAAACTAAGTAGTTATTGTATATAGAACCTAGAAAACTAATCTTTGAATTTTCTTTTTAGTATTTTTAGAATTTAACTAAAAAATCAAGTTTTTTTTTCCTAAAATATGAATCATAAAATGAAATATATGCATAAAAGTCAATATAAAATTGTTACCTACCCACATTAAAAATTTCAAAGGGCAGAAAGACCTTGGGATATTTATTTATTTATTTGTTCTTTGTTTTGTCTCTTCTTTCATCTTCTATAACTGCAGATTTGTTTGCTTCATTTTCTATGATTTATTTTTTCTTTCTTTTCACTATGAGATACAAATGTTTCATTTTTGTAATTATTATCAATGTATTTCGTTAGTTGAAGACACCACAATTGATTGATCAAGTTACAAACTATATTATTTTAGATAATAATTTTCAAAATTATAATATTATTTAAAAATTAAAAAAATTGTAGTAGAAAACACAAAAAAAGGAGTTGTTTAGCAATGAAATTAATAAATCTAAAGTTAAATGGGTTTGAGTTAATGAGTTTATTTTTGGGTGTTGGATTGCACTTTAAGTTAAGACTTTTTTGATAAATGGTAAAAATTAGAGAAATATGTAAATTGAGTTATTGAATGAATGTGGGAGATAGGGTAGAGATAAAATTGTTGGATAAATTTCCAAATATCAATAGTATTTAATATTTGAAATTGTACACAAATTTCAATAGTACTTACAATTTGATATTGATTAATTGTTTAGGGAATGTTTATTTATTTGTTTATAGTTTTAAGAAGAAACCTCGTAAGTAGTGGCTATGAACATTGGGACGTATGGTTGAAATGCCAATATTATTAAAATAAGGAAAAACATATTTAATAACACGAGAAAAATAGAGGCTCAACGAATTCCCAAAACCACTCTTCTTATTCTTCCATTAAATACACGGGAGTCTTTTAAAAAAGTGCAAAAATATTTATATTATATATCACAATTTTTAAAATAGAAAAAGTCTATAAACACACAATAAAATATATAAAAGATGTCGCATAATTAATTGACATTAAGTGCGTATAAAATATTTGAAAAATTATCATTTAGATTTGACCATTCTTTCCTATATGATTTGGCTACAATTTTTTATTAAGATTTTTTAGTACATGATCGTTTAGATTTGATAATTTAAGTTTGGCTACCCAAATTTAAACTATTTTTTAAAAAACTATTTGGTACGCGATTGTTTAAATTTGAATATTTCTTTTTGTATGCGATCGTTTTGATCGTTTTGATTTAGGAGCCAAATCTAATAGACGTTTTTTTTTCAAGATCCTTTATATTGGGTAGATGATCTCGAAAAACCAACAATTTGAAAAAAATAAAAAATAAATATTTTATATTTGGTACACAATCTTAAACCAAATAACCGTTTGAAAAAAATGGCAGAATAAGAAAGAAAAATGGCAGGAGAAGAAAAGAAAAACGATGAAAAGAAAGGATAAATCTGGAATATTTTAAAAAAATGACCAACTTAACAAACTTTTTCATTTTGTTAGGACTCTATGGTGTATTTATGAAAATTAACAAAAATATATATATATTTAAAATACTTTGTCCAATCTAATACCACTCTTCAACTTTTTTACCTTTATTTTTAAATATATATACAATTTTAAAAAAAGAAAGAGAATATTTTGGTAAAAACAGTAAAAACAAGGATCTGAACAAGTGAAATTACTTAAAGGTAAAAGAGAAAAATGTGTTAAACAAAAAACATAAAGGTTACTATACTTAATTTTAGCCTACTTTTAAAGGAGATGTTTAGAACAAGAAGTGAGTTATTAGAGTTGAATTATAATAGTTTGTATTTGAAAAGTAGATTATTGTAGTTTGAATTTAAATAATATGTGTTTTGAGATGTAAATTATTTTAGTTTGAAAAGAAATTAGTAAACACTGCAACAAAAAATAAATAAAATGATGAATGTATAATAGTAAAAGCAGTATCCAATGGAGAGTTGTTGTAGTTCATTGAAACTTTTAAATAATATTTATTGTAGTAAGAGGTGATTATCATAGTTTTACATAGTCCTTGTCCCAAAAGTCACTAACTTAATAAACTCATTTTTGTTTAACCTTTTCCGATAAAACTTGTTTAAAATACACTTAAAAAACTATTTTTAGTGACTTTCAAACACTTTAATTTTTTTCAAAATAACTTATTTTTTAAATTAAACACTTGAAAATGTAATCCAAACACACCATAAATATTCAACTTTATAGTTTTTATATTTTTTAAAAAACAAATAGCCCATAATATTTGTTTAGTGTTAATTATTTTAAAAAATATATTCACAAATTTTAATTTATTTTGTCAAACTTATTATTATTCTTTAGTCAATTACGATAACAAAAATTTAGAGAGAATAAATTTAAGGTTTATTAAGATTACAAGAAATAGAATCGAACATGTGAATTTGATTGAACAACTCTAAAATAAATAGATCAAAATGACATTATTAGTATGTCTTTGCTTTTTAGAGTGTATTATAGTTGGATAAATAAACTGTAAATTTCAATGTGAAATATAATTAAATTGACAGTAATATTTACACTATTGAATGTTTGAATGTCTATCTATTGCATTGAAATAAAGATAGAGAAAAGAAAAAGTGATTCCGTAGGTTAAGATGTTTGGGAAATAACACTCAATTTAAGTTATTTAACTTAGTAGAGCCTTGAAATCATTGAAACAAAGTTAATCTGAGAAAAATCTGGTAGAGGGTGATATGGTTTTCGTTCCTATACTATTGGGATTAACTTGTCTTCATACATTATTCCCCTATCATGAATATGGTAAACTCATCACATATATAGCCAAAGTAGTAAAGGGATATCCATCAATGACCATATTTCACTTTTTTAAAACCTTTTTGGTATGTTCTTGTTTTGAGTTGGCATCGTAGCTAAGTTGTGAAATTAGCTATTTACTCATTTTTTTGTTAGTGTGAGTGGTGATAGCTAAATTGAGTTCGTTTCTATTGACCAAGTATGAAATTTTTCGATGTTTTGATCATATGATCAATTTTTTTCTCGAATCATCAAATCACTGCACAAGTCAAATCTCTCGAAAGAAAAAGAACTTAGATCCCAAAAAATAGAAGAGACTCGGGATCAACTCCATATCCTATGTGTGAGTAGGACTGTAGGAGAAAAAATCAATTTTGATTGTATCTTTTTAGTGCAATTTTATTTTATTTTTGTGGACAACACTTTAAGTTGTATTATATTCGATCTCATATGATGTAATCCATTTCTTTTGACTCACCTTAGCCGGTTTTATTTAATCGGCTTGCGTTCTTTATCATGTTGTATCAAAATAATCATCTATTAAACTAATGATAACATTGAATCAACATGATTTAAGCAACCATGTTAATGATAAAGATTTAAAATTAAAAAAGAAAAAATTAGAAAATTTTAAATTTTGTAGACTTAATTTTAGTTGAGACCTGTGTTTAGAATAGAATAGTCAAAATTTTGACTAAGTAATAATTAGACATTTTGAGAATAAGCTTGCATTTTGAAGTTTGTGCTATCTAGAATGAGGAGGCATTTTGAATTTACCATGCGAAATGAAACCAAACGAGAAGATGTCTAATATGACTTGACAAGGGTTACGTGTTAAGCTGAAAGTTAAGTAAAATTAAGTGAAATTTTAAGCTTACACATGTTAGGATTAGTATAAATAGTCGACAACAAAATGTTAGGAGTTTTAATTGGAGATTTCGTGAAGTGAAGTGTTACTCTGCTAGGTTGCTTCTAGGCGAGAAGAAGAAGAAGAAGTGAAGCTAAGCGTTTTGCGAGAAGGGATAAATCAAGTCTTCATGAGTGATTTTGCAAAGTGTTTGTATATTTTTAAGCTTTCTTTTATGTTTTGAGTTTTGTAAAAAAAATGATTTTGAAGTATTTGAAATGAAAGATTATATTTTAAGGTCACGTTCTGTGTTAAAATGAATGATAAAATATGTTTTAAACACTAGTCTTAATTCTATCAAAGAGCCAATTAACTATTATGTGCACACAAGGTTAAAGTCAACCATGTAGAAAACTACATGGTGGAGTGAAGTCGGCCAATGTATAAAAGATGTGCATTGTGTTAAGAAGCTTGAGCAACAAGGAATGAACCAAGAAGTTACTGGATGGTGTTGATGAAAAGGTCATCACAATAGTCTAAACACAAGACAATGAGTCTTGGAGTAGGGAATGGTTCATGTTCTTGGCGAGAGAGATGCAAGACTAATGTGTGTTTATATGAAATAATGTTTATAAAATGTATTTCCAAAAAGTTTCTCTTAAAACTTCACTAAATCTTTTGACTTACGTTTTAAGTTTTCACTCCTCAGGGGACTAGACGTTAAGGCCACAGTAAAGAAGGGTTGAGAAGTTGTTAGAAGAAGATAAGTTGCTAGGCGTTTTATTTAAGTTTTGTAATTAAGTTTGTATGTAAAATGTGCTGTAGAACTCATGGTTTAAGTTAATAAAAGTTTATATTTTGTTCTACGACGGTGTTATGTTTTCTTTAATGCTTAGTGAAACTAAAAGGACTTAAGTTTGAGCTAGGTGTTAGAGCCAAGCCTCAAGGCTCAAGTCATGCTGCGTAACCCATGGCAAGCTTCATATCGAGTATGGGACGGGATGTGACATTTAACTTTTATTCAATTTCATGTACTATAAAAGTTATTTTTAAAAAAAAAAAAAATTCAAAATTGGTTGAATAAAATTGATGGAAGGACTAAAATCACATTTTAATGGAAAAAAATATTATATTTGTAGCTCTTTTTAGTTTTTATCGTATTCTCATTCATTATTAACCATTCAATTTGGATTTTGAATGATCATATTATCATTTTAGAGATATTATATCGTATTTGATTATATAAATTATAGGAACAAATATCTAGTTAGTTTTTCTTTAGTTTCTATTCCTTGACGGTGTTACATTTTTACACATATAGCTTCACGATTTCTACACATATAGCTTTTCACGGTTTAATTTCTATTTGGTCATTGAGTTTCTAATACTACATTTTTATCCGGTTAATTTTTCTAAATATAGCAAAACATCCAAATATTTATGGTCCAATAATAAAATAAAAGAGTACGTGATATTTTCATAAACTTCAGGTTTGCCCTTGAACAATGATGACAAATTTTCACTTCTCTTTTCCTTCTTCTTTACTATTTATTAATCTCCTCTTCATATTATTATTTACCATTTTCTTCATTTCCTCTTCTAAAATTTCTCATTTTTTTTTCCATTTTAGTAGAAGATCTAAATAATATTGATACATGATTTAAATGATTGTGTACCAATATCTAAGCGATCAGTTGTCTATATATCCCAGATAGACAGATATAGACGACTATCACTATAGATTGTTTTGATTTAGTACAAGATTGTTTAAACCGGGTACAAGATCGTTTAGATTAAGTACAATGGTATATTGTTTAGATTTGCTACGAGATCTTTTAGACTTGCTACAATTGCTACCAGATCATTTAGACTTGCTAGATACCGTTTAGACTAGGTAGAAAGGTACAAGATCGTTTAGACTTGGTTCAAGAGTACAAGATTGTTGCTAAGAGATTGTTGCTAAGAGATTGTTGCTAAAAGATCGTTTAGAATGGGTAGAAAATGTGTGACTGATTAATCGCAGGGGTATTTTTGTTATTTTACGTTGCGAGCTTTTTTCTTTTTTAAAATTGTTTTAAACGATGTAAATATTTTCACACTTTGTTCTATTTTTGAAAAACCCCTTTTTTCCCTTTACTTTAAAATTAATATCTCTTGAGTCCTTAAATTTCAATAGTTTATATTTTTACCCGTTTGTTTGTGCTTGCTTTGGTCTTGGCTGTAACTTTCTGATTAATTTATTTAAAATAGTTATACAGTAAAAGGGATAGAAAATTAGTGAAAACTGATTACTTATAATTCATTTTTAATTAATTATAATTTTTTGTTGGAGTTTTAATTAGTTGATTTTGCATTTTTTTTATCATTGTGGTGGTTTTAAGTTGTTTCAAGGATAGTCTTAAACATCCGTTTCAGGTGTTTTATTTCCTTATATGAATTATTTGGTTGTATTATTCCCCTCCATATTTTTCTTTTTGAAGCCCAACATTCCTATTCCAAATACAAATTTGTTTCATTTCTTGGATTCAATTATTTAAGTACTGTGATGACTTTTTAGGGTGGCTGTGTTTGTTCATTAAGCAAAACATTTTTTCAATTCGTACTACAACCAAACTCTATGTTCTTCACCATTTGAATGCAGCACGTTGAAGATTATTACGATCATAGGGTGAGCCTAAATCATTGTTGTCAATAATAGATTCTCAGTCTTAGGAGGAGCCTAAGACTCAACTATATAGAAGAAATTCTCTATCTTAAGGGATCTTAAGATTCATCACCGAAAGAAATTTTATTGACTCGAATGAAAGATAACAACATTGAAAGGAGTCTCACACACACTGTGAAAGCCAAAGTGTGCACCACTAATATTGTCGGTCTTAGGAGGAGCCTAAGCATGTGGAAAGGTGAGGGGATCTGACACTTAAGAGGATCCTAAGTACATTTGAGATGAAATCTCACATATAGAGGGAGCCTAGGTGATTAGTGAGTCGAGCTCTATTTGAGTCACTGTAGTAATCGAATGCTGCAGATAATTAAGTACTACGCGTTGTGAACTTATCTCTTTAATATTAAGGGATTGTCTTTTCTAGGCACATTGCCTCCCAGACGTAGGTGGTTTATCACAAAAATATGTTACCAACTTCTGTGTTTCTTTCTTTGTTTACTTGTTGATATTTTTCTTATTACAGTATGTAGTTGTCTACACTTTCTATTTGACATTCGTGATTATGCGATGAATCACCTAGGTTCTTTTTAAAAGTTTTTAAATCAAAATGAGCGTAGCTGAGTTGACAATAAAAAATAAAATATAATGTAAATGTTAATATTAAAAGTTGAATTTCCTACTCAAAACAAAACTTGATATTAGTTATATAACTTTCAATAACCAGGGTTTATCCCTTTGTTGTTAGTTGAAACTTCAAATTGTTTTTGATACTTAGAAAAATAGTTAGTTTACTAATTCAACGTGATTTTTGCTTTATATATAATAATAATTAGATATTGAGTACATAAATTCTAGTCATTGTCAACCAATAGTCCAATTCAAATTAAACACGCCATTGTTTTAGAAATGTGTGACTAAAATGACTTTCCCCTTTGGCTACATTTCTTCTTAAATTATAATAATGACTTCAATAATTATGAACTTTGTATTGCTTTCAAGTTTATGTAACCAAAGTTGAATCTTATAATGGAATTTATATCTAATTTAAATTTAGTACTTGGGAGCTAGCTTGGGAAGGCTTTTTTGGTCAACTATTCAATTAGATCATAATGTATTCATTTTTGGTTCTTGTCTATAGACTCTATACTCTCTAACACAAGTAAGCTATTTTACTTTATAAATTATATTGTGATATATAATTTTCATATATATGCCAATATTTACAATCCAACTGAATCATACTTATATTGTCATCTACCTTCTTTCAACTACTATATGCCCTCTGATTTTCTGATATCATTGTTAATCATAGCCAACAAATTTGAAAGATATAAAATCAAAGGAAAAAAAGAGTGATGAAACGCCTATTAATATTGTATATTAATATTATTGGAGATGTTTATGTAGATGTTAAGTATTTATTTATTAGAAAAATATTAATCTGAACATCATTATCTTGCTAATTGATAAGATGAATTTTTAATCATCCGTCAACAAAGAGTTGATTATCATTTGAATATTTCCAAGCTGAGAGTTGCAAGTTATATTATTACAATAATATTGATATAATTTTATTTGCGTTTGAGTGTGATTCTGTGGAACAGATCATTGTTGAATATTTATTTTTTGAGAGCTTTCAATTAATCCCATTATTTATAAATATTTAAACATTGGCTGACTGATTGCTACTCCACGTCCGAAAAATTTGATAGCCATATTTTTAGAAAAATTGCATCAAATGACTAAAACATTAGAAAAAAACAGGTCATGACACAATTTTTTTGTATATTGCAAATAAGGCAAAATTAGTGATATTAGACAGCTATCAAACGATAATCATAGAGTTATCGGAAGGCTATCAGATGGTAATCATAGGGCTATCAGAGGGTCATCACTTTTAATATTGCGAAAAAAAGACGGTAATATAAATTTTTTGCATATTGCGAAAAATTTGCAAAAGTAGCAAATTTAGAAAATGTTTTGACATAGGCTCTATCATAATTTTTTTTGCTATTTTTACAAAAGCCCCATATTTTTATTCCATTCATTTTTACTATATATATATATTATAAGTGATATGAGAGTCGTAAAAAATAACAAATTTGACAAAATATTTACAAGATATAGCAAAATTTTTAGATTATATCAATAATAGACATTGATAGATCATATGCTTCTATCAGTGACATTGATAGACAGTGATAGAAGTCTATTAGTTTCTATTATTGATAGAATTCAAAATTTTGCTATAGCTTGTAAATATTTTAATTTATTTTACTATTTTAAAAATACCTCTAAATGATTTTTTTTTTTAAAATAACAAAACTGCTGAAAATATTTACAAAATATAGCAAAATACCATATTCTATTAATGATAGACATTGATAGAAATCTATTAATGTTTATTAAATGCATGCACTGATAGATACTGATAGAAGTCTATCATTAATAGAATTTGAAAGTTTGCTATATTTTGTAAATATTTTAGTTTATTACACTATATTTGAAAATGCCTCTATAATAAACATAAGACAAGAAAAAAAAACTAAGTCAAGAAAGTAATAAAGATTAGGCAAAAAAAAAAAAAAAAAAAAAAAGCACTCCAAGCCCAAAGTGGGCTTAGAGGAAAGGGCTAATTCGTGTCAAAACCTAAATTTATGTGGTCGACCTTGGCCTCAGTGACCCTAGCTAAATAACTAAATAGGCCATGTCTCAAACATACCTTGGTCCAAAGCGTCGCCCTAGAACCAGAATGGGCCTACAAAGGATATGTTTGGCCTTTACCAAGCTAAAGGGAAATCTTAGAAAATCATTGGAACTTAGCATGGGCTTCGGCCTGATAGATTATATAATATCTTAAAGTGTAACACCTTGAGTTTAGGAGGGGGACATGAATGAACCGATATCACATTTGAATGAGAGATTCTGAGGACATAAAAGTAAGATTAAGAAAGACTTAAATGAATTGAAAGTTACTAACTATATCAACAAGGTGCACATTCCTTTTTGGTGGCTTAACCATATATAGGAACTCTAAAGTGAAGTGTGCTTAGCTTGGAACAATTATATGCTAGGTGACCATTGAGAATATTTCTAGGATGCATGTGAGTGAGGACATAGCATCCTGAAAGGAACTGTTTTTGTCTGTGAAGACAACTTTCACTCTCATAAGCTTTTAAGACAAACAAGGATGATGTTGTCATGTCGTAGGGGACGCATGGAAATGTCAAGATCTGAATTTCGAATCCTAAGTCTGAGACATTACATAAAGTGACTACGGGACTCTAATGAAATAACGTAGGTCAGTCATGCGTCTATAAATACATCATTATAGCTTCACATGAAGTAGCTTGCATCATCCTCTTAAACTCTTTAGCTTCTACACTCTTTCACTCTCGATCTAACTTAAGCATTAGAGTGGTCTGGCAAGAACAACACTAGTGTGTAATTTTTTTCTTTTGTAGGTCTCATTCTTCTTTGATCAACCAACTGTGTATAGATGAAATATGATCTAAGTGCAAGCATAAACTATCAATGAACTAATAAATCTTGGAGCATTCAAAGAGTTAAATCCCATAAGGCTAGTTCAATTCTTATTCATGTAATGCAATACAATTTATGTGCCCGAAGGTAACCCAAGTGTGTGAATAGATTGTAAATAGACTTACTGTAATTAAAAATTGTAAATAAGAATAAATGAACTTGGTGCAATAACGGTTCAACCAGTCGAGCAATGTGTCTTGAGCAATGCAATCGTGTTAGACCAGAAGTACAACGACTTAGACATTGACAGAAAACTCCACTTATTTTGTTTTGTAGCTAGTTACTTTAGAAGCCATAAGCATAACTAATACCTATATTTGTATGGTTAGCTGGATCTAAGTTTAATTTCATGCAATTCCTTTGTCTTATGATGCACCTTATTTCTAAGGTTATGTGACCGTTTTATTTCTAGGCTATTAGTTCCATATCTCTTTGCTATTAGGAAATAATATCAGATTACAAAATATACTCCTATAATCCAACTATTATTGTAAATTGATTTTTAATTATTCTTTACCATATTTGTATCATCAAGCATTGTATAAATATTCATTTTGATCAATTAAAATAGCAAGCAAATTCAATACAATTCATTGATATTTTACATGGTATCAGAGCATACCTCAAAATAATTTCTTCTTCTCCTTCTTCGTATTCTTCTTCTTCTTTAATGGCTATCTCCAACACCCAATTTGATCTCATCTCTACTGAAACTCCTACTAATCTCATTCCCACATAATCATCACCACAAAATCAACCTGTTCCTACCTCAACTCTCTTCTTACTGTCAAATATTTGTAATCTTGTACCCCTTCGATTAGACTCCACAAACTACGTTATCTGGAAATACCAAGTCTCCTCAATCCTCAAAGCACATTCTCTATTTGGTCACATTGACGATTCTCTTCCCTGCCCTCCCAAATTTTTGCCTTCAACATCTGCTGGAACCATCCCTGAAATAAACCTTAAGCATCTTCAATGGATCTCCCGTGACCAAGCTCTTATCACCCTCATCAACATAACCTTATCCCCTTCGACTCTTGCTCATGTAGTCGGCACAACCTCATCAAAAGCTTTGCGGTTCTCTCTAGAAAAGAGATACTCCTCCAACACTAGATCCAATATTCTTGATCTTCGATCTGCCCTTTACACCATAAAGAAAACTCCATCTAAAACAATCGGGCAATATACTTCTCGAATCAAAGCCCTTATCGACAAGCTTGCTGCAGCCTCTGTCTCTCTAGAAGATGAAGAAATTTTAGTTCATACCTTAAATGGACTTTCCGCAACCTTCAATGCCTTTCGCACGATCCGAACTCGAAGTGGTACCATCTCCCTTGAAGAACTTCACACCCTTCTCATCTCTGAAGAATCTACCATAGCAAAATCGTCCGCCATTGAAGCCATTCCTACTGTCATGGTAGCCGAGCAAAATTTTCACCCTTCATCCAATGGTAGCCGTGGACAAGGAAGATGACACGATAACCCTCATTTTAATTCTCAAAATCACACAAACTATCGTGGAAATGGGTCACATGGAGGAACATTTTTCAATCAGCCCAACATCTCAAATCGGCCCAATTCTTCATTCAGCCTCGCCCATCATTCAATTCCTCTTCTCACCATGGGCTCATTGGACCTTTCCCCACTCATGGGCCCACTTTTGGGCCTGAAACCAATTCTAATCAAGTTGGACGTATATTATGTCAAATTTTTCAAAGATCTGGACATGGTGCTCTCGATTGCTACAATCGTATGAATTTTTCTTATCAAGGAAGGCATCCACCCTCTCAATTAGGAGCAATGGTGGTAAACTCTATGAATTCTCAATCTCTTGCTGAAAATACTAATAATTTCTGGTTATCTGACAGTGGATGTAACGTTCATATGACAAATGAGTTGGAAAATCTCAACTTATCCAATAATTATAATGGTGAGAAAACTGTCACAGTGGGAAATGGTCAACCTTTAAACATTCAAAATACTGATAGTGGTAAACTCTCAACTCCCTCTCATACCTTTAATCTTTAAAAAATACTTTATGCTTGACAACTTGCTACAAATCTCTTATATGTTCATAAATTTTTCCTTGATAATAATTACATTTTTATTTTTGATACTAACTGGTTCTTCATTCAGGATAAGGTCACCGGTCAAACTTTGTATACTGGTGAAAGCATAAATGGTCTCTACCCCATTCCCAGTACTTCTCATCTATCCACATATACAATGCATTCCAAAATTTTAAATTTTCATGCAAATCAGGAGAATTCATCATTATGGCATTTTCGTTTGGGTCATCCTACTCCAAGGATTCTTAGTTCAATTTTATCTCGCTTTGGTCTATCTATGTCTTCTTCTTTTTCAACTTGCAATTGCACTAGTTGTTTAAAAGCAAAAATAACAAAATTACCTATTCCTATGTCTTTGTTGACTTCTCTTACACCACTTGAACTTGTTCATAGCGATGTTTGAGGTCCTTCTCCAATAATTTCTTCCAATGGAAATCAATATTATGTTAGTTTCATCGAAAATTTTAGCAAATTCACTTGGCTCTTTTCTATTGCTTATAAATCATATGTTCCCTCTATTATTCAAAAATTTGTTTCCTTCATTGAAAATCAAATATCTCAGAAATTGAAAGTTTTTAGATCCGATGGTAGTGGTGAATTCTGCAACAATTCCTTACAATCCTTCTTCGAATCCAAAAGGTATTTATCATAAAAAATCATGTCCTTATACACCTGAACAAAACGGCGTTGCAGAACGTAAACATCATCATATTGTTGAAATTGCAATGTCTTTAATTTTTCATTCCTCTGTTCCCCTTGAATTTTGGCCTTTTTCCTTTTCTACTGCAGTTTTTCTTATTAATCGCATGCCCTCCCCCTTACTTAAAATGTTATCACCATTTGAAATGCTTTTTAGTCATACTTCTGATTTGCGCCATTTAAAAGTTTTTGGATGTGCATGTTATCCCTCCTAAAATCCTACACCAAACATAACTTGAACCAAAAACCACACAACACATTTTCTTAGGCTATCCTCACAATTTTAAAGGGTATATTTGCTATAAGCCATCTACCAAACAAACCATTATTTCACGCCACGTTATCTTTCATGAAACAGTTTTTCCCTTTGCCCAAACCACTACCTCTTCCTCATCACAAACTCAATCCCTTTCTGATCCCAACTTATTACTCACCTTACTCAATCTTCCACATCCTACATCCTCACACTCTATCTCCATACAATCTCCTACTCCTAACCCTCCCACTGCTGACATCACTTACTCACCCTTTATGGATACTAATGCCTCTCGTCAGTCTTTGCATGTTTCATCTATTCTTGATACAAGAAATATCATAGAGGTTGTCACCACCAATGCACAAACTCCAATTCCTCCTCAAAACACTCATGCCATGCAAACTCGAACAAAGTCAGAATGTTTAAACCGAAGGCATTCCATATCACCACGACTCTTCCAACTCCAACATCATACACTAAAGCTTCCAAGTATCCTGAATTGAGAAATTCAATGTGTGAGGAATTCAGTGCTCTTCAAGCACAAGGTACTTGGTCTTTAGTCCCTCGCCATCCATCCATGAATATTGTTGGTTGTAAGTGGGACTTTTGCACCAAATATAATCCTGATGGCTCGATTGCTCTCCACAAAGCACGCCTAGTTGCCAAAGGGTATCACCAGGTACACGGTTTTTATTTTGATGAAACTTTTAGTCCTGCTGTCAAAAAGCCTACTATATGAATCATTCTTGCTCTAGCTGCTCAATACAATTAGTCATTGACACAGTTAGATGTCAAAAATGCCTTTATTCATGGTGTTCTCCAGGAAACAGTATACATGTCTTAACCTACTAGTTTTCACGACAAAAAAAATTCTAAACCATGTGTCTTCTACACGAGTCTTTATGGCCTCAAACAAGCCCCTCGTGCTTGGTTTGAACACTTTACCTCGTATTTATTTGCTCTGGGTTTTGTTGCTTCAAATGCTGATCCATCTTTATTCATTCGATTTGTCAGATCTTCTCTTACTTACTTACTCCTGTATGTTGATGATATTATTGTCACTGGCCCAAACTCCTCTTATATTTCTCTTCTAAAAAACCAATTGGCGCTTGAATTCAAAATACCTGATCTTGGTCCTTTAAAGTATTTTCTTGGTCTCGAAATACAATTTTGTCAACCAAGCAAAATATCTCAATGATCTCCTTCACACATCAGGAATGACCTCTGCAAAATCTTACACAACACCAATGTCTACCTCTGCACCAGTACACCCCCTTTTAATGATCCCTCCTTATACCGCAAACTTGTTGGTTCCTTATAATATCTTACATTTTCTGGACCTGATATTGTCTTCTTTGTAAATCGTGTCAACCAATTCATGCACAAACCAACAGTTATTCACTTTTTTGCAGTCAAACGCATCCTTCTATATTTATGTGGTACTCCCACCCTTGGCATACATTTTTACAAAGATTCGTTCTCTCTCTAAACCTTTTGAGACTCTTATTAGGCAGGTGATACTTCTACCGACGATCCACCTCAGGATTCATTGCCTTCCTCGGCTCTAATCCAATCTCTTGGTCTTCTAAAAAGCAATCTATCGTTTCTCATTCCTCCACCGAAGCAGAGTATCGTTCTCTTGCCACTACTATTGTCGATCTTTACTGACTCCAACAACTTCTATGTGGTCTTCATGTTCCTCTCACAACCCCACCAAAATTATGGTGTGATAATGATTCCACTATATCTCTGGCTCATAATCCAATTTTTCATTCTAGAAACAAACACATTGAGATTGATTATCATTTTGTTCGGGACAAAATTCTTCGTAAAGACATCTCTGTTCAACACATCTCCTTCAACAAACAACTTGCTGATATACTCACAAAGTCACTTCTGTCTCCTACATTTCTCACCTTCGAAACAAACTACTGACTCCCCCTGAGTCTTTCGTTTGGGGGATATTAGAAAATAATATCATATTACAAAATCTACTCCTATGATCCAACTATTTATTATAAATTGATTTGTAATTATTCTTTACCATATTTGTATCATCAAACATTGTATAAATATTCATTATGATAAATGAAAACAACAAGCAAATTCAATACAATTCATTGATATTTACATTTGCGACATCAATTTACATCCTAACCTTCTCGTATTAAGACTATCACTAAATTAAATGACCAATTTAACTTAACGAATTTTATCTTTAGATTCAGCGAAAAAATGTGTGATATGAAGCAGGGATTGCTCAAAAGCCATAAGACCATAGGGTATCCACATTGTTGAACCCCTAAGGAAATTTAGTTCATGATTAAAGAAGAGCGAATAGAATTCATCAAATAAGAAATCATAATTACAAGATAAAGATTCACAAAATAATTTAATGAGAAAATAAAAAAAGAAAATCAAAGTAACTACTAGAAATGTAATAAACAAAACTCCTCTGAATCAACCTCACACTCTTTAAGAGCGTTCCAAGGTCGGAGTCTCTTTCTTAAGGTTGAATCATCTCTCTACACTTGCTCTCACAGGGTAGGAGCGATTTAAGCCTAGAGTTTTTCAGAGAAACTTTTGTTCTTTAAGACTAGTTAGGTTGAATATGGTGAATTCTCTCCTTTGGAGTGCTGAAGATCGTGGTTAGATCTTGGATATTTGAATAAAAAGGTTTCCCTTCCTTTTATGGGCCCGGATCAGCTGCGAGGATGCCAAAACTATTTGAAGCATCGTCTATAGGGTGTTGTAAGCATACCCACAATTGCTCAAATAAAGATTTATAACTCACCAAACTAGATAACTACCACTTCAAAACTTTGAGGTTTATATTTTTGATAGGTCTCTCAACTTTTACTTTAATTTCTAATAAATTGTTTATAAATTTAATTTTTGAAAAAATTAATTGATCCGTTAATGCACATTTGAATTTTACATTAAAATAATAGACATTGAAACCTTAAACTTCAATCCAAAAATTTTAAAAGTTCGAAAACTAACTGTATGAGTGATCTCTAACACAAATTTAAAATTTAAGTTTATATTTATCTGGAATCCTTTAGTGAGGTTTTGGTGGGACAAAATTGATAAGAGATTACATGTAATTCATTCTAGTGATTGAAATGACAAATTGAGCAGAAAGCTTTAGTCATTGGAACAATATTTCTTCCTTCCCCCTTCTCCTTTTTGAATTTGCTACAAATTATAAAAACAATAAACATTTTCAAATATAAAACAAATTTCAGTTGTTGTTTCTAAAATCAGGGGATATTTTCTGATATATTGTTTATAGAATTTAAAAGAATAATTAATTAATCAAATAAATAATTTATATTCACAATTGTATCTATATATATATATAACCAATATTAAAAACGAAAAAAATATTATACACTTTACATGTTTATTTATGACCTTTTCAAATATAAAACAATGAACGATTTCCAATTAATATTGTTGTGCATGCCACAAATGAGAAGTATAATTGGGTTGAGAATAAATTTTCCTAAGAATCAGAGCTCAAACGAATGAAAGAAGAGCTGCGAAAACAAACTGTTGCGTCGATGTATAAACTCACTTGAATCTGAAATCGTTTTTATGAAGAAGATAGTTGGCAAGACGAAAATTTCTTGATTTGCGCCAAATGTATTTAGACTTTGAAGGGTTTGAAGGGGACGAAGTTGGAAGCTCCAATTGTATTTGCAACTAATGGAAGAATTTGAAGATTTGAAGGGGACGAAGGGTTTGAAGAGTATTGTTTGATGGAATCTAAGGAAGCAGAAGATAGGGATGTCGGAATATTTTCGACTTTGAAGAGTTTCAAGGGTTTCAAGAAAATATTGTTCGATGACCCTCTTTCCCTCAATGCTTGAATTTAAGTGTTTGAAAGGGTTGAAAGATGTGAAGAGATTGACAACATTTGAATGCCTAAATGCGCACGATTTAAAGAAGATATGAAACTACTACATAAATTATGTGGAGCTTTAGTGGTGATAGGTGTTAATTTTACGGGTTTTGGGGGAAAATTAGGATTTTGATAGGTGTTAATTATGTGTTGAGAGTTTGATTTTAATTATAAAGTATTTGTGGTTTCTTGAATAATTATATTTAGGATTCAATTTTTTCACTTAGCTAGGGACATTGAAGACATTGTTCCAACAATTTTTTTTTCATATTTGTTTCTTTTGCTATTTTATCAATTTAAATAAAAATTTATCATTTATCCAAAGTAAACCTTCTATTTTGCTATTCTTCTTGTCAACCCTAATTATATTAGGTTATGTTGGTTCACCGACTTAATTTAATATGGGTAGCCATATGTCTTGCTAGAGACCAATTATGACTTATTGACCATAAAATGAGTTATGGGTCCATTGCTATGTTAAATTAACCTAATAGGTCACACATGAAAGAACTGGGTAGAATTTTTCATTGGACTGGGTAATTAATAAGCCCAATTGATGAATTGGAAGCTTATTGGAAAATCCTAAGCTTATTAGGAAATCCTAAGCTTATTGGAAATCCTTAGGAAGTCTATATAGACCTTAGGCGTCTTGTTTTATATACAAGCAAAACACATAAATTCGTTCTACACAGAGAGACAATTTATGTAGTAGTTTCTAGCATACCCAAATTTGAGGAATCAAATTTTCAGTTTGTGTGTGGATACTGTCAGAGAACCCTTGTGATTTTGCAGTGTTTTGATGATGATACGAATTTGGAGGATCATCCTTATCAGAACAAGACAATTCAAATTTGGAGCATCGTCACCAAGGTATGTTTATTCGTGATTTAATTGCTTATGCACGATCTGTTTACGTTCTAAGGGTTGGAGAATTTTTTTTATGTTAATTATGTTGCATTTAACCCTAGTTCATTTTCCAACAGAAAAATCCAAAAGGAAAGTTTAGCACCAATTGGACATAAATATCAATAACATTATCCAGCTCACAACACACAAACAAAATAGCAATATAAAGCACCAACGCTTTGCACAACAACATTTATCCCTCTTTGTTCATAAAAGAGAAAACTCGTTCTCCAATAGTATTTGCATAACTTGTTGAAGGAAGTAGAGCCTCAAATGATGAATTAAGGCAACATTGCATTTGTCGGAAGTGGATTTTAATCTCCATTTCATTTTTGGTTGTTTGGGTCTGTATATAGAAGGTTGTATTTTTTAAGATATTTCCGAGTTTGAGTGGAACATCGAGAGGCATTCTTTTTAAGAAGTTTATAGCAAAAAGGTTTTATATGTCCATGCTTTCCACAGTGATGACAAATCCAATTCTTGGACTTTTTGTTTCTGATTTGATTCGCTTATGAGTTCTTGATTTGAACAAGAATAGTCTTTTTAGTAATTTTAGCTAAGTTCTTAACTGGAACAAAAACAATCTTTCTATTTTTCTTATTGTTTTCCTTTTGACAATTATACCCAATTCATTCTCTATTTGAGCTGCTCTTATGTGTTTTAAGAATTTAATTAAGATTATCAGAACCAGAATTTAACATTTTGACAGATTTGGAAATGCTGTCATATTCCGTCTTTGTGTTCTTTAGTTCCTGTTTCAAGGAAGAAATAATAGATAATAATTGATGATTATCTTCAATTAATTCATGAATTCTTTCTTTCAGAATCATAAGCATTGACAAGTCTTCCTACCATTGTTGGTCTAGTTGATCATAAGTCAATATTTTTTTGATTGATAATAGATGAATCTTCCATATTTGATTTCAAGAGATTTTTAGTGAGAATATTGATAAAGGCTCGATTATTTTCACCTTCACTACTGTTATTTTCAGATTTATCATCTGATAAGGTTGAACTAAAACTTCTTTTCTGTCTTTTTAAATAGTTTGAACATTCAACTTGATAGTGACCACAACCTTCACATTCTCTACATTTGAAGGACCTGTCTAAGTTGACAATAGGTTTATCAAAATCCTTTCTTCTAAATTTGTTCTGATCTCTGCTGTTGGAGCCATAATTATTTGAGTTTTTGAATGTTTTTAACAACTTTGGAAATTGCTCTCTAAGCATGGCTATGGAATCATTAATATTATCAGTAGAGAACATATCTTTATCAAGAGGTTCTTCATCATGAATAGATTGAAAAACAATACCTTTACATTTTTTTTATCTTTTTTGTCTGATAACGAAATTTCAAAGGTATGCAATGTGTCAAATAATTCATCTAGCTTTAAGGGTTCAATATCATGAGCTTCTTCTATTGCAATTACTTTCATATCAAATCTTCTAGGTAAAGATCTCAAGACTTTTCATAGAAGTTTGGATTTAGAAATCCTTTCACAAGCAAAGGACTCATTTGCAATGTCGAGAACTCTAACATTAAATTTAGTAATTGACTCATCTTTCATCATCCTTAAGGATTTAAACTTCGAACTCAACAATTGTAACTGTGATGTTTCACCAATAGATAGACTTCTATCAACGCCTATTAGTGATATTGATATTAATAGACATTGATAAAAGTTTATCAATGTATCATTGGTAGAATTACAAATTTTGCTATATTTTGTAAATATTTTTAACGGTGTTTTCATTTACAATAATTCCTTATTGATTAATTTAAAATAGTTATAAAATTGGGTTTTTTTAAAAAATATAACAAACAGGCAAAAGATTTACACTCTATAGAACAATTTCGAAAACGAAAAAAGCTCACAGGCCCACAATGAAAAATACAAAAAATACCACAGTTAAGACGCGATTAATTGGACACTCTCGCATGTAATATATTTAGTACGCCATCGTTTAGATTTGACTACACGATCATTTAGATTTGGCTATCCAAATCTAAACCATTTTTTTTTCAAGATTCTTTGGTACACGATCGTTTAGATTTGCCTAGATGATCATTTAAATTTAGCTACACGATAGTTTAGATTTTGCTATATACACTATTTTTTTCAAGATTCTTTATACATGATAGTTTAGATTTGGCTACACGATCGTTTAAATTTGACTACTCAAATCTAAACAATTTTTTCAGGATTCTTGTTAAACGATCATTGAGATTTGGCTACCTAAATTTAAATGATTTATTTTTAAGATTCTTTGCTACACAATCGTTTAGATTTGGCTACACGATTGTTTATATTTGACTACACGATCGTTTAGATTTGACTACCCAAATTTAAACGATCGTGTACCAATATCTCTAATGATTTTTTTTCAGGTTCTTTTATATTTGGTACGTACATGATCTTGAACCAAATAACACTTTGAAAAAAAAATACAAGATTTATGATTGATTGAAAATAAAGATCATGATTTCAAAAAAATATAAAAGAAAAATTGCAGAAGAAGAAGAAAAGAAAGAAGATGAAAAGGAAGGACAAATCTGAAATATTTAAAAAAATGGTCGATTTCATGGGTTTTTTTATTTTGTTACACGGGTCATAAATATTTTGATGTTTTGTTATATTTATGAAAATTAACCTATAAAATTATATTTATAATTAGAAAAATTATTCTTAATGACAAAACTTATGAAAATATTTACAAATATAAAAAAATATTAGAGTCTATTGGTGATATACATTAATAGACATTTACCATTGTCCTTTAGTGCCTATTAGAGATAGATGATATATGTCTATCAATGTCTATCATTGATAGACTTTAACATTTTGCAATAATAATTATTTAAATAGTTTGGTTTATTTTGTTATATTCGAAAATGACCTTAATAATTATTTAATTTTCACTATTTTTTTCATCACTAAAAAAATAAAAGTTAAAATTACTTCTCATAATTATTTTAAGTTTATTAATAGACATTAACATTAACACCAAAAACTAGAAGTGAGTATTTATTAAAAATTAGAGATTGAAAGTTTAAATCTTGAAAGTATCTGATTGAGATAAAACTCAAACTTTATTAATAAAATTGTAATACTAACCTTGAGATCTAAATACTAAATTGAAACCAAAATTAAATTTAAGGACTACAATTATAACATTTTCAACATTTTCATTTTACTAAATACAATAAGAACGAGAGGATTTGAATCAGTACGTGTGTTTGAATTGATTTTTAAAGTGTTTAATTTTTAAAATAATTCATTTTAAGATAAATTGAGGTGTTTGACATTAGTTTAAAACAATTTTTGGAAAAATGAGATTATGAAATAAATTATTTTAGAGAAAACATATACAACCAAATTTTAGAATAAATGTTTATTTGGTGTTTAATGAGAAATTTCTCCCAAATATCTATTTTTCTTTCTCTATTTTTTTCTATTATTCCTTTTCCCTATCTATTTTTCACTTCATAGTTCTTTTTGTTTCGTTTTTTTTAATTCTTTGAATATTTTCTCAATGTATGTTCATATACATTTAAATATAGGGATTTACAAATGTTCATCTCTCAAGTAAATCTACGTGTGAAAGAAATCAATAGGAGGTCGACAAAAAACATGATCGTTCGGTTCGTGAAATGAAGATAAATGAAGAACGTGATCGAATTGCCACAATTTTTGTCTAGTTGATATTATATTGTCTCGAAAAAATTATTGATCTTATTTATATTTTGTTGTTTGAAATCAATTATTTCTTTTTATAGTTATTTATATTTCAAGTTATTTGTACTTCTAAAATTGAATTGTAAAAGAAAAAATTAATACAAAAAAAATGAAATTAATATTTAGTTTCAAGTAACTAAAATGTTAATTATTTCAAGATAACGTGAGATTAATTTTAAAATATATTTCTAAAAAAAGATTAAAAATTTGTGTATTTTTTTATAAAACTAGTCTTTCAACACGTGCAATGCACGTGACTCTTTTAACTTATTAAATGAATGTAAAAAAATATGAAGTCAATAAAAAAATTACATATAACAAAATTCAACAAGTACAAAAGATGCATATTTTTTTTATAAAAAAAAAGTATAAAAGATACACATTATTATTAGGGGTATTTTTAAAAATAGCAAAATAAATTAAAATATTTACAAGCTATAGCAAAATTTTGGATTCTATCACTATAACATATCAATAACTATCAGTGATAGAATTTACTATAGGTTGAAATATTTTGTAAAATCTACTATTTTAAAAAATTCCCCTTTCTATTATCATTATAATGAGTTTATTGAAGAAAAAATGTTTGAAAACTTTGTTTTTTTTTTTGCAAAACAAAAAAAATATATAATTTTTAAAAATATAATTTTTTTCCAAAGTTTATATCATTTCTTATTAAGAAGAAGATTGTATTCATTAAAGAAAACATGAAAATATCTATTGGAGGGACAAAAATGTGATGTTTAGTTAATTTTAAGAGTTGAGTATACTTGTTAAATTATTGAAATTTTTAAACTTTTCAAATTCTAAAATTTATTGTAAAACTATTCAACTTCTAAAACTTTTAAAACTCTAAAATAAATTGAATTCAAAGTTTTTATTATTTTTAATGAATTTCTCATGACAAAAACAGAAAAGCTACTTCAATATTTCTACCTTTATACATTGTATTACCTTTAACTATAATTAATAATTAAATTTCAATAAAAGTTACATAATTCAAACACAATAAAAATTTATTAACCACACTTCACCATTTTATCAATAAAACAACTCTAATAGAAAACAAAAATTAATTAACTGAAAAAAAAAAGAGCAAATAATGTATTCTTTAAAAATGTTCAAGATTCCCTATTGTTACATTCTAAAAAAAAAATCTTCATGGTTACATGACTCAAACATATCTCATGAAAAAATACACACATATATTTAGATCACATGTTTACATTCCAACAAAAAAAAATCTAAGATTACATGATTTAATCATCCATGAAGTAATACATACATATTTATATATAAAAGTAAATAAATACAACAAAAATGAAAAAAATAAAAAGAGAATATGAGAATGATAATTTGATTTATTCTTTACATCTTAGTTTTTTTGTTGTGACTTATGATCAGTTTGAATGGAAGAAAAGAATAAAATATTTATACTAAAAAAATTCAAAAAAGAGGAAATTGAAAGGTTGTGAGATCATATATAAGAGTTAAAAGGTTAAAGAGAAAGATGAATACAATGGATTTGGAAAAGAGAAGTTTTAATAAGAGAATTATTTAATTAGAGAGAAAAGTGAGTTTTTTTAGATGTGGGAAGAGTTATTTTCTTACATTTAGGAAGAAATATTGGAATGAGAGAATAATAAATTAATTAATTAAATAACATAAAAGTAAAATATAGACAATCATAAGATTCAACAATCATATTAATAAAACAACTTTGAAAATTTAATTTAATTTATCAATTAACTACATTAAGTTTTGTATTTACACGGCGAAATTGCTTTATAATGAATGGACAAAATTGGAACAAAATTTTTTTGACCACCCATGCTTTTACATATACTATAGAAAAAGAAATATATATTCATATAAACTAAATAGGTTAGCTCATGTGAGTAACACACTCTATCATATTCTATTTGTTATGTTACTTAAGGAAATAAGAAAAAAAAACCAAGTAAAAAATAATGTTGTCTTCTTCTTGAGTATGCATAGCTAGCTAGGTGAGTTAGGGCCTAGGGGTGTAAGAAATTAACTACATCTTTGCCTCTTTACCCTCTCTTTATATACACTCGATCTTCTTCAAATGAATTTCCATCTTCACATGCTAAATATTGAACTTTTGGAGAAAAAATTGAGAGGGAAAGAAAAACAAACTAATGGAATAAAATACTCAATAATGTTGGTAGAAAGAAATCAAGAAAGCCCTTTATATAATGTTGGTAGAAATCGTTGCCCTGTCGTAAAAAAGATCAAAAAAATGGAGATTGATGAAAGTGAAAAGCAATCTCTATTGAGTATTATCAAAGCCGAACAACTCTCTTCAGACGAAGAATGTTCAAGTTCAGATCAAGAAGAAGATTTGCTCAATGCCATCATCGAAGAGTCTTCTGATGCATCTTCAGTGTCTAACGATGAGTCGGACAACGAAGAACCAATACGTTATTCGGGCTGCATCAATGTCCTCACCAGCACCCAGAAAGGTCTTCTAGATATCATCGAAGACGTTCAAGACGATGATATTAGGAAAAGATTACTTTTGAAGCTGCGAGAAGATCTCGAAACTCCAGATCAAAAGTCCAAGGATCCGATAAATTTCAGTTTTCAATCGGTTTTGAATCAATTAGCCAGCGATAAAGCGGTTCCTGTCAAGATTCCTGACCTCCAATGTGAGATCAAAGTCCTCAAAAGGGAAGTGCAGGAAAATAGAAAACGGATATCTTATCTTGAGAATGTTGTCGGAGCAATTCAAGAACAGATATGCTCAAGAGATAATGTTGATCATGCCGAGACTTCAAACAACGGCATCAACGTCATCAGCAAGGTCTTTAATCAGAAGTGGCTGACAAAGGTCGTCCTAAAGATCAAAGACTATAAGTTTGAAGCAACGGCTCTAGTCGACTCAGGAGCCGATCAAAATGTTATCCAAGAAGGGATAATTCCATCCAAGTACTTTGAGATTACAAGGGAATCACTTAAGGGAGCCAGTAACAATGCCCTGCTGATCAAGTACAAAGTTTCCAAGGTTCATGTTTGCAAAGACGACGTTTGCCTTGTAAACTCATTCCTCCTCGTAAAAGGACTTACTGAGAAAGTAATTTTGGGTACTCCATTCCTTACCCAAATTTACCCGTTCATAGTTTCTGACAAGGGGTTAAATTCTCAGAAATTCTGCAAAGAAGTCACCTTTGAGTTTTGCAAACCGGTAATTCAAAGGTACCTATCGACAATTGAGAGCGAGATCTTTCAAAGTCTCAATCTTATTTCAAGGAAGGAAAAGCAAATTGAGTTTCTTCACGATGACATCAAAGGAAGGAAGACCAGCGAAGAAATCAAGAAGCCTTCTATTCAATTGAAAATCCATCCCATTCTACGAAGAATAGGATCAGAGATTTGTTCGAGTTTGTCCAATGCCTTTTGGGCCAGGAAGAAACATATGGTGGACAACTTCAAAGAGGCCCAAATTCCTACAAAGGCCAGGCCCATTCAAATGAGTAAGGACTTAGACAACACCTGCTTCAAAGAGATAGCAGATCTCCAGAAGAAAGGTTTAATAAGCCCATCAAAGAGCCCATGGTCTTGTGCGGCATTCTACGTCAATAATCAGGCAGACAAGGAAAGAGGTGTTCCTCGTCTAGTCATCAATTACAAACTCCTAAACAAGGTTCTCAAGTGGATTAGGTATCCAATTCCTAATCGGCAAGACTTGCTCAAGCGGATAGCCAACGCAAAGGTCTTTTCAAAGTTTGATATGAAGTCTGGTTTTTGGCAGATTCAGATCAACCCAAAGGACAGGTACAAGACTGCCTTCAACGTTCCTTTCGACTAGTACGAATGGAATGTAATGCCATGGTCTTAAGAATTCTCCTTTCGAGTTTCAAAAGATCATGAATGACATTTTCAATAAGTATCAAGATTTCACAGTCATCTATATTGATGATGTCTTGATATTCTCGGAAAACATTGATCAACATTTTAAGCATATTAATTTGTTTATCAATATCGTCAAAACAAATGACCTTGTGGTTTCTGAACCAAAGGTTAAATTATTCCAAACTAGTATCAGATTTTTAGGATTTGATATTGACCAAGGAATTGTCAAACCTATCCAACGATCCCTTGATTTTGTGGATAAGTTTCCAGATGAAATCCAGGATAAGACCCAGCTACAGCGCTTTCTTGGATGTGTCAACTACATCGGCGACTTCATCAAAGATCTACGGACAATTTGTCTGCCCCTCTATGACAGACTGAAGAAGAAACCAAACCCGTGGACAGCTGAGCACACCCGAGCAGTCCAATCAATCAAATCCCTAGCAAAAGGAATCACATGCCTTTCTTTAGTGGATGATAAAGCCAAAATGATCGTTGAAACTGATGCCTCAGAAAAAGGTTACGGCGGTTGTCTCAAACAGGGAATTAACGGCAAGGAATCTCTTGTCCGTTTCCATTCTGGTGTCTGGAATAGTGCTCAAAGAAACTATTCCACCGTCAAGAAGGAGGTTCTCACTATCGTCCTAACTGTTCAGAAGTTCCAAGGAGATCTTATCAATAAGGATTTTCTTGTCAGGACGGATTCAAAGGCCAGCAAATACATCTTTGAAAAAGACGTAAAGAATCTGGTTTCCAAGCAAATCTTTGCAAGGTGGCAAGCAATCTTATCTTGCTTTGATTTCACAATCGAGCCTATAAAAGGCAGTGAGAATTGCCTTGCAGATTACCTCTCAAGAGAGCATCTCTCTAAATCCTCTCTCTTGAAGACTCCTCCCAATCCTCCCAATGCTCCCCAATTCTGCCTCCAAACCATCCAAATCAGCCTAACCCGACTTTCTCCCAAACAGCAAGCTCCTCCAGAGCTAGCTCCTCCAAGGGCAAACGCCCTATGACCCAATCATCTGCTCCGTCACCGATGAGCACAGATAACTACGCCATGGACCTTGGCTTTTAAACGGTCTCTAGGCGTCGTCCAGGTTCCTCTTCAAGGAATCTTTCAATAGGATCAACCCCAGCTCCTTCAAACACTTTGCTTCGACCCATTTCCACGTCGACAAAGTCCCAATCCAAACCTCAATCCTATGCCCGAACGGTAAAACCAGCAATATTCATGCCCAGACCTCCGATCACCGGATACCTCACCAAAATAATTCTAGAAGAAGTTGTAATTGAACCAGAATTCGATGGACCTTCCGTCCAAGAAATTAGTTCCCAAGTCTATCCTAAAGGGTTTAATTTCTTACCTGAAGACATCAAGAAGACCAGGCAATTTTCTGAATTCATCTTAGTTGATACCGTTTCTGCTGAGATAACTCATATTCCGGACAGACCCGGAAAAAATTGTCTATTCCAAGCTAAAAATTTTCAGGGTTCTGACTCCGTCTCACTGGCCACAAGGGATGCTTGTCCCCAGAAAGTTTTTCAAGCCGTTCAATCCACCGGCATACACATACCGTGACTACATGGAAGCATGGTATAAGGTATTCTGGTACGATTCCAATAACCACTCTTGGTTTATTACGTTCTGTAAGAAATCTTACAAATGTAATTTTCCAAATTGGTTCCAACTATGCTGGAGTTATTTTGGACTTACTCCGGAAATATTCTCGGTACAAGTCGAACAGGCATACCATCAATTTTCAAATAGTATCTATTCGTCCGCTCTCTCACCGACGTATAGATTCTCGCTTTACTTCCAAGTGCCCTGGATTTTCTGCTGGAGCCATCAACTTTCAACCCGAGCAAAGTTCAAGCTCTTAGGGAAGATCTTGCGCGTCAAGTGGTGGGATAAGTACGACCATTCTCATCTCAACAAGGATCAAATAGCGAATTGGTTCAAGACCAACGCTCATCTTTCCCGAGAAGAAGAAGACCAATTTCTTCTAGCGAAAAATTCAATTATGACCTCTCTTGCTGGTGCCAGATCAAAAGCAGATCTATAGACAGTCATGGAAACAGTCATCCACACCATTTCAGATGACGACAATAAAGATAAACTTGAAGAAGATGACGACATCTCTTCAAATTCATCTGTCAATGATATCGAACTTGACTACGATCCGTATTCAGGTTACGATATATTAGATCCTTATTTGGATTCCCAACCGGGATGAACAATAGGTTTTAGTTATAGTTTTAGGTATTAGTTTTATTTCAGTTTTAGGTTATATTTTAATTTTGTAAAAAAAAAAAAAGAAAAAAATTATGTCCTGTAAAGTCCAGTATATCCAGTCTGCAACAAGTAATTGTCGATTTTGTGATCTCCGATTGAAGGGGAGGTGATGTAGATGGTAGGTGACTGAAGTGGAATGACCAACCATGGGCCAGTGCTGTTGAGCAACGATTGATTCCGGTTCGGAATGCTTACCGCGACCGACCGATCCAGAGAGAAGAGGATGCTTGGGCAGTGAATGGCGGGGTAGCCGAGAGTAAGTCCCTGGATGTATTCTCTTATCAACGAATCAACAGTAGTCGCATGGTAAGCGCAATCATGGCCATTCAGACAAAATCGGGTGACATCACCACCAAGAAAGAAGAAATTACGAAGACTCGAGGACAGCTGCAGACATATCTTTTCCGCTTTACTTTAAGTTTTTGTCATTTTGTAATTATTTTGTTTGGTAATTATGTTTACTTTACTTTATGCTTTTGTCGTTTTATAATCATTACTAGAAGATAAGGATAAGTGGGGGTCCTGTCCCACCCAAATCTTATCGTAATCTTTTACTTTTCAAAAAGAAAGATTATGAAGAGATAAGATGCCAGTCAGGGGTCTTGTCCTGTCGGCTACTTTCTTTGTCTTTCTCCTTTTCTGTATAATTATTGACGACACGTGTATTAACCTGTATAGATAAATGATATCTCAGGGAGAGATTTGTTTATCTATATAAGGGCACGTATGGTGGGGTAGCCGGGAGTAAGTTCCTGGATGTATTCTCTTCGTCGATTGTCTTGTATGGAGAAGAGATAATTGCAGCACTCGGCATCTTGGGATGAGGGAAAAAAGCTTCTTCTTCAGGAGGATACTCCGACTTGATTTCTTTCCCCGCTGGAGTCTTCCAAGTGACTGGCTTGCTTAGAACGCGAACACTTGTTTTCTTAGCCTTTTCGTTGACTCGGGCTATGAAGGCGTCCTTGGTTAGGAATTTGGGTATGTTATCCCAATCCTTTTGATTAATGTACTGATCAATATATTTGTCATAATAGTAATCTTGCATTGTCATGTCTTCGGATGATATGGTATTTATCTGGTTGTAGATGCTTCCAGAATTTCTTTCCATATCAGTTTGAGTAGGAGACTGAGATCCTTCCGACCTTTCGTACTGGACGTCTGGGATGGATTGATCGAAATCTACTGCCATCTTCATTGATTTAGATCTGGCTATCGAGCGTTCCTTTGTTGTTGATCTGAACTCCGATACACTTGATCTTCCACTATAGATCTCCTGGGAGGAGGATGAGGGGTTTCTTCATCTTGGAATTGGACTTCGACGTGTCCATCATCATACTACGTGATTTGAGCAGTACTGCATTGCCTTGTCCTTGGTGCAGTTGCGTGCTCAATGGACCAGACTGGATTTCGTGTTAGTTCGTTCCAGTCTAAAAGCTTTGGAACTGTTACCGAGGAACGCTCCAGATTGACTTCCATAAGCATGGTGTAGTTCCACCTAAAGCCTTTGGAGAAGCATTTGTATACATCATCTTGTAGTAGAGGATGTACATGACCGAAAAAGGATACAAACCATTTTTGAGACGTAGTCCTTTGGCTCGAATATCTAGACTTAGGACGTCGTAGATATTCTTGTCTTGCAGCGCCACCGCGAATCCTGGTTTACATGTAAAGTAAACTGGTCCGTTGTCGAGGTTTGACTCAACGATCCCTAATAGAGAGTTAGAGAAGTTCAGGTGCCTTTTGTCTCTGAGGGCGATGTAGATAGGAACATCTAGTCCTGTCCTGAAGAGTGGTTTGATGGCAACTTGGACACATCCTATGTGCAGATACCTGTAATTATGTCTGCGGCATAGCTCGATGTTTTCGTTGGCTAGAAGACGATATTCAGAGAAGTCCTGGCTTACTGGAATATTGTCTTTAGAGATTCTCACTATATCCTTTTCTTTGAAATTGAAAAAAGGATGGGCATAAATCTCCTTAGGCTCGAGTTTGGGAATAGACCAATTTTGAAGTCTATTCTCAATCTGAGATAATTGGTTCTCTATCTTACTGTGCTTGGATAGAGTTTCGTTCAAATTCTCAGAATCTAATCTGGAATTGATTGAAGAAGAAGAAGAAGAGGTTTCATTTACTGGGGGATTAAGGGAAAATTTCTTCTTAAGTTTAGAAAGCATAGAGAGGGAGAAAGAGAGAGAGAGAATCCAAGAAATCTGATACTTAATATCTAAATAATTCTAATGATTCTTTATTAGGAATAATCTTTTCCCTTTTTCCTAGTTCTTAGCGAATATTCATCAATCGATCTAATTTTAAGAGAAAATAGAAGTTAATTACTCTAAATTCATTCACCGATTTTGTTCAAAGTTTGCAGGTTGACCAAGCCATACTCAAACTTGCAAGAACAAACGATAACAAACTCAGAAATATCATCTTCAGCAATTCACTTAAAATAGAGAGACAAATAATAGTAAAGAAGTTTAGATATTAAAAAGATTAGAGAGAATAAAGAACAAAAGAATAGGTTTAGAGATTAACTATCATTTTTCCAGGATTCAGAGAGGAGTTTACTCCATGAGAGAGAAAGAAAGAATAAGAGAAAAGAAGTAAGGCTCTGAGGCTCTGATACCATTGAGGGGACGAGGGACGTGCCCTTCCTTCACACTTTGCATTACTAAAAAAAAAAAAGAATCTCATGTGACATCCAAAAATGATGGCGGGCAGGGGCGGCATCGCCTGGCCGGTTAGTGACCGTAACCCAAGCAGGAAAATTTGACCGTTACGTTTGAATATGTCGAAAATCTTTTACACTCTCCCTCGTCTTTTGTCTTTTTGTGAAAACTTTCATTATAGATTTTATTTTACACATTGTTAAATATTTTAAAATTTCCATTTTGTTATTGTAAAAAGAAAAAAATCATTTTAATTGGGTGATGAATAATGTACTTATAGAATTGTATGGACTCTTGAGTTTAAAAAGAAAAAAGGAAGTTACCATCTTTTAACGTTGAATCACGTGTCTCAACACGTTGACTTGTACTTACCATATGCGACAACGAATCTTTACAACGCTTTATCTTTGTTTTATAGCGGCATTATTTAGTTGTCATGACTAACTATCATGCATACATACCATTATGATTTTTTTTTTCCTCTTTAGCTAATTAGTATAGGTTAAAAACACCTTTTCAAAATAAAAAGACAAAAAGTATATTTTTTATCATATCCATCTTGGATTTAATTTTATTTTAGTCTCTACACTTTCAATTGTTGAATTTTAATCTGTATATTTTTAATAAATATTCAATTAAATAATAATAAAGTTAATTTTATAAATATAACAAAACGATAAAATATTTATGGCTTGTGTAACAAAATAAAATAGCTCGTGAAGCTTGCCACTTTTTTTAAAATATTCTAGGTTTGTCCTTTCTTTCTGCAATTTTTTTTTCATTTCCATCGTCTTCCTTCTCTTGTTCTTGTTCTGCAATCTTTTTTCTTTTATATATTTTTTTGAAATCATCATCTTTGTTTTCAATCAATCATAAATCTTGTATTTTTTTTTACAAAGTCTTATTTGGTTCAAGATTTGAACAAAAATCCTTGGATATTGATTTAGATTTGGTGTACCAAATCTAACAAATATAAAAAATCTTGAAAAATAATTGTTGGGATATTTGTCAAATTTGGGTAGCCAATTCTATACGATCGTATAGCCATGTAAACGATCAATCTTAAAAAAAAACGGCTTACGATCATGTAACCATAATCTATAAAAAAAAAGTTTAGATTTGGGTAGTCAAATATAAACGATCGTACAACCAAATATAAACGATTGTGTACCAAATATATTAAGCGTGCGAGTTGCCAATTAATCACGTGTTGACTGAAGCAATTTTGATATTTTTTATTATGGACTTGTTTTTTTTTCATTTTCGAAATGGTTCTATTGGAAATATTTTACAGTTTTGTTATAAATTTGAAAAAACACCTGATAATAATAATAATATTAATTTTCAAGTAAAAAAAAAGTCGACCATGTAAACATATTACTCTTATCAAGGACTTTCTTTTCTTATAAGAAAGTTAATAATAAACTAATTGATAAAGAATGTTTTTAAGATTTATTAAAAGGAGAGGATTAAAATTCTAAATTTAAAATGTAGGATAAAAAATTGAACAAAACTCACAGAAATCAAAATGGTATTTTATGAGTGTTTTGAAAAGATTTACAAGGCCAAAATAACCAAAAAAAAGAAACCATGCTCTTTAACGTCTAAATAAGAGTCTTATTAGAAAAATCAGCATAGGGAGAGTTCAAACCATATAAATTTTAAAGAATTTCCTATTTCATAGAGATGCAACTTATTACTCAGTCAAATTGACTTAGTCATTGCTTTGCCTCAATTTCATATCTCTACTTAATGATTCGTTGACTAATAATAATGACGTGAAGTTTGACAACTAAGCACTTTTTTTATGCATTGTACTAATCAAACATAACAATACACTTTTTATCCTCCTAATAGAACTTTATTATTATATGATAATTTTGAATTATTTATTCTATTTTTTCAATCTCTTAATACATTTTCGTATTTTCATTTTATCCATCACTTCCTTGTTATAAACTAATTTTATGTGAATAAATCCATTAAAAGTAAAATAGTAATCATGTTTATCTTACATTTCAACTACCAAGATGGAATAAATCTTTATTAAAATGAAATAATAACAAATTACACAATCTAAGAAATAAAATAAAAATGTAGCATACCCATAAAATATTTGTAAAAATAGATAATATTAACTAGTTAATTGGTCCCTTTTAGTGACAATCACTAACAGAAGCTATCACTAGATAGCCTCTATCATTGATAGCAAGTTATAACAATTATAAATTTCTGTCGTTGATCACTATTATCAATGATAATTTTCAATTTGAGAAGATAAAAAAGAAGCACTCGTAGTGGTGGCAAATAGAAAGTTATCACTATAGTAGCTATTAGTGATAGAAAGTGACAGAAACTAATAGCAGTTATCAGTGATATTTATCAATAGCAGCTATAAGTACATCAACGATATTCACTCATAGCAACTATTGGTGATATTCACTCATAACAACTACCAATGATAGCTTTCGATGTGAGAAATTTAGGGATAAGTTTGCAAAACAGTCATTTCTCATATTGAAAGCTAGCAGTGATAGCTTGTAATTCAATAATTTCATAAAGAAGTGCCTAAAATAATGGTGTTTGTACATGAATTTTTTAGGTATAGCTATCAATGATAAAAACTAATAGTAGCTATCGGTAATAACAATCATTGATAGCAACTATAGGTGGTAATAATCAACTGTATACTCTTAATATAAAATGTATCCAACGTGATTTTCTTAGTACAATAAATGGGTATAAAGATTTGATGGTCCAATCTCATATTCCTTTGACATATACAACATGAAATTACCAATAATAAAAAATATCAATTACTATTTATTTAATCATTAATTTATTTGATAGGTTCCTACCCTAGTAATAAAATCATTATAATTATAATGTATAAATTTTAGAAATAATATTTAAGGGAATAATAACATTTTAAAAAAGCATCAAATATAACAAAGTCTATCAACATTTTAAATTAAGTGCACATCAACAATAAAATTCTATCACTAATAGAATCTTATGATCTATAAGTGATAGACTAATATTTGCAATATGTTCTATTTGTGATAGACTTCTTTCATTGATAAATTCTGATTGATTTTGCTATATTCTTAATTTTTTTTAAAAAAATATTGATATTTATGTTAATATTTAAATTTAATTGTTATATTTGTGATTGTTCTTATAAAAAATTATTTTTAAACTTAAATTTCTTTTTCAACCAATAAATATGGCTATAGAGTTAAAATATTTTAAAATAATATGAACATTTTCAAATATAGCAAAATGAAGTAAAATATTTATAAAATATAATAAAATTTCAGATCCGATAAAATATGAAATTTTGCTATAGTTTATAAATATTTTCAACACTTTTATCATTTACTTTGATCTTCCTTTATCACGTCTTTAATTAATTATGCTAATATGTGTTTCACACATTATGCAACAACAACATGAATTTTAAAAATTATGATTACATGACTGAACGTATTAAATCTAGTCTTTTATTACATTCGGGTTTGGATTTCATTTTATTATGTGTTTGATAATTTACTTGTTAATAAAAAATTTCAAATATAATACGAATTTTGCTTATAAATTAAGAACTAAAAAATGATAGCAAATATCTCAATTTAAAAAATAAAGTAAAAAAATAGTGCAAGATAAAATATTTGTAAAAATAGTAAATTTTGTCGAGAGACATTTTTTAAAATAGTTTTAAAAATAACAAAATAAATTAAAATATTTACCAGTTATAGCAATATTTTGAATTTTATAAATGATAGTCACGAATAGACTTCTATCACTGTCTATCAATGTCACTGATAGAACCATATCAGTGTCTATCAATGTTTATTAGTGATAGAATCTGAATTTTTTTTATATATGTTGTAAATATTTGGTTAAATTTGATATTTTTGACAATTTCCATTTTGTAGAGTCAATTGGTAAATTTTTTTAAAATACCAAGTTTGTTCTTCAATGGCTATCATTGATATATGTTATCACTCTTAGCTACTATAAACTTATAGGAGTTGATAGCATCTCTCAAACTGAACACTAATAACAACTTATAGAATAACTGCTATCAATGATAACTTTTAATTTGAAAAAACAAAAAAGAAGTACTTATCATACTAGTGACAAATAAAAAGTTATCACAGATAGGATGGAATCTAAATTGCTAATTTTAATTTGAGAAATTAAAAAATGAGTGTCCAAATGATGGTTGTACATAAATTTTTTTTTGTCATTTCTTAATTTTTGTGCTATATATACAATTATATATATATATATATTACTTAAGTTTCATTTATGCAAGTTTACTATTGTTAATCCAAATTATTATTTTATGAATAATTAATTTTTAAAACTATTGTTTAATCCAAACTCTTTATTAAAATTTGTTTAGTAAGAAATTTGAAGTTCCAACCCTTAAGAGGAGTATTATAAGTTAGAGTCCTTACTTTAAGTTGAAAAAACATAAAATTAGAAAGAAAACAATCGAACTTGTTTATCCCACCAAGAAACCAAACATCCTCACAAATTTTGGGCCTTTTGGGCCGAAATGTATAGATCTTCTCAAAAGAAGGAAGAAAATTAGTTGATTTTAGGGTTTATTATTATTGGCATCGTTCAATCGTTCACTAGCTGCCATACAATATTCTTATTTTTATTTCTACATTTTAGTTTAACAGACAAATTTAAAGGCTGCCACTTGTTAAACACGAGTGCGCCTAAACATCTTTATGACATAATATAAATTGTAAATCCAATATCGTAATGGTATAAATTAAATAAATAAAACCAATGAGAATATGAGTGATGATTTTAGAAATTCTTTTTGGGGCATACAATACATAAATTCATTCTCATAGAACATATTTGAACGCCTCATTTATAAAACATAATTCACACATTAGCCTTTCATATTCCTTTCGCCAAGAACATGAACCATTCCCACGCATAGACTATTACGATGGCCTTTTCATCAACAATATCTTTTGGAGAATTTCTTGGTTCATTTCTCGTTGCTTAGGCTTAGCATGCTAACTCAATATGCTCAATTTACGCATTGGCTAGCTTCATATCGTCATATGGTCCTTTTCCACATGGTTGCTTAGACTCGTTAATGTGCACATAATAGTTAGCTCATTGATAGAAATAAAACTAATGGTTTACTTGCATACAATATACAATCATTTAACATGAAACTTTAGCTTGAAACACGAGATAAAAGCTTTCTTATAAATATAAACATGAAATACACCATTAAAAAACATTAAGAACTTTCGATGAAAGCTTTAAAATCTTTAGACAACTTTGAAAAATCACTCACTACCCTTAGTTTCCTTCTTTTTTTTGAACACCTAACTAAACCTTCTTCTTGCTTAATAGCTTCTCAACAACACAACACTTAACTCTTTCTTTAAGCAAAATCTCAAAATAACCTCCTTCTCTTCTGTCATCTTCTCTTATTTATACTACTCCTAAATTGGATTAGTCACTCTTTAAGCTCCCTTAATTTATCAACTCTTACTTGAAGTGCTACACGTGTCGGTTTAATATTTCTCATGACCATACTTAAGCTTAAGCTTGAGACGTAGCCCATCAATTAAGCTCAATTAGGAAATTTCCTCAAAAATTCCTAACTCTCCTCGCTTGGCTTCATGTAACGACCCGACATTTTAACTAAAGTTGAGGTCATTTGTCACACCCCTTCCAAGTCACCTATTTAGGATCTGAAAGGTGGCGTGATTTCAACGGAAATCATTCACCTTTCAAACAATTAAAATTGACCTTCAACTTGAAAACATAAAACATTTGCAAGTGGAAGATTTTAAGCTTAGAAATAACTTAAAACTGTTGTGTAACCCAATTGAAAATGACCTTTATAATTACCAAGTAAAGTATATAACACATGGACATATAAATTTTAATAAATCTTTTTCTTTTATTATTGAAAACTGATTTGGTCTGATAGCATTAAGTTTAACACACAAAGATTCACAATCTATACCTAGAAAGAGAGAGAACACATTTTGAAAGAGTAAGTCAAAGACTTAGTGAGCAACTGTGAGATGTGTTTCTGATTTGAGTATAAGAAGAAAAATCTGGCTAAGTGTTTTGAAAATTACGTTCTGGATAAGAGGAGACGTTTTGAAATAAGACTTCACGATAAGAAGTTGGCATTTGAAACAATCTATGGAAATGATTAAGTGATAAAATCTTATATGGTTAAGTATAAGTTTTGCGAATAAGAAGTTAGTTCGAGAGGAAGTTTTGAGAAAAGAAGGATTTGCGGTAGGACCTATAACTCTAAAACGTTCACAAGAGAAAGAATATTTGCAAGAAAGTTGGGTAGTCCGAAGGGTTACACGTTAAGACCTACGAAAGTTATGTTAAGTAGTTGAAGTTATTCGAGAAATGGTTAGGTGAGAAAGTGTCGAATCAGATTTGACAGGGGTTAACGTGTAAGATTAAGAATTTAAGCATGGTTAAGATAAATCTTGATTTTGCATGTGTAAAGTTTTAAGTAAGAGCTGGCAATTGGACATGGATTTGAGGATGACTAATCTAGGTTAAAGAGTAGTATAAATATTGGATTTGGGTCATTAAGTAAGGGGGGTTTTGGAAAATTTTGAAGGGTTGAAGTGCCGCCATTTTGGTTTCGAGAGAAGGCTACGCGAAAAAGAAGAAGAGATTTTTGGTTATAAGGCTAGGTATATGTGAGTATTTCTTTCAAAGTGATCTTTTCTTTTAAAGTATTTATATGATTTTAAACTTGTTTTTAAATGTTTAAAGCATGATTATGACTATTGCCATTTAAATGATTATAAAATGGTTTTCAAACCATTAGTTGCTTCCTTTGAATGAGCTAACTATTATGTGCGCATAAGGTTAAAGACAACCATGTAGAAAAGGTCTGCATGGTAGAGTGAAGCCGACCAATGTAGAAAAGGACTGTATTGTGTTAGATGGCTTGAGCAACAAAAAAGAATGTGTATGTTTTCGGATGCTGTTGATACAGTAGTCTAAACGCGAGGTAATGAGACCAAGCGTAGAGAACAATTCAGAATCCTTGGTGAAAGGAATGATTGTGACTAATGTGTGTTTATTTTGCGAAATGATTTATGGAAAGGTATTGTGAAAATGATTTCATAAAACCTCACTAAGTGTTTTAGACTTATGTTTTAAAATTTTATCTTCCAGGATTTGGTGTTAAGGCCAAGTAGAGAGGAAGGAAAGTTTTCAAGGCAAGAAGCTACAGGCGTTTAAAGCTTTAGTTTAAGTTGTAAACTTTTGGTTAATCGTTGCATTGTATTCTATGTATAAAATGCTTGTTGTTAATGAAGTTAAGTTTTGATTTATGTTTAACGTCGAAAACATATTTTAATGTAATTGGTGTTCAAGTTGACTCTTGTTGCGCTTTGATTTTCGCTTGGTATTGTAAAAAGGAGTTGAGGTTGAGCTAAGCGATAAGACCAATTCCAAAGTTTTAAGCTAAATCGCATCCTATTCGCATTATTTCCTGCGTTTTGGTTGTTTTGTAGATTGGAGTGTTACAGCAACACTTTTATAAAATAAGTTTTCATAAATAGTTTAACATAAAATTGACGCTTAAATAACATTTATCAAATAAACAATCATTTCATAATATGATACTTGAAACAATGAACTTTTTGCATAGCTTTTGGAAGACATGATCCATAGCCACAAGCAGTTAAACCTCTTCATTCGGGGACAAAATAGTCGATAGGAAACAACTTTCACTGTAATCCTCTTCCTTTAAGGCATAAAGATATAGCCTTTCTGATAGCTCATAAACTATAGGCTCATTAACCCTACCATTAGTATAGAGTTAACCACATGTATACAATAGGTCTCATGGAATATTCGAGCTAGGATAAAGAAATTTGAAAATCTTGAAAGATTTCTTTTGCTTTGATAGTTCATCAATAAATCATTCAAATATAGCGTAGCTTGAGAAATCAGTTCAATAATCATTTATCATAAAACATATCTTTGAACACTAACTTGAAAATCATGTATTATAATTAAATTTTAAATCAATATATCACTCACTGTACTTGAGTTGATCTTTAGTCAGAATTTCCTTCACAGTCTCCTTCATCTGAAAAATTCACATTAAATCCTTAATTAATCTCTTGATAAAAAAATCCAAAATTTCCTTAAAATTCCAAAAAATTGCAAAACGGCTCAAAACAGTTCAAAATGGACTTCTGACACTCAATGGCATAGCGGTTAAGCTTGGCACGCCTACATGGCCTAGGGGGCCTTGCTGCTGAGGGGTGTAGCGCTAACAAGGCATAAATGATACGTGTGAAAGAATGTATTGGTAAGATCGTCAAAATCAAGCAATAATATTTTAAAAATGAAATGAAACTTCCTAAGGGTAGGATGCTTACCAAAATTTACCTTGACAAAAAGTATTTTAAAATTTACCCTTACTTTTTACTATACCTCAGTGGTAAGTAGGAGGTCGAACCCAAGGGAATGGTCGCAAATTTTTTTTCTTGAAATCAAAGCTTGAAAGAAAAGTTGTTAGTAGAAAAAGAAAAACATAAAAGAAAATGTAGAGAATATCAATTTGTAACCCATAATTAAGGAATTTGAAATGCAAATTCAATCCACATAAAATGGTAGAAAGTAAATTCTATGAGAAAAATGAGGTGATGGGCAATGGGCGCTATTCAATTCTTATCATCAAATTGAAAGAAATATGAATGACTTTTGCTTTAAAAGGAGATTCTTGGTCAAGGTTCTTGCAAGATTAACTTGCTTGATTCTTGTAACAGCGTTGATTAAGATTCTAGAAAAGAGATAATCACACACAAGCATTTATTGTATATTCTTGCAACAACTCATGCCCAATTCTTGTTCTTTTAAAGAAATCAAAGTATCTTTCATACTTTTTAGAAACAAATTGCAACTATGATTTAATTGAATTTCATTGTGCACATAAAATTGATGGAATTAAATTCATAATTTGTCGAGAACAAGGATGATTTACCAAAGCATTAAGACAATCAATCTTCAAGATTTTACATGTTTGATTAGAAGCAAGAAATAATTTGAGAATTCTTGTAGACAAAGATAATCCAATCAATCTTACGCTTTAATTTTCTAAAGAAAATGTATCTTGCATACAAATTGATCAATCAAGAACAAATTCAAGAATTAATTTGCAAAGAATAATTGTAATTGAAAATAGAAAATGTTCTTGATACAAGAAAATTAAAGATTCAACATGTCTAATTGAAGAAAAAGTACAAGAAATTTTTTTCAAGAAATTGAAAAACCCATTGCCCTCTTAGATGAATAGCCCTCCATTGAAAAAAGATTGTTGAAAATTAATTAAGGGTTAAAACAGCATAATGGAGAGGGAAATTTCTGGAAATTAAAATAAAAATTGGAGAGAGTTTTGATGGAATTTGGAGTTGATTTTGTGAATTGATGAGAAATTAAAGGGAATTAGGATTTTATATAGAAAAGAAATTCAATAACCGCTCACAAGGTTCGAACTTGTAACCTCTGGGATGCGTGCGCGAAGAGATTGATAGAAAAGTTGGTTAATTTTCAGATAGTTGCTAAAAAATCATGAAATTGCCATTGAAAATATAAAAAAAAAATGAAATTACGGCAAGTAGATTCAAACTCGGGTGGCTGAGGAAGTGCTAGCGACTAGATGGAGACACGTGGTGTATGGTGAGAGTCAGGAGGGTGAAATGCGTGTGGATGGATTTGAAATAATCTGAAAATTGTTACATCTGGTGAAGTTCAAACTAGTGACTTGGAGGTGGATTTGGCACTTGGCAGGCTGACGCTTGTCGAGGTCTTCTTGATTTTATTACCAAATTGCCTTTGATCTTTGATTTGACCATTTTCCCACGTTTGGGCACCATTTTAAGTGCTTTTCGTTGCGTTGAGTTCGTAACGAATTCTACTTTGATATTCTGAACAAAATATCATAGTAATGAATATCTATGTGCAATAGGTTGAGAATAGAATTGTTATTATGGGTCAAGATTTGCCCCAACAAGTGCGTCGCATGCTAACCTCATAATGAGGTGTCGCGTGTCACGTGAATACTTATTTAGGGCATTGTTTGCCTATGGTCGTATGCTCAAATACCCCAAAACCATCTTGTCTTTATGTCTTGTACTTAGTTTAGTCTATTGCTTTCCTTTTTATGTCGACGAGCTAAGGTGTGACGTTTTGGTATTTTCATATGCAAGCCTACCAAAACTAAAAATGTTCAAAATTTACTATAGAGGACACATAGTAGTTGAATCTCCGACCAAGCCTTTATAGCCATATTTATAGAGGAGACATAGCATATTCCGACCAAGCTTTTTTTTTTGCAATTGAAAGTCTTCAATGCTTTCTTTAACGATGTTTTCAATAAATTTCTCTCTCTCTCATGATTTATAAAACATTTTCTCAAGAATGTGAAGGAAGGCTACATCGTACCACGAGTTTGTCCGTGATTTTTGAATTTTGATCAGCTGAGGTTGAATGAGTAGAAGAAGTGTCGCACAATCACCAATTCCATGTTTGAAAGGTCACAATTGTGACAATTGGTATCAGAGCCAAGTTGGCTTATTGATAGTTAAGACACAAAAATGTCTACAACAAAATTACCAGGCAGGGCTCATGCAGACCTACTAGTAGAGATTGAAGCGCAGATGTCCTACCTAGTTGAAGTTCCTGAATCCATCCGTTTCTTGGAGTCTCAGATTGAAGAAATTTCTAAGAAAGTCGATGCTATTGACGCGGTAATCGGTCTTCTTGACAGATTACCCATACAAAAGTTGTTGACAAGAGTCGACACTTTAGAGATAAAAGTTGTAAGAACTGGTAGCCACGAGCGTGGGAACAGTTTGGAAATGATAAACGACATGTCAGAGGATTTTTGAGCTACCCTCAATGTCATTAGTATTGAATTTTATGTCCCTAAAACTCGTAGACAGTAAATATAATCCATTGATCGTTATTAATAAAGTGTTATTATTTCAACAAATGTTATTGATTATATTATTAGTTTTGTCTTAATAACCTAAGTTCAATAAACTAACATTCTAAGTTGTTTGATGAGTCTTGAATAGTATGCAAAGACATACAGGGATCAATGTTCGAGATACACCTTAAAGGATATCCTATGCAATGAATTTGCATAAGATCGGATCACAAAATAGTAAATACTAGATGTAACTCCATTAACTAGTTGGATTTCTATTTCATTAGATTGACCTAGGTAACTTAGTTTTAATCCTGCATGTATTATGAACTTCTGCTCGCGAGGGATTGTCCTTAGATTTGTACGGGTGAGAGTGGCTAGATTTTTGACTCAATATGCTTATCATTTTGGGGACAAGATCGAGCGGCGAGCTAGGAATATAATCGTATAAAATGAAATTCACTCCTTTCTAACTTTAGGGTAAGTATATGAATGTTCCATTAAATGGTGTCTATGGGACTTGAACAAAGGGCCCTACCCTCTCTATGGCATGAGAGAGGTTTTTATTTATTGGTTGGACCATAAACAAGTTGTTCATTAGAGGAACACTGATATTTAAGGACTAGAAGTAACGCAAGGGTAAAATGGTAATTTGACCTAGCTAGTGTTACGAACACTTGTGAAGGACAAACTTATCGTTATTGGTCTATATTGGTGGACACAGAAATATATCTATAGTGAGAAAGAGTTCAACTATGAGTCTTTAGTGGAGTGTACACACAGTTAACGAATATTTATTAATGTGGTTAATGTGTTTAGTGAATTAATCTCATTTAGTTGTAGCTTCGGATATGTAAGTTCAATAGGTCTCGTTTCTAGCTCGTAAAGGGTAATGAAATTTATTTATATTGGTTGTAATTTGAATGCTCATTTAGTTGTAGCTTCTGATATGTAAGTTCAATAGGTCTCGTTTCTAGCTCGTAAAGGGTAATGAGATTTATTTATATTGGTTGTAATTTGAAACATTCAAATTTACTTTGAGAATTAGTATAATGGATACATTATAATATAAAGTTAATATTTTAATTAAACTTTATTATATAAATTTAATTTTGGATATGATTCAAAATTAACTTATGAAAGATAAAATATTTGAATAAGGTCAAATATTGATTTAATGTGAACTTGATTCACATTAAAACTATAGGTTAAAATTTAATATGTATATGATACACATTAAAACTATAGATTATGAGAGAAATTTATATTTGAATATGATTCAAATTTGGATTAAATTAAATATAAGATATTAAATTTAGAAATTAATTAAGGTTAATTTTCATAAATAGGACAAACGGACAAAATATTTACGACAGTGCCACAAATTGAAAAAACCTATGAAATTTACAATTTTTAAAAAAATCACAGGTTTGCCCTTCTTTATCATCATCTTTCTTCTCTTTTCTTTTCCGATATTTTTTATTTTCCTCTTCTACGATATTTTTCTTTTCCTCTTCTGGGATATTTTTTCTTTTCATCGTCTTTTTCTCTTTTTCTGCAATTTTTTTAAATAGTTCCATTTTCCCTTCCTTTTCATATTCTTTCTTCTGCAATTTTTCTTTTCCTTCCCATCATCTTTTTCTCTTCCTCTGTATTTTTTTCTCTTCCTTTCCATCTTCTTTTTCTTTCTTCGGTAATTTTTTTATATTTTTTTCAAACTGTTATTTATTTCAAGATTATGTGTCAAATATAAAAGATCGTGAAAAAAAATCGTTAGGATATTGGATTACCAAATTTAAACGATCGTATTCCAAATATAAACAATCTTGTACCAAATGTAAACGATCATGTACAAAAAAATATTGAAAAAATATCGTTGAGATTTGACTACCCTAATTTAAACCATCAAATCTAAACCATCGTGTGGCAAATCTAAATGATCACGTACAGAAAAAAACTTGAAAAAATCGTTTATATTTGGCTACCAAAATTTAAACGACAAAATTTAAACGTTTAAATTCAACGATCGTGTACTAATAAAAAATTTCAAAAAATCATTTAGATTTATCTACCCAAATCTAAACAATTTTATAGGGTAGAATAGCCAAATCTAAACGATCGTTTTCCAAATATATTATCCGTTTGCCAATTAATCACGGGACATTTTTGGAATTTCTTAATGTGGGTTTGTGGGCTTTTTTCGTTTTTGAAATTGTTCTATACGGTGTAAATATTTTGCTGCTTTGTTCTATTTTTTAAAAAATCCTATTAATTAATTAGATAATTAATTAATAGTTTAGTTTTATTTTATTTAATTAAATTCGATCTAATTAAATTAATTGAATTAAGGTTTTGTTATTTGAGAGATATTCATTTTAAAAAATATTAATTAAATATGATTTAATTAATTAATTTAATATTATTTGTTTATTTGTTTAGTTATTTTAAATTAATAGAGAACGTGGTTTCCCACGTTCTCATTATTCTCAACTTAGGCTGAAGAAGAGGGAGTTTTATGCACGTGTTACGTAGACAAAACCGTTCTGGAAGAATTTTTTTCTACGTACTGAAATTCTCTAAAAAAAATTCTCCCTTTCTAAGAATTTCCATTCTCAAATTGGTTCCCACAAACCACAGACCACAAACCAATCTCATCTTAGAGAATAGCAAGGTCATTGAGTGGTGGTGGTGCCCCAAGTTTGATGTTTGGCAGATTCAGAGTCGTCAACGACGTAAGTTCTTTTCTCTGTATTTCTGTAATCTATATATTTTTAAAGCATGCTTAGCCTCATTTAGTTTAGAAATTTGTTTCGGTAAATTTCTCAACGTAGATTTGGTATTTTTAAAATCCCAATTAATTTTAGTTTGAGGTCCCTGATAAATATTTCGCTGCGAAGGGCTCTCATCCCTTTAGTTAGGAATGAAATCACAGAGGTGAACACGAAGGTGAACCTCGTAATGTGAGAAATGACAAACCATGCTCTAGCTGGAGGAGTAATCTCGGTTGGCAGAATAAAGATTTTCGAACCCAAGCCCTTCTGTGGGGCAAGAGATGTAAAGGCCTTAGAGAATTTAATCTTTGAGCTTGAGCAATATTTCAAGGCCACAAACGCAGTCACTAAAGAAGTGAAAGTGATGTTGGAGACTATGCATCTGTCTGAAGATGCAAAGTTATGGTGGAGATCCCGATACGTAGACATTTAAGAAGGACGTTGCACCATAGATACTTGGGATAATTTAAAGAAAGAACTCCACTAGCAATGCTTTCCTGAGAATGTTTAAATTCTTGCTCGACAAAAATTGAGTGAACTAAAAATGTCGCACTATTCAAAATGTACTATAAGGGAGACATAGTAGTTGAATCCATATGCAATGCTTTCCATATGCAAGTCTGACAAAGCTAAAAATGTTCAAAATGTACTATAAGGGAGACATAGTAGTTGAATCTCTAACTAAGCCTTGTCGCACTATTTGCAATCAAAGCTTTTCTTTGCAATGGAAAGTCTTCAATGCTTTCTTTAATGATGTTTTCAATAAATTTCTTCTCTCTCATATTTTATAAAACATTTTCTCAAGAACGTGAAGGGAGGTTACATCGTACTGCGAGTTTGTCCGCAATTTCTAGATTTTGATTGGATAACTTGTTGACTGAGTAGAACAAGTGCCGCACAATCTCCCATCCCATGTGTTTAAAGGTTGCGATTGTGACACCGTGTGTGTCTTGGCTACATGTTCAACTTACCACGTGCCTTGAGTGCATTGTGCTACGAGCACAACCTTGCACTTTAACCTCTTTGCAAGGTCATGAGCGCAACTTAAGCCCATGATTCCTTGCTGCTCAGTTGTGCCATGGCCTTGCAGTGAGGATCAAATAAGCCTAAATAACATCTATAAGATATAAAATAATGTACATGTTGCCTAGTCATGCTTGACACTTTACTCATTCCCCATAAATACTTTTTCATCCAAAAATGTGACTCATCTTTGAACATCTATAACTTTAAATTCATAATCATTTTGGAATAACTACCTTCTACAAAGTTACTCCAAACTGTCTTAACTTTCTTACCTTAAAATTTCAGCTTTTTATTCTAAAGGATGAACTCTGTAGCCTTCTGGAAGTGCACCTTGCTCATATTACACTAAAAAATGACCTTCTCCCCTACTTCTTGCTTAAACGCAAGTCTTCTTGCGCTTAAATTAAACAAAAGCCTTGGTCTATAATGTAGACACAAATTTTGAACTTTTGAGAGTAATTTGAGATAATTGGCACCAGTGGATTATGAGAATTCTTTGTGTGAACTTACCTATTTATTGTGGAGCCTTGCATGGAAATGAAATGACACCTCCTACTTGCTTAAGCCACCATTAAACCTCCTTAGTCCACCTTCTTCTTGGCTGCAAAAATGCATGTAATTAGCATAAGACACCTAGATTAACCTTTAACTGATTGCCATTAGCTTGCTACATAGCTTGTCCAAAACCCCTAGCCTTGTCAGGACGCCAAACTAACCTCTCTAGCCCTTCTCCCATAGCCTTGTCCGCCCAACTCATGTTTGCTAACCTCTTAGTGCCTTCTCGCCTAGCACATGCCAGCCATGTTAACCTCTATAACTACAAGTTTTCTCACAACCAAGCTTTTCCATGCATAGTCTTGGTCGTCCATCTCATGTTCACTAACCCCTTAGGTCATCTTGCCAAGCACATATTTAGTTCTTCTCGCCTAGCCATCAAAATCTATACTAACCTCTAAGTCATTCTTCTCCCCTAGCAAGTCCAATGTTGCTAAGCCATAAAAAAGGCCTAGATTTTCCTTAGAGGTTATTTTCATGATTTTAGCCGCCTAGCACATGCTTTAAACGGCTAGCTTGGAGGTTCTCAACCCTCATTTTGCCGCTCAATGAGTTCCCTTTAGAGTTTATTTAGTGTCACTTTGGCCATCCACCTAACCTCTTATCTTTTTCAAATCTTAACAAGTTCCAATGGTCTTAAAAAATTTGGGGTTTCACATCATTACTCAAAAGGCAATAACAAAAGTCACCTTCTTGGAAAGAGGAAAACTAAAATTGTTCTAAAATTAATATCAAATAACTGTTCGTAAAACATAAAATTTTCAACACCCTTAAAAATAATGTGAAAACATGACCTGTCACACCCCGTTCTAGGTTTTTCCTTTAACTTAGATCGTGGTGTGAATCTACTCTTTAAAACATTCTTTTTCAAACGTAAGGTTAATAAAATACTTTTTCAATCAAAATTCTACAAAAAAATTTGGCAGCAGCTCCCCTAAAATACGGGGTGGCCAAACCTCAAAAGGAACATATCTTCACTTCTAAACGTCTATAACTAAACTTTAGATACTACAACACAGCAAGTGTGTCTCACCACACACATCCAGACATTTTCAGAGTTTAAGAATCAAGCTAGATATTAAATACAAAATGATTACAATCTAATGAGAAATCTTTCAAAACACGAATCCTTAGCGTCACTCTTGTTACATCTAACCACCCCATGATGCAAACACAAAACTAACATATACATATAAAATGAAGATCTACAATTGATGATGGGGATTCAACCGACGCTTGGTGTTTAACCGCTTCTTGGGGGTGGAAGAAAACATTGAAAAAGTAAGCTGAAAACTCAGTGAGTGGTAAGTAATTAGATGTAAAAACGAGTAAAACATGCTCAACAAGATGTGTAAATATGCATCGATAATGAAATTTTAAATAAAAATGTTATCGTCACATAATCCATAAATCAACCAACAAACATGTACTCCATACAACCTTGGCAAGGTGTCTCAATATACTGTCAAGGATAGCTCGCACATGACCCGGGGGATCCTACAGTCAAAACTAGCTCACGCATATTTAGTTCCCGCCATGATCGCAACCTCCATCCAATCCAACTATGATAGAATACTAAATACACGACCCAAAATAGCTCACATGTGATCCATATCCACAAGGAAACACGAGGTCAAATGGAGCTCAAGCATACTTAGCACCTACCACGGTAATAACCTCCCTCCAATCCAACCATGATAACATACTAAATACACGACATAAAATAGCTCACACGTGACCCATATCCACAAGGAAACACACTACCAAGCAGAGCTCATGCATATTTAGCACCTATCACGGTACCCATCTTTATATCAGCTCCTATGTACACATAGAGCCACTCACCATAAGTTAAACTAGGCCCGAAGTCATATCCCAATCCTCCATCCATATCCTCATCTAGGCTTCTGTTCTCGGATCTCCGACCACGACCTCTTTTAGCCCCAGAATCCCCTGATGATCGTGGATGGCGCTGTGAAAATACATTCGTGTAGCTTATGGGTAAGTCGCCATCATTTATAAAATTACATATTTCATGCTTAAAAGTCGAATATGGTCAGAAAACACATTTTCATAAAGAGTTTCAGTCCTTAGTCATCAACACATACCTTTAGAATAACATTTATATAAAAATTCTAAACATACACATTCTTGAAATCATCGTGAGTAAATGCAACGTTTAAGTATAAATGAAAACATAGTTATAAAAAGTTTAAACAATGGTAGTTCCCAAGCGATATCGAAAGATAACATGTATAAGTGTAAAGAAAGTTTGAAAACAAGCCACTCACGTCAATAACTCGATCCCTCGAGGTTATACACTTTTCCCACATTAATTTGACCTAAAACAACAATTAAGGTCTCTTAGTTATCTTCACAAGACACGAGGCTAAAACTATGTATAAAATACTTCATAAGACTACCAAAATCTATTTCATACTTCTAAGGTCCTTGAATTTACAAAGCGCCTAGGACCCAAATTCTAAATACTTATCCCCATGAGCATCCAACTTAGTTTAAAACTCAATGGTTCTTTTATGTATATACACTTTTATCCCCATTATTAATGATGCTTGGGATTTACACCCAGTATATTACTATGAGTCAAACAACTCTAACACATCCTAAGGTCACCCAAATTCATTTTATGATTCGAACTGCATAGAAGTCAACACCCAAACGAACACCAAGTTAAAGCTCATTTCAACCTCTAACATTCAACTTTAGCACTCGAGTATTATGAGTAATTTAATCTTAGCGCTTAGACTCAACATTCACTTGAGAACTTAAAGAAAATCCACTTAACTCATTCCAACCCTCAACAAGAACTTAGCAAGGTACTCTTAACTTCAATGGGCAACATCTTAACTACCCTCAAAGTTCAAAATCAATCCCCCACCATCATGGATTACTCAAAGATAGCACTAGAATTAAACGGGTATTCAAGATTGACTCCAATAATTTTAGAATCTTAGCAAAGTTGTGTTAAAACACCCAATTTCAAGTTCCCAAATGGCTGGACAGCGACTCTAACTCCTCTAACATTCAAATCTAAAATCAAGATGAAATGGGTATTGTTTAATTTAAGCCAAAAATTAATGGGTAAATTAAAAATCTAAACAAAATAACTAAACAAAGAAGATTTACCAAAAACTTAGATTCAACAATAGAGAGTTGGAAAAGGACGAGGCTAGCAATTATTCGACTTGCCAAATGACGATAGAAGATGTTTAGGTGATGCACAACTCGGCTACCGACGAAGGACAAGGAGAAACTCGCACAGAGTATGCCGATCGAGACTGACGGCTTCAGTTCACTGTGTAGGAAAAGAAAAAGGGTGAGGCGACGCGAGATGTTTCGAGAGAGGGAGGGAGATGGCGTGAAGAAGGACTCTTCTCTTTTCTTTCTTTCTTCTTTTTTTTTTTTAAAAAAAAAATAAATCACAAAAAGGAAAGATGAAGAAGATATTAATAATAATGAGAAATTACCAAATTACCCCCACTTAACATTATACTACTATTTAGCCATTTTCTTAGCTTTTCAAAGTCTTATTCAAATTAAAATTGTTCAGATTTCCTTTCTTATAAAAAAAAATTCAACCTTTAAAAAGTAATACGTATTCCAACTTTTTTTCCCACATCTTTGGAGATAATAAAATAACAAAGAGAGCGAAATGGGAGCTTACATGACCTACGGATTCTAAAGTTTTAAAGTAAATAAAGATAATATAAATAAGATCAAACTTTAAATAAAATGTCTAGAAGTCAAAATACTGAAAACGAATGAAGAAAATGTGGAAGCAAAATGAGTTCTCCATATGACATGTCACAAACCCTTCCTGTCACCTGAAATATTAAACATAGAAAAAAAGTGAGTATATAAAAATATACTTAGTAAGGGACCCACTACCATTTCTACTAGGTGATCTGTTAACATTCCATTAGGAACATAATAATAATGTCGTGTGTCAAATGGAGCACACCTAGGTGAGTGAGACCATACGAACACCCTAAATTGCTCGAGTGATCGTTGGTATAAACTTCTAATCATGTATGTGCTTCATATGTACACTCGTAATCGTGTGAGTGATCCCATCGAAACACCCCTATTCGTGCGAATGACCCCTTATGAACATAGTATAATTGACCCTAATCGTGCATGTGATCCGCAGTTACACCCTTAATCGTGCGAGTAGTCCTGTAGGAACACCCATAGTCGTGCAAGTGACCCCATAGATAGAAACACAATACAGGTGGGGTATAAGCGTAACAAACAAAGTTAACAAACACACCACAGTCCAAAAGCATGAATTAACGGTCATAACAGTCCATAAAGCATGAAATCCATAATCATGCTTAATTATCATATAACATTAGTCAACATCTACACAAATCAACTATGCATCTTAGCTACCATCAATGCATAAATCCATAAACACACGCAGTCTCTTAAATTTAGTTCGAAGGTCCAGTAGTAGAATCTCTTACCTTGAGATTAATTAGCTAAAGAAAATATTGTCTTGGTTGACAGTCAAATCCCAATTAATTTAGTCCTAAAAGGGAGAATAATTTAATAAATTGCATATTAAGGTTTATCACTGGCTAACAACCAATTTTCCCTAATCAATTTAACTCACCCAAATTTGAGGTTGAAACCATTCAACCTAAAATGGGAGAAATTCCACAAATTAATTCTTCCTCAATTTTGCCAATGACCTTCAAAGAAAAATAATATAAGTTTAAGAAAACAATTCAACTTACTCCTAAAAATTATTTTACTTAGACCAAAAATTAATATTTGATGGGCATACGTAAAATCCAATAAAACCCCACCAAGAAAAATCTCAAAGTGGCTCAAATGACTTAAAAGAGGGTCTCTTGGCTTGGCTAAACAAAAGGAAACTAGACTCAAGGTTGCTGGTGATTGGCTTACAAACAGAAACACGAGGCTAAGACAGATGAAAGCTTCGTCTCCAGCTCGAGAATGGAAGAAAACACGCTTGATGAGAGAGAAATGGTGTTGCTTAGTGTTGTCATGTAGCTTAAGTCCACGAACGGAGATGAAGCTTTTAACAAACTGTCTGCCTGCTTTCGAGAACAATGGTCGGCGACTCGCAAATAGACACTCAACTGACACCGACTGTTCTTCGGACGAGACAGATAAAGATGGATAGACGTCGGCAGCAGCAAGTGAACATGAAGCAAACGTGGAACTACGAACAGTGGTGGCGGACATTGGGGTCACATCAGCAACAACTAGGGTTTGATTGAGGAAGAGGATAAATAGTGTGAATGGAGACGCACGCAGATCTACGAACTTTATTAAATATTTATTATTATATATTATTGAGATTTTTTTAAAAACATAACAAAGCGGTAAAATATTTACACTGTATAGAACAATTTCGAAACTGAAAAAGTCCACAGGCCTAACATGGGAAATACCAAAAATGCTCTGCGATTAATTGGCACTCAGTGCGTATAATATATTTAGTAAACGGTCGTTTAGAGTTGGATATTCTTTCCATCACGACCACGGTTTTTTTTTTTAAATTCTTTGGTACATGATCGTTTAGATTTGACTATTCTTTGATACACGATCACGATTGTTTATATCTAATCGTTTAAATTTGGGTAGACAAATCTAAACGATTTTTTTCAAGATCTTTTGGTACACGATCGTTTAAATTTTGGTGTAGCCATATTTAAATGATTTTTAAAAAAAATTTTGGTACACGATCACTTAGATTTGATAGTTTAAATTTGGCTACCCAAATCTAAACGATTTTTTTAAGATTCTTTGGTACCCGATGGTTTAGATTTGGCTATTTTTTGTACACGATCTTAAACAACCAAATAACAGTTTGAAAAAAATAAAAGAAAAATTGCAGAAGAAGAGAAAAAGACGATGGAAAGAAAAAACATCGCAGAAGAGGAAGAGAGAATGTTGGACAAATATTGACCCATTAATATGTATTTTATTCTCAATTCATATCATGCATATGTTTATTATTTTTATATTTTTATGCTGAATATAAAAGTACACTTCGATATTAACCCAATGACATGAAAATCACCTAATTCGAAGTTCAAATGAAGGAGACTGGGCAAAACAAAGATCAGGGGCATTATGGTAAATAATGAAAAAGTTAAAACGTCGTCGTTTTGAAGAACTCTTCAGACGCACACCTAGCCTCGAGGTCTCCTGTTGGAACATGTTGAACACATATTAAATTCAGAATTTTAGAAGGCCAAACGACGATGTTTTGGCTCCCTCTCACATGAGCGTCCTCCTGGTCACGAGATTGTTCCCTAGCTCACGCGAAAATAAATCATAATTTTTCAAATCTTCTCCTTCGCATGCTTCTTCAACCGATCTCCTCCACTCCACGGATGAAACTTGGCAAGCTCTGGTGACGCGTGTGCCAACTTGCTCGTGTGTTCAATTCCTACCAGTCGCGTTTCATTTTTTCCCTCCATTTTGAGTGGCATTTTCGTAATTAAAAGCCAACTTTATGAAATTTTGTCTAATTCCCGTCAGTTGCATGTGTTTTTTGGCCGTTATCTCCATTATTTTCTATAAATACTCATAATCACCACTAATTACACATTGAATTCACTATTTTCTTTAAAATTACCCTCAATTCTCCTAAATTTCTTCCAATTTTCAGAATCATTAGTCTCTTTCAGAGCATTTTTTTATCTTCAACAAATTTTTCCGAATTATTCATGATGCAAGGCTAAAATTCTTGAGCTAAGGTGGGCTTAGGTGAATCTATTCTTTGAATCATTGGTGCTAGAGGTTATAGGTAATTTGATTCTAGAATCCCATAAATTTCTTCATTTTTCCTTTACAAAAAAAAAAAAAATCTGTTCTTTAAGAATTTCCTTTCTTTGATTTTTTATTGTAATTAGGATTTGATTCATCTTTAAACTTGGTGTATTTTTTTTTTTTTTGAAATCATCATTTTTTGTATCAAGAATTAGATCTTTGATTCAATTTCATTAATTCTTGTGGTTTTAATTCTTGATCTTTGATTTTTTTTATTCAATCTTGGTAAGCAAGTTACCTAAGTATATCAATTAGTGTAAGATTAATTGAACTACTTGTATCTACACCAAAATTCTCTTGATTCTTGATTGTATCTCACCAATTCTTGAAATTGTTTGATGCCTTATGAATTTCAAATGTTCTTAAACAATTCTTTAAAATTAATTGCATTCTTTTTTAGTGCACAAACTAATCCCCATTTAATTATTTGGTTGCAAAATTATGATTGATCTTGTAATTTTCTTTGAAGAACAATTTAGTTGTTTAGTTAAAATTGCAAGAATGAAACTAATCCCTCATGAAATTCATCTCTTTTCTTGAATTTTGATTCAAAATAACCCCAAGATCAAGCAATTTGATCTTGTGAAAAATTTTGAATCAAATATCCCCTCTTAATTAAGCATGATTCAACTTTGTTTACCATCTTTGATTCAATGATAAGATTAGATCAATGCCTAAACTCATTCCTCACATCTCTTCTTAGAGTTCAATATTAAGTTTCTCTTATCGTGAATTGTATTGCAAATCAAATTTTCCCTTTTCATTCTTGGTTACATTTTCATTCTTAATGATTTCCTCCAAATTATTTTCTATGTTTTTCTTTCCATTTTTTTACTAATCTCATTTATTTCAAGCTTACATTCAAGAAAGCATCTATCCTACACTCTCTTGGGTTCGACGCCCACGCTTACACTATCCTATCGTAAGAGCAAAGGGTAATTTACAAATATTTTTTTTGTCAGGAGGTGTAGGTAAGCACCCTTCGCAACCACTTTAATTTCTGAACACACTTATCACGATCTTATCTACATTGCATAACTTTTTACTTTTTGCATAACAAATTCGTTCTTGTCAGAGAAAGATGATGATGAAAAGGAAAGACAAACATGGAATATTTAAAAATAAATAATCAGCTTCATGGACTTTTTCATTTTGTTACATGGGTCGTAAATATTTTTTCGATTTGTTATAATTATGAAATTAACCTATATTATTATTATTAGGTTTCATAAATATAAAAAAAAAAACACCAAATTATTAACTTCTTCATCATTCTACACTATTATGGTTTTTATCTAAATATTTACCAATTTCTTCATTTCCTCTTCCATAATTTCTTCAATTCTTCTTCATTTCTCATATTCTTTTTTTCTTCTTGGTACAAGATGTAAATGATATTGGTACAAGATCTAAACGATCGTGTACCAATATTCTAAAGGATTAGTTGTTTATCCTAGATAGACAGAGATAGACCATTATTACTAATAGATCATTTTGATTTGGTACAAGATTGTTTAGATTGGGTACAAGATTGTATAGACTAGGTATAAGGGTACATGATCGTTTAGATTTGATACAAGATCGTTTAGACTCGCTACGAGATTCTTTATAGTATGTACAAAATCATTTTTTGTTATTTCACGTTGTGGGCTTTTGAACTTTTTCCTTTTTTAAAATTGTTATATACGAAGTAAATATTTTTGCGATTTGTTCTATTTTAAAAGAAAAACCTTATTATTATTATATTATTATTTTCCTTTTTCTTTGTTTTCTTCGCTTCTTCCTTTTCCCAAAATAATCCAACTCTCTCTCTCTCTCTTCATTTAATTCTTCCATCCAATCAACTTTTCTCTTTTTCCAAAATAATTATATTTTTACAAATACTTAAATCTTTACCCACATATATAATTATCTTCCTTTCTCTCCCCAATAAATATCTTTCCTCCAAATAATTATATTTTTCTTACAATATAACTATTTTCATTTTTTGTCATACTAACCATACATATAAAAATACATAATAACCCAAAATTTCTTTAAATCCACGACTTTACTTAAAACCCTATAACATACAATTTAATCAAATTCTCAACAAACACCACAAGCCAAAACCTCTAATGATTAGGCGTTGAGCTTACTTCAAATGGAAGGAGCGTTGTGTCAATAGGTTGACGATTGATTTGACCTTATCGACCAATCAGAATCTAGGATTAGAATTTGACATAGACACATGGCGTTCTGTGATTGGACCATTCTCGCCATCGGCAGAAGTCACCATTTCTATGTGGAAAACATCACTAGAGAAGGTTATAAATAGAAGAAACTCGACCCTTTTGGTCCTACTTTTACCCCTGTGTTGAGTTAAGAAAGAATGGATGAAAATTTCCATTATTTTCAAGAATTCTTGGAAGTTTGAGTATCGGCAAGAGGTTGCAAGGAAGTTCTTGGTTTAGAAGTTGAGAAGAACTTAGTCAATTGTTGAGTCTGAGTGGTTCTTCTTATAAAATGTTTTCAAAATAAAAAGGATTTTCAAAATGTGTTTGAATCCTTAAATATATTTCCATTGAGACCATGAATTATGTGATTTCTCTAATACGTTCCAATTCTTAAAATGCATATGACTTATAAATGAATTAAACTTATTATGAACTGGAAAGATGTGATGAAATAATGTATTATGTGATTTCTCTTATACATTTTAATTCTTAAAATTCATATGACTTATAAATGAATTAGACTTATTATGAACTAGAAAGATGTGATGAAATAATGTATTATGGAAAATGCGTAAAATTTGATGAAGTTTGAAAAGAAACGATCTTTAGTACCATATGCGATGAGAATGTCTCATACTTGTTGTGTGATCTGGTATGGGATGCCTTATCCTTGTTGTGTGATCTGGGATAAGATGCTCTGTTCTTGTTGTGTGTTCTGAAATAGATATGATGAAATAATGTTTTATGGAAAATGCATAAAATCTGATGAAGTTTGAAAATAAACGATCTTTAGTACCATGTGCGATAAGGATGCCCCATACTTGCTGTGTGATCTAGTATAGGACGCATTATCTTTGTTATGTGATATGGGATAAGATACTCCACTCTTGTTGTGTGTTCTGGAATAAAATTCCTATTCATTCTCTGTATCACGCCCCATCCCCGAAGTCACTCTATGCGATCAAGGGAAGACGTGACCGCCTAGACATTCTACACAAACCTCTCCATGAGATAACACATAGAATGCCTAGTAAGCGGAATGAATGAACATCAAATTTTAATGCGAAATGAGAACTCATTTATACATAATAAATACTTCATTAATAGTAGATCAAAAGTACATTAAACATGAGTACAAGTATTCTTAACTTCAAAGGTACAACATTCTAAGATAACAATTTGACTCTTCTCGTCTAACTCTACATGTTATGCGAGCTAACAGTGACAACTACTAAATGATGCATTCACAAAGGTCATGACAGGCAATTAAGACTGCAAGTTCCATGTTGGATGTCCTTCACTACCTTGGGGGGAAGGAGGAATAATAAATAAAACATACATTTGAAAGGTTAGACAAAAAACGTCTAGTGAGTAGGGTTATTTAAAAATACTTAAATCAAAATTTTCCTTGACGTGTTACAGTCATTTCGCAAAATCATGCGATATAAATATTTTGCATTTCAATATTAGATTATTGAGTTCAAATCAAGTCCTTTCTATACATTAGGCAAATAACACAACTCTACTCTCATTATCAATAATTACAAATCGCATGGAAGATCATTTCCTTTTGAAATCAAGTATGAGGCTCATACGCATGGAAACACATTCATTCTTATAATCTCATCATCATATCGCATAATCATTTTGTATGGTAATTATATCTTTGTACCCTTTCCTCAGCTCATGTGTTTATCATACTCTTTTGCCAAGTTGCAGCTATGCAGAGTAGTTTCAACCCATTTAACAAGTTTCCATCAATTCTATCACGCCTAATGCGCCTTCCAATGTCATATCATACAGAAAGCAAAGGGCATCTCATATAAGTTCACACAGTAAGTATGAGGTATTCTATTTCAAATCACATAGTAAGAAAAGACCATTTTATCCCAGATCACATAGCAAGAATAAGACATCCCATACCAGAGCACATAGCAAGTATGAGGAATCTCATCACATAGGGTACAAGAATAATCTCATTTCATCATTTCAATTCACATCAAAACTTATACATTATAAATCACATGCCTTTAGAAAACATAATGGAGACCATATATCTCAAGGTTTCAATAAAACATATTGAAGGTTCTAAACACATTAGAAATTCTTTTTGTTCTTGAAAACATTTTAAAGAAGAACCACTCACAAATAAGTTAGCTTCTAGTTGTCAATCTGGACTTCCTAATTTCGTATTTGTGTAACGCAAATGCGATACGTCACTAAGTCAGGTCATCGCACGTAATGCACTCACCATGACTTTCGGTATTGCTTGCTTTGATTCTAGGCGATGAGTTATAGGTTATGTACGATGCTTGCGATATACCTCTTCATCGCGTGATGTATAAGTCCTCATTGAGTACAAGCTTTCCTACTACTTGTGTAAGTGCAAGAGAAAAAGTAGGTTTATCTGGATAATCCAGGGTTGAACACTGAGAATTGTTGCTAGACGTTGTTCTAGCGAATTACTCATTAGTTAGGCGGTATAAAAATTAAGTAATAAGGTATAAAAGAAACAGAACTAATATTAAAACTACTTATGTACATCTAAAGAATCTGTAAAGGGGAGGAAATGGATGCGAAATGGAATTGTATGCAAACTAACTTCTAAGCGAGAAAGAGTGATAAAAGGTCTACGCACCATTAGGCGATTAAGCAATGCAAGGGCTTGATGCTATTTAACATACTCAATCAGTTTCTGATTAAGGTGTGCTCCTCTTAGAGTCAATGAACGCCACACATTGTCTCCTTTGGGAACTACATGACTATGTCTAATTAGGTTAGATATATCTAGAAGTATTCACTTATAATGCTTATAGAACTTCACGATTAAGAACATGGCTCCTAATGTCCACACTTGTTCATCTTTTGGGATACAAATGTTGGAAGTTATCTCGCTAAGGTCGAGGTTGTTGCCAACTTGCTCAATGCACGCATTAGCCTTATCATTGCTACTTGCCCTCTCCGATAGTTGGTGACTGACACTGGCCAACAGATGAATATAGCTCAACTAATGCGATAAGAATTATACACTAGACTCCTTATCAAGAGCTTATCACTGACTTAAACTACTAATAACACTTTGACAAATGAAAAGTAAAGAAATGATGGATTGAAAAGGTATAAAGATGTAATATATGTAAAGTATGTAGGCCTTAGGCCATTGTACAATATGAACAACTTATATTACAAAGAAGTGCAAAAATGGGGAGAAAAGAGAGTGAAAAATTATTACAAGTTAGAGGACAACGGAAGTATGGATTCTTCTATTCTCAAGAGCCAAGCTTTCACTTTTACAACTGATCAGAGAAGAAGAAGGAGCATTTACAGACGGCGGAAAAGCTATTCCTTTCTACCATTCTTTAAGACTTACGCCCATTCAGGCGTCTCCTTTGTAGGTTGACTGTAACATCCCAAAACTATTAGGTTATTTTTATTATCATTTTATTTTGCTTAGTTTTGGGTGTTATTTGTGAAATTGTTTAAATTGTGGAGATTAAGTATTTTGGAAGGATAAGTGGTTAATTTATGGAAATTGGAGTTCTATTGTTAAAATTGGTTTTGGATTTATTGGTTGGTGGATTTAAATTGTAAAGTTGGAGGTATTATGAGTAAATATGGTTATGTGTATATATAAAATCATGGAGGAATAAGCATAATTATAATGTGGGTTAATATAATTATTAAGAGAGGAGTACTTTGGCATTTTTGGAAAAAGAGCAAATTTATGGTGATGGAAGGGGTGGTTAATGAAGAAAGAGAAATTAAATAGGAATAGGGAAGGGAAATAATAATAATATATTTATTATTAAATAGGACTCCTTGGATTGTGTGCACTTCATCTACAACCGACGAAACTCCTCCACGCGTCCAGTCGCACACGTCCGCAAGTCGTTCGTCCAGCCGCACGCGTCTGTCTCCACCAAGCCGCGTCCGAGCCGAAGCCTCTTCTAGTCGAGCCATCTTCAAGTTTAGCCTCTTGCAACCTTTTGAGCCATTTGGGGTGAGTTTGTATGGGTTTGGTACACCCAATTAAATATTTTTTTTATCTTAAATGAGATGGTATTTGGAATAAGTTGATCTATGGTTGCTTGAAGGTTCAAGTGAAATTGGTGGAAATAGGACTGTGAATTTTCCAGTTAAGGTGGTGTTGGATTCAACCCTAATCTTGGGGTAAGCTTGGATAAGTTTGGTTGCTTAATTAAACAGTAGGGTGATGGTTGACAAGATTATTAATGTTAATTTTGTTTATGTTTAGGACTGAGTATTGTGAAGAATTGACTGCCAACCTGTGAATTATTTAGCAGATCTCCTGGTAAGAGATTTTTTCCCCTTTTGATTGAGATGCAGTACCATTGGTGCATGATGTGATTATATGTATTTCTGAGATTATGTGTGTTGAGCTGAGATGTTGATTTTATGATGAGCATGTATAGCCTATAGTGTTCTGTTGGTCTGCTGGTTAGAGTCGTACCACGAGGGGTCCATCAAGGTCCTCCCCTGTATATGTTTGAGTAGTTATTGAGACGTGATTCGACGGGATCACTTACAGCCCAACTCTCCTTTAGGGTGATTCCTTCGGGTTCACCGAGAGCCCAGTTCAGTCCCTGTGGGACTACTGGATAGTGTGCGTTCGGGAGCACCATAGAGTGTGGTACTTTATTTCAGAACTCTAACAAAGAGACTAACAACACATAGGGAGACTAAGTATGGGTCTCTTACTGAGTATAATTTTATACTCATTCTTTTAAATGTTTAATTTTTAGGTAAGGGTAAAGGCAAGGGCAAGTTGGCGAATGATAAGAAGTGACCCTGGTTTGCCATAGGGAATAGTTCAGCTTTTCGCATTTATGTTTCAGTAATTATATTTTTTTTTGGATTTCAGAACTTTGGTAAATTTATTTTAATGTATTTCTTTTATTTTATGGGCCCAAACTAGTATTTTGTTTACCACTTTAATTACTTATTTATTTTCTTATTATTTAAATTTTTCTCAACTTAAAAATTAATTTTCCTTTTAAAAAAATATATATATATACTTATTTAAATAGTAATGACCTCAACCTTCTAGTAAAGTTGGGTTATTACATTGACGAAGATGGATTTATATAGGCAGCAATTGGGAGGGAAAACTTCTATCTTCTAAACTTATCAACGACATCCGCGAAAGGTGTCTGTCGCACGTCACATCATCTCCAACTATCATTCTTGTCTTCTAGTGACCCTTCTTCGCGTGATAACTTTGTTCCTCGTTTAGAGATGTTAATCGCAAAATGTTTTCTATGGTTCACTAGTTTCTTTCTTTATTCAAAATCCTGCGTTTAGAGATTAAAATCATGTAAAATAGGCATAACACTTATGTAAAGTATATTTCCAAGTACTTATGCATTTACAACACAAGTTACTCATTCTGACCATCTTCTTGTGCGTTTTAACTTCATTATTCTAATAAAATGAGCTATAATAACGAATATTTGTACACGCTATCACACCTCCAGATTTAGAATAATGCTTGTCCTCAAGCATTGCTCTATATTATGCTTGTCCTCAAGCACAATTCCTCCTCAAAGGCTCACCTTCCCTTTTTTGCGTTTCAACACTTCTCAAAAAGCAATCAAGTTTTATTCGTTATTCAGGATTTACTCTCATTGCGTACTTCTTGCTATGAAAATATTTTTATGTTCAGAATGCTTCAAGCTTAATACTCAAAAAATACCCTTGTTCATTCCCAACAGTAAATCTTATTTTCAATTTCAGAAATGGCCAAAATTTTTGAAAAGTTTTGAATCCTTTTATTTGGTGAAAGAATACTTTTTATACAGCTTTTTATTTACAGGGATGAGTTGAGTGAAAAATCATAGGCACTCTATGAGTCCGTTTCTGTTCTCAACTATACCTCTTATCACATTTTATTATTCACTCTCTGACTTTTACTTTTGAAGCTTTACTTCTTTATTTTTGTGAGAGGAGGCAACATAGGAGTTGTTATCAAGATGAAAAATATAATACAAAAATTTTCACATTTTCATATTTTTTGCTTTAATTCAACTTTTGTTAAAATGCATTGTTTTTTATCGCATTAAGAGGACTTCCCAAAAAATTTCAAAAGCTTTAGCTCGGACCTCGCACACCCCCAAATTTAGAGGTTAGCAATGTCCTCATTGCTAAAAGTGAATGATAAGATTATTCATAGAAAAATTTTATAAAAGAGGTTTAAAGTAAAGCTTGCTCGCCTACTAAATTCTAGAGATCTTTTCTAAGTAAGGTTTCTTAACAAGTTAAACGCCTAACTAACAAATGAAATTTTATTTCGCATGATTTATTTCATTAAAGTGTTATTGAATCGCGAAGAAAAATTAGAATACTAAAAAGCGAGGAGCCAAGCTTGCAATAAGAAAGAATAAATGCACAAAATAGAATCAAAAGTTGTAATTTCCATTGCAAGAATCATAAGTACAAACAAATATGAATTACACAAGACAAGAAAAAATAAAAAAATCAAAATGAAAGACCCAAAAGACACTAGTCACTGCCAAGTTTACTGCTGAGGTGGCGGTTAAGAGGATTTTGTTGCCTACCGCAGAGTCGTTTCGCGTTAAGGGCGTTGCCACCTCATGAGGAATTTCAGGCACTGGGATGATGCTGCAGATTATCGCATGAAGATATCTCAATATTGCCCTGAACTGCACATCATTGCATTTGGTCGACTATTCTATCATCCCTATGAGTACTTGATTTTGTGCTTTGAGCTCAGTTTTTTGTGTTTTGAGCTCTTACACTGTAGCCTTGAGTCCTTCAATTTCAGCCAGATGGCGAACATTTGAATTGTCAACTTTGAGTTCTAAATCCCGTAATTGTTTTTGACTTTGCAGATGCATTTCGTATATGTTGCTCTGGCTTTGGATTACCTCTTCAAATCCACTTTTCATGGATTGGCAAACATGTTCATCAATGAATTTGAAGGTGTAATCTGCATAAACTTTTTCTTCGTCTTCAATAGCCGCCCTTTCCCCTTGCCTTTTTGCCAAGGGTGACTAATTTCTTTTGGCTGTGAGGGGATATTCATCTCGCCATCTACCTCAGGGACTATTTATGTTCCCTTTAGAGTGGATCATCAATAATCTCCTCTATGGACTCTTTTCTTTTCGGGGATTGGTTTGGGATCTCCACCTTCTCTTTTGGCTCTTTAAACACATCAGTGAGAAGTGTGGTGGGGTCCAACAACGAGTCCTGAAATTCGTCCTAACTTGAACTCTCTTGGCTAGGTGGTTGATTGGTTGGGTCAAAATTCATGAAGGCGGGAGAGTCATCCGGTTCTCACCTTGAGGAGGATAGATCAGGTTGGATTATGGGAGAGAGTCGTGATTTGGATTTTGAGGGGTTGGTTTTATTGGTCTGCTATGGAGAATAGGCCGTTTTGGATTTGGATGGAGATGGTTAAGGTGTAAAAATGATTATGGCCTTTGTTGTTTTGGATTTGGCAGGTGAGCTGGTGGGTGTGGTGGTGATAGGTATAACGCAAGTGTAAGGCAAAGGGTCCTCAAAGTCCTTGGCCTTCAAAATTTTCTTCTTCCTTGAACTTGAGTCCTCCTCCTCGCCCTTCCTCTTTCTTTATAAAGGAATGTCTCTAACTTCACTTTCCTCTTCTTCTCTTTCTTTTTCTCTTTCTCTATCTTTGTTTGTATCTTTTATTGCATCCACTCTACGCCCAACCCTTGCTCTAACTTCATCTCACGTTTTCAACTTTTTGGCTATGGCTTTATTATTGTGGAGTGCAAAAATGCGACTGAGGTTTGCTGCGTTACACATTCCCTCTTTAACGTATGCTACTTGTGGTGACTGCTGAAGCTCAGGGTATGCCTTCAGACAAATCCTTTCGATTAGATGTGGGAAGGGTTTGAATCCCCGTGGATGTTGCAACCAAGCTTCTATATGTTTGCAGATAATCTCGTCCACTTCCACTGGTATTTCCTCCATGATACAATATACGAGCATAATCCTCTCCAAAGAAATTGTACTATCGTGTCGCGTGGGCATGAGCTTCTTCTTTATGAACATTAGCTAAAAGCTCGCAGTCGTCTTAAGGTTATGCAGGAAGAGTTGGTACTTTCTGTTGATGGTCACGCCCCAGTTTTTCCTAGGCCAAGCAACTTGTCCAATGCACCTTGCATGTCGCGGTCTGTTGGATTTCGAAAAATCATAATTCAGTTTATACAGTGCATTGATAGCTTCTAGCTCGTAGTTCACATTTTTCCCTTTTACAACGGCGTAATGTTTTTTGGTGTTGATCTCGTTGTTGTAAAATAAATTAACCACACTAGGTCTTATCGCATTGAACCCTCTAAAAAACTCTTGCCAGCCTAACGCCTTGATGGGTGATCAGATGGAAGGTGCGAGTTGACCCTCAAATTGGAAGAGTTCTTTCTCTACTATGAACTGTTTGCTTTTGTCCTCTAAAATAACATCTTCCCTTTCCTCTTCTAGGCTCACCTCTTCTCGCTGAGCCCTTGCTTTCTTGGCTTGCCTTTTGGCGCCTTGACCTCTTGACGCCTTTTTTTTTTTTTTATCGCTCTTCACCCACATTATCTTCCAATGGGCTTATCTTGAATACTTCTTTTCCAAACTCCTCGTAGCACTTTTCGAGGGGTTTGTCTTTACCCTTGCTCTTCTCTATAGAGAGAGCTAGTTTCTCTGATGTGTTAAGGAGCCCTTCTTGCTCCCTCAACTTTCTTTCCTTGTTCTTTTCTACCAAGGCATTAACGCCTTCTACTTGGTCTTTCAATTTCTGAAGCTCAGAATTCACATTTTCCTTCTTTTTCTGACCTTCTATTGCCAACCTCCCGAACTCAATTTCTGCTATAGGCATATGGTTCTTTCTCGTCTTCCTCCTCTTCATACTTGCTTGTTCTTCTGCCTCGTCAATCTCCTCAACTTCTTTTTCTTTTTCGTTTTCTTTTTTGCCTACTTTCTCTTTCGCCGCAGCCACTTCTCTCAACTTCTCCCCTCTTTTCCTTTCTTCCAAAAACAATCCCAACACGATTTCTAAATTCTTAGCTGTCATCGGTATCTCGCTACCCTTGAAATTGAAGGGATTAAAAATCCTCTATTCCAAAAATTTCACTTGAAATGGGTAGGGTTTGCTCATAACTAGGTTGGGCTGGCTCTGACACAGGTCAGTCAGAGCGTACTACTTCTAGTTCCCTCTTCTCATAACTCTCAATTGCTTTCTCTCCGACCATTGTTTTGAAACTAGAGACATGAAATGGCTAGAACGTAAAGAGAGAGGATAAGATTTTTACTTGCTTGTCAGAGAAGATGATCGGAATGCTTGAGAGAGTGAAAGATTGAAAACTCATGCTGCAAAAAGATTTCAATTAGGGTTTTCGAAGGGCTTTTAACGAGAATGCTAACTAGGGTTAAAAAGTGGTTACCGCGTGGTTATCATCATGCATTTTAATTGAGACTTGATGTCCTAACATGACGTTTCAGTTTTCGAAGGCGGCTTGCAATCATGACTATTGAAATTTGAATTTTTAAAAGAAATGAAACGTTTCAACTTCTCCGAAACCAAAATTATAATGCAGCCCTTTTGCTTGACAGCTTGTGAGAAGACCACAATGCTTACAGCGTTTTGACCAAAACTTCCTACAAGATGGCTTCATCGCTCAAAACCCTAACTTTCCCTCCCTACTAAAAATTTTTACACTCTCGCTCCCTATTGTAAGACTAAAGGATATACATATTGAATACAAAATTGATTTGCAAACTATAAAAGAATTACTCACAGAGGTGTAAGAGTATAAGTACATATGTACGCTAGTATAAGGATGCGATAAGAGAAATTGGAAGAATTATACTTTAAAGGTGCATCCATGTGTTCAGGTTCTTTGGTGAGAAGGAACTGTTGTATCGTCACTTTTGCTCTGCATAGCTTCCTGATGGCATCGTTCCTTAACCTCATTGATCATTTGCGCCATGACTCTTAGCGTCCTGATTGTTCATCGCAATAAGTCTCTGCTCTCAATCATTCATTGCAATGTTCAAATGATTCTAGTCGGTCCTTGTCGCTTAGCTAACTGAAATTGTGCTTTTAATTAGCTCCGCGCGAGTACACTTCTATTCCAAAAGATACATTGATTTTGAGGTTGGTTCAAGCAATCACTGATTACTCTGGTACCTTGAACCTCTTCGCATGATTCACCAAAATCAAATGCTTTGCCAATTCCCAAAGTAAGACTCTACTCTAGCATCTATAACTCAATTCCCCGGCAACGACATCAAAAACTTGGTTGTCAATTTGAACATACTAATTTTGTGTGTGTGTAACGCAAATGCGATACGTCACTAAGTCAGGTCATCGCGCGTAATGTGCTCACCATGACTTTCGGTATTGCTTGCTTTGATTCTAGGCGATGAGTCATAGGTTATATACGATACTTGCGATATACCTCTTCATCGCGTGATGAATAAATCCTCGTTGAGTACAAGTTTTCCTACGACATGTCCAAGTGCAAGCGAAATAGTAGGTTTATCTAGATAATCCAGGGCCGAACACTGAGAATTGTTGATCGACGTTAGTTCTAGCGAATTACTCATTAGTTAGATGGTATAAAAATTAAGTAATAAGGTATAAAAGAATCAGAACTAAGATTAAAACTACTCATGTACACCTAAAGAATCTGTAAAGGAGAGGAAATGGATGCGAAATGGAATTGTATGCGAACTAACATGTAAGCAAGAAAGAGTGACAGAAGGTCTACCCGCCATTCGGCGATTAAGCAATGCAAGGGCTTGATGCGATTTAACATACTCAATCAGCTTTTGATTAAGGCATGCTCCTCTAAGAGTCATTGAACGCCACACATAGTCTCCTTCGGAAACTACATGACTAAGTCCAAATTATGTGAGATATATCTAAAAGTATTCACTTACAATGCTTATAGAACTTTGTGATTAAAAACAACAAACTCTCGACACCTAATGTCCACAATTGTTCGACTTTCGGGACACAAATGTTGCTAAGGTGGAGGTTGTTGCCAACTTCCTCAATGCACGCATTATCCTTATCTTTGCTACTTGCCATTTCGGGTAGTTGGCGATTGACACTAGCCAACCAATGAATATTGCTCAACTAATGCGATAAGAATTATAAACTAGACTCCTTATCAAGAACTTATCACTGACTTAAACTACTAATAACATTTTGACAAATGAAAAGTAAAGAAATGATGGATTGAAAAAGTATAAAGATGTAATATATGTAAAGTATGTAGGTCGTAGGCCATTGTACAATATGAACAACTTATATTACAAAGAAGTGCAAAAATGGAAAGAAAAAAAAGTGAAAAATTATTACAAGTTAGAGGACAACGGAAGTATGGATTCTTCTCTTCCCAGAAGCTAAGCTTTCGCTTTTACAACGGATCGAAGAAGAAGAAGGAGCATTTACAAACGACGGAAAGGTTTTTTTTTTTGCCACTCTTTAGGACTTGCATCCATTCAGGTGTATTCTTTGTAGGTTGACGAAGATGGCTTTATATAGGCAGCAATTGGGAGGATAAACTTCTATCTTCAGAACTTGTCAGTGACATTCACCGAAAGGTGTCTGTCGTACACACATAACCTCCAACTATTGTTCATATCTTCTAGTGACCCTTCTTCGCGTGATAACATTGTTCCTCGCCTAGAGATGTTAATCTTCATATGAGTTCCTGTTTGTAGTTCTTGCGTTAAATGTTTCCTGCGATTCATTAATTTCTTTCTTTATTCAATATCTTGCTTTTAGACATTAAAATATCGCGTGAAACAGGCATAATGTATATTTCCAAGTACTTATGCGTTTACAACACAAGTTACACGTTCTGATCATCTTCTTGTGCGTTTTAACCTCATTATTCTAATAAAAGGATCTATAATAACGGATATTTATACACGCTATCAACTTCTTTGCCTACTTCTTAGCTCTGAACTCTCTTCTACTTCCTTGTACTGCTTGTCAGATTCAAGCTTCCAAAAATTTTTGAAAATCGTGGGAATTTTCTTAATTCTTTCTTAAATGATCATAAAGTAAAATCAGTTTCACAATGTCAAACTTCAGCTATTTATAAGCCTTTCTAGTGGCATTTTTCATGCATCAATGATGACTTTTGCCCGATAATGAGAGTCAGCCAATGCCAAAACATCACGTGTTACTACCATCTCCTTATCCAAAATTCAACTGGGCGGCAAGGTCAAATCTGTTCATCCACCTTCTTACGCAAGGATGACGTCAACTACTTTATGGTGAAGCAATCTTATATTGCGACAAGGATTCCTACGTATCCTTTTCTTGTCGCACAGTAGTTCTTATGGCATAAACTGTCTTCGCTGCATAGGATCTTATCGGGTAAAGTTAGATCACGATCAACAGGTCTGACATTATGTGATGTTGAGTAGGATGCCTCATACTTGCTATTTGATTTGGTATGGGATTCCCTTTTCTTGTTGTGTAATTTGGCATTAGAAGAGACGTTATGCTTAGTGAAATTGACGGAACTTGCTTAATGCGTTGAGATTACTCCGCATAGCTGTAACTTGATAAAAATGTGTGGTAAACACTTAAGCTAAGGAAATGGTACAAAGATGTAATTAAACTTGTAGAATGATTCTGTGAGATGATTACGTGGTATGCGAGATGCATATGTTGCAATATGAATTACAATGAAAAATTAAAATGAAACGATTTCTATATACATTATAATGAATGCTTTAAAAAGGGAATAATTCATATGTTTTGTGAAATTGGTTTATTGAAATTGTGAGAATCGCCTAAATTGATTTTATGCCTTATTATCATTGTTACGTTAAAGAAAACTTTGGTAAATAAAAGGTTTTGAGAAAAGATCTCACTCACTAGACGTTTGTGTGTAACCTTTTAATGTTTTGTTGTATCCCCCCCCCCCTCAGGTAGTGAAGGACATCTTGCGTTGAACATATAGCCTTGATCACCTGATGTGCCCTTGTAATCGTATCATTCTTGTAGTGGCCACTGTTACCACGCATAGCACGTAGAAGTTAGGCGCACAACAAGAAATTTCATTTTTAGTGGCCACCAAAAACTTCACTAAAATGCAAAAAAAAAAAAAAAAAAACATAGCGACGCACAATTATGCACCGCAAAAGATATACTTTTAGTGACATTTGCATGTTACTAAAGGCTTACTTTTAGCAACATATCTTACGTCACTATTTATTTTTTATAGTAACGTATTGCACTTGCTACTCAAAATGATGTTTTAGTGACAAATAATGTGTGACAAATACATCTTTTGCGACGTATTGAAGTGCGCCACTAAAAATTCCTACAGATTTAAAAAAAAAAACAAATCAATGCTTTTGTGACATTATTGAAAGTGCCAATAATTGAACAATTTAAGTTTCTTGAATTAACTCAAACTGTCAATCAAAGAACTAACAAATTGCAGATATAGCTTTGAATTTACATGTAGGTCATTACATACTTACAACATAGGAAGATCATTTTTATTCATATTACAAAACAAGTTATGATCATCGTTCTTAATCATAAGACAAAGAATATGTAATATTAAGAAATAGAGACATCACCCTCCTCCAAGCTCCACAACATTCTTATTTAACTCCAAACTCAAAGTCTCACCAATTGTTATCCTCAACTCCTTGAAATCTGCAAACAAAATGAGCATTAAAACTAGGAACTTTAACTTTTAAGTATAAGAGCTTTGATACTAGAATTATGTCCTTAAAGTATAAACAAAATGTAGGATCTCTATGAAGTATTGAAAGCTTACAAACATACCATGTTTGTATATTCTATTCTAATTTGACACTTTATATCAAACTAATTAAGTTGAAAAAATGAGGGAAACTCAAACATAATATAGAGGGAGGGGGCATGTTTATATCAAGCACTAAAATCATAATGACACTCAATAACGTTCTAATCACAAACACCAAAATCATCACAAGAACGAATCTATGACTACCATAACAGCAGGATAGTCATATCAATTCACAATATACCATGTTTGTATATACTATTCTAATCTGGCACTTTATATCAAACTAATTAAGTTGAAAAAATGTGAGGGGGGAGGACATGTCTAGATTAAACATTATTTTGAATGATTGGGTTTGATAATTATATTCGCATCTGCTAAAATTCAAATAACATTAGTCTACCTCAATTATTTCCATAAGAATCTAAAAAAGAAAAGGCAGTGATATATTTTTACCAGTAATGAACGGCAACAGATAGGGTGTCCTTAGTATAAGCATGACCACGTATGAAAAATCCTCCAAAAAATATTCTCTTGAGTCCAAATCAAAGTGCGATAAGATAGGCAAGCTGAGGAGAATTAAATTCACAACATCTTATATTTCCAAAGTTTCTATTTCATTTTGCAAGTAAATGAAATCTCATCACAGTGACTTACCTGTCCAATGTTATTTGAAATCATTTTTAGAAGGGACCGAGCAAGATTCTCAGTCTTGTAAATCTCAAGCATTATATTTGTCGATATTGTCCTGCCAAAGCTAGAAGCAAAGGTTGTGAATGAAAGACCCATTTGAATCATTAGAGGGCAGAAAATAGTGAAGGCTTGTACGTTGTAGCTAAAAAGGACACGTCGCCTCAATAAATTAAAGACTATTCCCTAAAATGGGTGCAGTAACATCTGTCATGGATGAGGAATAAACATGTGTTATCAGTAGAAATGAGTACCTTAGAATAATCTATTCCACCATATGTATCTCCAACAAGCATGTCTACCATTCGTCAAAACTGAGAGATTTTAAATTTGTGTTTAAAGCAAGAAAGTAAATTATTCATAAAAGTCTTGCTTAGTGCTTAAATTCTAGAAATGAAGGATATAAATTTATTTGAAGAACCAAAAAGCATAAACAGTAAAGAGATGAATTTTCTAGAATAGCTTTAAACCATATCCCAAATGAACAATTAATTCTAATGATCAAGTGGATGAAAGCAGTACCTGTTGCACTTCGTCAAAAACTTACCCATACCCCAAAATATCCCTTGTTCCACTCACCCGCTCAAACTTTTCATTTCCATCCACCTACTAATTGCAATACAAAGAATTTCAGGTTTAAGAAATGGCGAACTCATGAAAATGCTAATGTCAGAAAATTGAATAAGTAAACACCATTTTGACCATACCTTAATCATGCTGACTCCAGAGCCAATGATGATAAGGAAGTAAGGATACAAATCATCTTGGTTAATCTGCACAAACTCCTTTTGACCACCTATGTAGGTAAATGCTTCTTGGTCGACTGCCTAAAACGTAACATAAATAGGATTATGCGACTTCATGAGGTTTGTGAATGATGTCACATTATACAACATTTTAAGTATATAAACCAAAATAGATATGTTGTCTAGCCAACCTTTAGGAGAAAATTTGCTCAGCGACGAGGCAATCCATCTCATCTTTCTTGTCTAAACAAAAATCGTGCTTTTCTTTGAAGAGATCACAAAATTTAAATGCTCCACCACTAGTGGCCTTCTCACCAAAAGTTAACACTCAATAAATTTGCACGCTTCAGAAGAACAAAACGACAAGGTAAAGTATGTACCTTTACAACAATTCTGTCATTGTCAAGATCCTTGGGGCATATTTATTTCATTTATCACTCTGTATGTTACCGCATTTTATAATTTTAGGCTATTGAATGAAGAAAAGGTTAAGGTCTATTTGATAACTATTTGATTTTTTAAAATGAAGTGTTTCCTCCCGATCACCAAAAGTTTCCACTCAATTTCTTACAAGTGTTTAAAAATTAAAATTTTTCAGTTTTTAAAACTTAGTTTTATTTTTGAAAATATTGGTAAGTAAATAACAAAACAAGAAATTTAGAAGTGGAAAGAGTGTTTATAGATTAAATTTCTAAAAACTTAAAACAAAAAATAAAATGGTTAACAAAAAAGGCCGAAGTGTCACACCTCGATCCGCAAAACAACCAGAATGCAGGAAGTAGTGCGAATAGGACGTGATTTTGCTTTAAACTTGAAACTGGTCTTATCGTCTAACTCAACCTCAACTCCTTTTAAACTACCAAGTGAAAAACGTAACGCAATGGAAGTCAACTTAAACGCCAAGTACATTAAATAACATACTTTAGGCGATAAAGCATAACGCAATCAACATAACCAAAACTTACACTTTATTAATAACAGGTGTTTAGTATATGAACGTACAATTACACACTTTGACCAAAATAAATAACATTAATCAAACTCTTAAACGCTTGGTAGCTTTCTCAACTCGCCACAAGCCCTTCAACCTTCTTCTCCACTTGGCCTAAACGCCTGATCCTAGAAGATGAAATTTTAAAACATAAGTCTAAAAGACTTAGTGATGTTTTATGAAATCATTTTCACAATACTTTTCCATAAATAACTTTGCCAAATCATACATTTTAACACAAATCAGTTTATTAATAACACACCACTAGTCACAATCATTCCTTTCGCCAATGATCTCAAATTGTTCTCTACGCTTGGTCTCATTACCTCGCGTTTAGACTACTATATTAACAGCATCCGAGAATATAGAGATTCGTCCTTGCTGCCCAGGCTGTCTAACACAATGCAGTCATTTTCTACATTGGTCGGCTTCACTCCACCATGCAGGCCTTTTTTACATGGTTGCCTTTAAGCTTATGTGCATATAACAGTTAGCTCATTTAAGGAAGCAACTAATGGTTTGAAAACCATTTTTTAATCAATACTATAGTCATCAAATCAAGCTTTAAATATTATAAAACATGTTTGAAATCATATAAATACTTTAAAAGAAAAGATCACTCACTATACTTAGTCTTAGAACCAGAAATCTCTTCTTCTTCTTCTTTCTTGTGTAGTCTTCTCGCGAAAACAAAATGGCAGCACTTCAACACTTCAAAATTTCCAAAAAATCTCGCTTACTTAGTGACCCAAATCCTTTATTTATACTACTCTTTAACCTAGATTAGTCATCCTCAAATTCTTGTCCAATTGTCAGCTCCTACTTAAAACTTTACACGTGTAAAATTAATATTTATCTTAGCCATGCTTAAATCCTTAATCTTATGTGTTAACCCTTGTCAAATTAGATTTGACATCTTTTCGCCAAATCTTTCTTCTTGCCTAACTCCAATCCGCAAATAGCTTTAACCGCTTAGCATAACTTTCGAAGGTTTTAACGCAATAACTTCTTTTGCGAACTACTCACATTTTCTTGCGAACACTCTTTCTCTTGTGAGCGTTTAGACTTATAGGTCTTACCGCGAATCTTTCTTTTCTCAAAAATTACTCGTGAATTAACTTCTTAATCACAAAACTTACACTTAACCATAAAAGATTTTATCACTTAATCCTTTCCACGAATTGATTCAAACGCCAACTTCTTATTCAAAATGCAAATTACAAAACCCTTAGCCAAATTTTACTTCTCATACTCAAATTAGAAGCAAGTCTACAAACAACTCTATTTAGCCATGATGTTCTTAACAAAACACTAATAAATCTTAGGCGAAAGGTAACCCTTTAATATGTCAAGGACATCTCCCTCCCTAAGCCAGAAAAGATTGGCATCTACACACAGAAAACTAAGCAGAGAAACTTTCTACTTTAAGTCTCTATGATGAACCGATTTAGTCATCAAAGAATTATAGGGTTCTCAATTAAAATACTCATCAAAGAATTATTACCCTAAAGTGAGCTTTTGTGTGTCGTCGTCAGTCGTGGGTCGCCGTTAGCAGTGGGTCGCTATGAAACACCCCAACCTTCTTAGAAGGTTGAGATCATTACTATTTAAATAAAATGTAGTTTTTTTTTTAAAAGGCAAATTAGTTTTATAAGTTTTGAGAAATATTTAAATAAATAAGTAGTGAGAATAAAAAAATAAAATACTGATTTGGGCCCATAAAAATAAAAGAAATACTTTTAAAATAATTAAAATTCTAAAGTTCTAAAAAGAATAATTCTTGAATCATAGATGCGGAAAAAACTGAACTATTCCCTATGGCGAACCACGGTCACTTCTTGTCATTCGCCAACTTGCCCTTGCCTTTATCTTTACCTGAAAATTTAAACATTTGAGAGAATGAGTATATAAAATTATACTCAGTAAGAGACCCGTACTTAGTCTCCCTATGTGTTGTTAGTCTCTTGCTAGAGTCCTGCAATAAGGTACCACGCTCTATGGTGCTCCCGAACGCACGCTATCTAGTAGCCCCACCGGGACTGAACCGGGCTCTCGGTGATCCCAAAGGAGTCACCCTAAAGGAGAGTCGGGCTGTAAGTGATCCCGTCGAATCACGTCTCAGTAATACTCAAACATATATATGGGAGGACCTTAATGGACCCCTCGTGGTACGACTCTAACCAGCAGACCAACAGAACACTATAGGCTATACATGCTCATCATAAAATCAACATTCAACTCAACATACACAATCTCATAGATACATATAATCACATCATGCATCAATGGTACTGCATCTCAATCAAAAGGGGGAAAAATCTCTTACCTGAAGATCCGCTAAAAAAATAATTCACTGGTTGACAGTCAATTCCTCCCAGTACTCAATCCCGAAGATTAGGGTTGAATCCAACACAACCCTAAGTGAAACAATTCACAGTCTCAGTTCCTCCAACTATATTCGTTCCTTCAAGAAAACATAGATCCACCTAAATCCATAATCTTTATTTATTCAGAATAGAATAGGCAATTAATGGGAGTACCATCTCAATCGATAATAGTCCAACTCACCAAAGTGACTCCACAACAAGGAATGGCTTGAACCAAATGAAATCAGCTCAAGTGGCTTGATGAAGAGACTCGGCTCGGACCTTGAGGCTTTACGGCTTACGTACGGACGAAGACGGCCCGCGTGGCTTGGTGAAAACGGACGCTTGCGGCTGGATGCTGGCGGCTGGACGCGTGCGGCTCGGTGAAGACGGACGCGTGGACCCGTGCGGCTGGAACTCGTGCGGCTGGACGCTGGCGGTCGGAACCCGTGTCGCTAGACGCTGGCGGCTGGAAGCGTGCGGCTGGCCGACTGAGACGTGAGGCGAACGACCTCGTCCGACGACCGTCGTCGTGGTGGTGTTCGCGGCGGCTAGGGTTTCTTTGTGACGGCTAGGGTTTCTTTGTGACCGCTAGGGTTTCTTTGTGAGGAAGAAGATGAATTGTAACTATGACAAGCATCCCGATGGTGTATTTAATATGTAAAATACTAATAATAATAATAACATTAATACCATTATTATTATTATTATCTAATTTTCCCCAAATAACTCCTCTTTTCCTTCATCTCTTCCTATTCCTATTTAATTTTCCCTCTTTCCTCATTAATTTTCCCTCTTTCCTATTTGGTCGCTGCTGCCTCAATTTCCAACTCATCCACAAATCTAAAATTCCTCAGTCTTTGATCGATTTCTTGGAGGACAATACCTTCACCCTTGTTTCTCATCGGACAAAAACGCACATATATTTTGCGTTGAGTTTCCCTCACTTAGACAGAGTTGTCTCCGAGATCTCCGATTGATGATATGGACCACTTTTCATTTGGACTACTAAGTACAAATTTCTCAAGAAATAACCGTATATTTGGTAAGGTGTGTTATGTGTGCAATAAATTTAAAGATCAAATAACAAATCTATCTGTCTATTTGGTTGTTTGAATTTTGACATTAGTTACAGGTTCAAATTTATATCTACTTTATATATGCTTATGGGAACGACGACCAAAGTCAAATAGAGATAACGAGAATCCTCCGCCAGCACCATTGGAGAGAAGGGCGGGAATCTGAGATGAAACCATAATCAAAGTTCAAAATAAAGACATGTTATTCAGACAGCTCAAATTACAAAAAAGAAAAATTGATAAAAATTTTGAGATTAATTGAGTAGAAGAAAGAGGAGCAGATAATTACTGTGAAAATAGGGAGATTTATGTCATTTGATTTCAATGGAGCCCTGAATGCGTTTAAGAAAGTGGTAATGGTGAAGCACAAGAGTTGTAAGAAAAATGTGCACATTGTAAAATATATACCGATAGCATGTTGCACAAGTCACAATTATATGTTTAATATAGGACATTATTAAGAAAACAATAACTAAGAAACAAGAAATAGTTATCAAACACATTTTCTGTTTCTGTTTCATTTTTTCAAGAAACAAGAAACAGAAACAGTTAAGGGCCCATTTGGTAACGTTCTCGTTTCCTATTTTCTGTTTCTATTTTCATTTTTTAAGAAGCGGGGGTGTTTGGTAATGTTTCCTGTTTCTCGTTCTAAAAAAACGTAGAAACGTTTCTCATTTTATAAGGAATTATTGGAAACAAAAAAAAAATAGTTTCTCATGTTCCCGTTTCTCAATCATTTCTATTGGTTTGTTTTTTCTTTTTCTCAATTGTTTCTATTAGTTTCTTTTTTCTTTATCTCAATTGTTGTTATTGGTTTCCTTTTTTTTTTTTTTTTTGTCTCAATTCTTTTTATTGATTTCCTTTCCTTTTTTCTCAATTCTTTTTATTGGTTTCCTTTTCCTTCTTTTCAATTATTTTTCTATTTCATTTTCCTTTTCCATTTTCCTAATGTGAATTCCTTTTTCTCTCTTATTTCCATCTTCTTCTCCAAATAACCACTCTCCATGTGGTTTCCTTTTTCTTCCTCTTATCTCCATCGTCTTTCCCAAATAATCATCCTCTTCCTCTTCCTCTCATCGTCTTTGTTGTCTTTCTCTTCGCCTCTCATCGTCTTCCTCTACACGACGCCGTCCTCTTCGCTAGATCTGGGTTTTCCTCTTCCTCTTTGCGTGAATTTTGTTTTCGTTGTAGGTTTTCACCTGGGTTTTTGTCAGATATGTGTTTTAGTCGTGAGTTTTTGTCTTCTTTGTCGTGGGTTTCGGTCCTCCTCTTCGTCGTGGGTTTTCGTCTTTCTCTCGTCAACTTTGTTATTTAGATCTCAATCTTCATCTCGTTCTCCATAAGATTACAAGAAAACCTTCATATCTAGGTTTGATAATTTTATTTTTTTATATTTAATGGATGACATTTTTTTTGTTTGATGTTTAATTGAATTAAATGTGAATAAAATAAAAAACAAATTCCAAAGAAAATCAGAAAACAAGAAAAAGTTATCAAACACATTTTTTGTTTCTATTTCTGTTTCTGTTTCTTTTTTTCAAGAAACAAGAAACAGAAACAGTTATCAAACACATTCATGTTTCTTGTTCTGAAAAAAGGAGGAACAGGAAATCGGAAATAGGGAACAAGAAACAAGAAACATAGAACGAGAACGTTACCAAACTGGCCCAAAAAAGACACATTCCTGATTTTTGTTCTAAAATAAAAAGAAATAGGGAACAAGAAACGAGAACAAAAAACAGAGAATAGAAACGTTACCAAATGAACCCTTAAAATCTCTCTGAAATTAATTCCATAAAAATTTCCATGAAACAAATGGGGTCTTAGGATAGTTTCAATTTCCATGAAACAAATTGGGTCTTAGGATCATCTAGCATGTCAATTTTGCATCTTCCTCCTATATTGTATTTTATTTTTTATTTGAATTTGTTCCATTATAGAAGAAGTTTGTATTTCTTTTAAATTAATTTTTTTTCTTTGATTTAGGTTTTAATGAATTATGTTTTTCTTGTTCAAGATTTAAGGGTATATTGGATATATCAAATTTTATATATTTAAATCATGTTTTAATCTGACTATTTACTTTAAATTTGGTAAATCAACAGTATATTGTATTTAACATTTAACACTACAATTATATCAATAATATATCTAACAATTAATAACTCAACAAATTTTATCTTAGAGTAAAGTGTGTGTGTGTGTGATTTTTTAAGTCATAAAGCTTGGGTGTGACGTTTCGGCATTTTCATATACAAGCCTACCATAGCTGAAAATGTTCAAAATGTACTATAGGGGAGGCATACCAGTTGAATCCCCGCCCAAGCATTAATTGTACTTTTTGCAAGCAACCCTTTTTTCTTGCAACTGACAGTCTTTAATGCATATTGTAACCTCGATTTCAATGTATTTCTTTCTTTCTCACGTTTTATAAACAAATTTCTCAAAAACGTTGAGGAAGGTTACATTACACATCGACTTTGTCCGTGATTTTCGGATTTTAATCGACTGACTTGTTCATCAAGTTAGAACAAGTGCCGCACAATCGTCTGTCTCGAGGTTGAAACGCTACGATTGTGACAAGTGGTATCAGAGCCAAATTGGCTGAGTGACAGTTGAGACAGAGAGATGCCGACTGCAAAACAAACGGGTAAGACCCATGATGAACGATTGGTGGGGATCAAAGAGCAGATGCTCCACCTAATGGAAGTTCCTGATTCCATCCAATTTCTTGAGAAGAGGCTTAAAGAAGTTTCCAAAAGAGTCGATGCTATTGATGCGGTGTCCGATCGTTTGGACGGATTACCCATACATGATTTGTTAGCTAGAGTTGATACTCTAGAGTCACGAGTTATGAGAACTGGAAATGTCACCTACGAGCGTGGGGATAGTTCGTCGGGCTCTGCTGCCCAGATGGAAGAACGAGTTGTCGAGCTAGATAACTCCCAGAAGAATATACTGGAAATCATAAACAGCATGACAGAGGATTTTCGAGCCACTCTGGATGTCGTTTGGAATTAAATCGTAGAGGTAAACATGAAGGTGAACCTTACAATGCGAGCGTTGGCAAATCAAGATCCGACTGGAGGAGCAATTACAGTTGGCAAGATAAAGATCCCATAACGCAAGCCTTTCTTTGGGGCAAGAGATGCAAAGGCATTGGAAAACTTTATCTTTGACATTGAGCAGTACTTCAAGGCCACGAACACTAGTACAGAAGAAGCCAAAGTGACATTGGCGACCATGCATCTATCTGAAGATCCCTGTATGTTGACATTCAGGCTTAAAGAGAGAATTTCGCTCGCAATTTTTTCCCAAGAATGTCGAAATTCTGGCTCGACAGAAACTGCGAGAATTAAAACACACTGGAATCATTCGAGAGTATGTGAAGCAATTCGCAGGGCTGATGTTAGATATATCTGATATGACCGAAAATGACAAATTTTTCAGTTTTGTTGAAGGGTTGAAGTCGTGGGCAAGGACTAAGCTATATGTGCAGAGAGTTCAAGACCTCACATCAGCCAAAGTTCTTCACCCGGAAGAAGTAGAAACAGTCGACCGAATTCTTCCAAGGCTGCTAGTGAAAACAGAAGTCCCAGTAGAGACTGCAAGCCTTCCCAATCCAACACGGGGACACCTGGTGAAGACGTGATAGTCCAAACACGTCGAATCATCCCTTCAATTGCTACATATGTGATGGATCACATCGGGCTAAGGAATGCCCGAATAGAACGGCCTTTTATGCCTTTCAGGCCTCTTTATCTGCGGACTTAGATGACACGTCTAGTCAACCAGAGAAGGAAGTTGGGCAAGTGGAGGAAGTTCAGAATATCAGAGTGGAAGCCATAAGACTCTTGTTGTCTCTTTAGAAGAAAGCGAGGGAGACAAGTAGACGTACAGAAGGAGGCCTAATATATGTTGGCACCTGGATCAACCGAAAGCATGCAAAGAGCACTATGGTTGACTCCGGTGCCACCCATAATTTTATAACGGTGGAAGAACCCAGACGATTGAACCTTCATTGGAAGAAAGACACATAAAAAATGAAGGTCGTGAATTCTACAGCTTTACCTGTCGTTGGAGTAGTGAAACGAGCGGTGATACAGTTGGGAGGATGGAGCGGTCTTGTTGACTTTGTAGTTGTAGGTATGGATGATTTTGATGTAGTACTCGGAATGAAATTCCTACTCGAACATCAAGTCTAACCCCACTGTTGTGCAGACTGACCTTCGGCAACCCAAAGGATTGAGAATGATCTCAGCTATGCAACTGAGAGAGGACATCACTCGAGAGAAAACAACGGTTGAGGCCACCCCATTTAAGTTAGGGGATAGCTCGAGAGAGACAGTTCACAAAGACACGAGGTGTGTCGTAGAGAGATATTGTGACGGGATGCTCAATGTTTTGCCTATGTCAGAATTGCCCACGAAGGATGATGGTCGTGTGGCATCGTCGGAGTTAGCTGAACTTTGAATACAGTCAAAAGGATTGTTGAGGGCAGGATTTGTGATACCTGCAAAAGCTCCGTATGAAGCTCAAGCCTTCTTACGGAAGGAAGAGAATGGACGGTTGTGTGTCGACAACCGTGTCCTAAAGCAAGCCCCAAGGAAAGGGCCAACTCTTAGGTCCATGAGTGTGACCCAACTTACTTAAGCTTACGCTAAGACGTCTAATCATGTGTTGGGTGGTGTCCTAGTGCAGAATGGACACCCTGTCGCATCTAAGAGTTTGAAACAAGGTGCCACATAAAGTAGTCATACGATGTTTGAGGAATGAACGCATGCCATAGTACACAGTCTGAGGAATGGGGTTCAGTTGTTGAAGGCAACCCAATCTTGTGTTACAACTGTGATGAATTTGTCAACGGGCAGAAGCCCAACAGAGAGTGTTGGTGGCGGACAACAGAGAGTCACGATTATATTTGTCCAAGGTGTGTTTGCCTATGGCTATATGTTTCGAATACCCCCAGTTTATCTTATCTTTAAGTCTCATATCTAGTTTAGGTAGTTGTCTTTCATTTTAAGTCATAAAGCTTGGGTGTGACGTTTCGACATCTTCATATGCAAGCCTACCAGAGCTGAAAATGTTCAAAATGTACTATAGGGAAGGCATACCAGTTGAATCCCCGCCCAAGCATTAATCGTACTCTTTGCAAGCAACCCTTTTTCCTTGCAACTGACAGTCTTTAATGCATATTGTAACGTCGATTTCAATGTATTTCTTTCTTTCTCGTGTTTTATAAACAAATTTCCCAAAAACGCCGAGGAAGGTTACATCACACGTCGACTTTGTCCGTGATTTTTGAATTTTGATCGGCTGACTTGTTCATCGAGTTAGAACAAGTGCCACACAATCGTCCATCTAGAGGTTGAAATGCTACGATTGTGACACTAGGCACGTCAAATGCAAGATTTTATTAAAAATTTTAAATATAATTTTTTTAAAAAAATTATAAGATATATATATTTTTTATATTTATAACCTACTTTTATTTTTATAAACATGTTTAGAGTTAAAAAAAAAATATCATAGAAATTATGCTAATAAATTATTTGTTTAATAGACTAATATACACAATAAATCAAACATTTTTAATGATATTTTCCAATATATATATATATATATATATATATATTATTTTTCATTTTGTTCTTATTAAAGTATATTTTTTTATAAAATATTTTCTACATAGTACAAATACAATATTTTCTACGTAGTACAAATTCAAAGTAAAATAAATTAATTAGAACAATAAATTTTAAAATGGAATAAAAAGTTGGTTGGAAGTATGTGGATGTGTTTTTTTCATATATTGCTAACAATCTTTTTTATACTAATAACCATAAGTTATTAATCATCTTTTTTTTAAGACAATCCATGATATTATGAAATACAATGATAATAAATCCTAGAATTACCTCTTCATCATCATGTGATAAAACAAGTGCAAAGACAAATTTCAAATCAAACCGCTATATGTAGTCAAAATGCAAATTAATTGACATCACCATGACAAAAATATTGTGCTCACTATTTTTGGAATGGAAAATTTTAAATAAGCTATTCTTGATATTACTCTAATGATTGTTGTGTATACTTACCTTAATCGTCAACGATAATACTCCAATACGAAAATCTCTAATTAATTTTGCTAGCTAGTGACTTTTAGTGCATCATTCCTATAAGACCCGTTTTTTTTTTATTTGAGTATATGAAGTAAAATCCGGCTAAGTATTAAAGAAGTTGGTGTTTCAATAAATCCGGGGAAAGGATTAAGTTTTGCGATTAAGAAGTTAATTATCGTGAGGAAGTTTTGAGAAAAGAAGAGTTTGCAGTAGAATCTATAAGTCTTAACGCTCTCAAAAGAAAGTCTTCGCGTATGTTAAGAAGTGAAGTTTTGACTAAAACGACTAGGCGTTTGAGTAGTCTTTGCAATGAGAACCAATGGTTTTGCGATGAAGAAGTCTGCGAGGAAGCCTTGAAGTTTAAGGTCGCGATAAGTGTTCTAAGCGAGGAAAAGTTGGTTAGTTTGAGAGGAAGGTTTCTTGTAGTAAAAATATAACCACGCGAGAAATTTAAGTGGTAAAAGTTATTTGTGGTATGGGGTTAGGCGAGAAGCAAGGTTTGGCAAAGAAAATGTCAAATCTGATTTAACAGGAGTTAAGTGAAAGATTAAGAAGTTAAAGCATGGCTCGATTGAGTATTAAATTTACATGGGTAAAGTTTTAAGCAGGAGCTAGCAAACTGAGAAGAGTTTAAGCATGACTAAGATAGTTTAAGGGTTCTATAAATAGAGGACTTGGTCATTAAGTAAGTACAAAAGATTTTATTAAAAAAAAAAAAAGAGCTAAAATGTTGTTGTATTGCTTTGGCAAGAAGAAGAAAAAAAAAGTGTTAAGCACGGCGATTTGTTCTACAAGAAGGCTCCACGAGAAGAGAAGGAAGATGAGGATTTTTGTTAAAGTGTGGTGAGTGCTTTTATTTTTAAAAGTTTTGTGGTTCCGCTTTACCATTTTGAAAGAAGAATTCAAATGAAAAGTGTTTCAAAAGAGATTTCTATGAAAAGTTTATATGTTTTCAAGCATGATTTATAATGTTGAAGCTAGATTTGATGATTATGATTTCCATACTATTAAATGGTTTTCAAACCATTAGTTGTTTCTTTGAGATGATGCTAACTTTTATGTGCACATAAAGAGTCAAGGCCATCATGGGGTGTACAAGCTACATGGTGATAAGTAGCTGGATTGTGCTTTGAAAGGAGCGTATAAAGCTTAGCGACCTAAGCAACAAGGACGAATCTATATGTTCTCGGATGTTGTTGATACAGTAGTCAAAATGCGAGGTAATGAGACCAAGCGTAGAGAACAATTTGGGATCCTTGACGAAAAGAATAATTAACTAATGTGTGTTTGTTTGAGATTATTTATGTTATGCGAAAAAGATGTGTTATGTGAATTGGTGTTTATTCGAAATGTATATTGATATAATTTGTGATGTTTTGACATGTTTTGCAAAATAAAATGTTTAATTGATAAACTGATTTGTATTGGTATTTATGACTTATGAAAATGATTGATCAAAGGGCTTTACGAAAAGGACTTCATAAAACCTCACTAAGTCATTTAGACTTATGTTTTAAAAATCTCATCTTTCAGGACCAGCCGTTTAGGCCAAGTAGAGCAGAAGGTTGAAGGATTTGCAGTGAGATGACTCCAGACATTTTGGAAATAGTTAAGCATTAGTTATTTGGTCAAAGTGTGTAATTATGTATCAAACGTTTGTTATTAATAAAGTATATGTTTTGGTATGTATTTATTATACTTGGCGTTTAGGTCGACCACCATTGCGTTTTGAGTTTTATTGATAGTATAAAAGGAGTTGAGAATAAGATTTAGCGATAAGAAAATTTCAAGGTTGTAACAAACTCGCATCTTATTCCTACTACTTCGACGTTATTGTCATGCTCCAATGACGTGGCATCACACATTCTCATATTTCTATATCGTTGTCCGTCATCGTAGGCTTGAAAGAATTATATTTTTCAATTAGCATAATGAGCTTTATATATAGTGAATTAAATTTGTAGAATGAGAATAAACCTTAGATGCAAAAATTTATGTATTTATTATTGGTGTGAATTGCCTAATTAATGTAGTTAGTGGATGATTTTGTAATGATAAAAAAATAATGAAAATCATTTTCTAAAAGAATGAATGAAAAATTGGAAATCTAAAAGGTTTTTAGAATTTTTACAAAAATAAAGTGTAACATCTAAGGGCCCGTTTGGTAACGTTCTCGTTTCCTGTTTCTTGTTTCTGTTTTCATTTTTCAAGAAACGGGGGTGTTTGGTAACGTTCCCTGTTTCTCGTTCTCAAAAAAAGTAGAAACGTTTCTCATTTTATAATAAATTATTGGGAACAAAAAAAAGTAGTTTCTCCCGTTCCTGTTTCTCAATTATTTTTATTGGTTTCTTTTTTCTTTTCTCAATTGTTTCGATTGGTTTCCTTTTTCTTTTTCTCAATTGTTTCCATTGGTTTCCGTTTCTTTTTTCTCAATTCTTTTTATTGATTTCCTTTTCTTTTTTCTCAATTCTTTTTATTGGTTTCCTTTTCCTTCTTTTCAATTCTTTTTCTATTTCATTTTCCTTTTTCATTTTCTTCTTGTGATTTCCTTTATCTTCCTCTTATTTCCATCTTCTTCCCCAAATAACCAGTCTCCACGTGGTTTCCTTTTTCTTCGTCCTATCTCCATCGTCTTTTCCAAATAACCATCCTCTTCCTCTTTCTCTCATCATCTTTGTTGTCTTTCTCTTCGCCTCTCATCGTCTTCCTCTTCGCCCCTCATCGTCTTCCCTCTACATGACGCCTTCCTCTTCGCTGGATCTGGGTTTTTCTCTTCCTCTTTACGTGAATTATTTTTTCGCTGTGGGTTTTTGCCGAATTTGCGGGTTTTTGTCAAATCTGTGTTTTAACTTTGAGTTTTTGTCTTCCTCTTTTTCGTAGGTTTCAGTCCTCCTCTTCGTCGTGGGTTTTCGTCTTCCTCTCGTCGGCTCTGTTCTTCAGATCTCAATCTTTATCTTGTTCACCATAAAATTACAAGAAGACCTTCATATCTAGGTTTGATAATTTTTTTTATGTTTAATGGAGGACATATATTTTTGTTTGGTGTTTAATTGAATTAAATGTGAATAAAATAAAATAAAAATTTCAAAGAAAATCAGGAAACAAGAAACAGTTATCAAACACATTTTCTATTTATGTTTCTATTTTTCAAGAAACAAGAAATAGAAACAGTTACCGAACACATTCCTGTTTCTTGTTTTAAAAAAAGAAGGAACGAGAAACCGGAAACAGGGAACAAGAAACAAGAAACAGGAAACGAGAACGTTACCAAACGGGCCCTAAATAATGTATTTAGTGATAATTTGTTTTAAAAGTAATTAATATTTAGATATTAATTGTTAATTAATTTAACAAGTTAGGTGACTTTACAATTTTCTTTTGAATTTTTATTTAACAAATTTTAAAATTGACAAAACTACCAATAATGTTATAGTTAAAATTACTCAAATGAAAGGGCAAAATTGGAAGAAAAAGTTTCTCCCTATAGACCCTTTTATATAAGACTTAGGGTGATTTGGATAATTGGGGTTCTTTTGAAATTAAATTGGAGAAAATGGTAGGTTTAAAAGAAATTAGGTTAAATGGGTGATTTTTTGTTTTTATTGGGATGCGTCTCTCATTCCGAACTCTTTTTTTTTTATTTTATTATTACGAAATGAGGCATTTCATTCTACTTTTTTCTCTGTCCTGAATGTGTCTCTACCTATATTTTCTTTTTTAAAAAATCACTATTATTCATATTGAATAATGATTTCTTAATCATTATATACTTAATGATTTTTTGGTATTTTTTTTATTTTTCACAAATTCATATTTACTTAATGGTATTTTAATGATTTAATTATTTTTTACTTAATGATTTTTGTATGATCTTTGAATTCATTTATTATTCTTAATTCTTTTATTATGCATCTCCGTATTTTTGTAAGGGACACTTGCAAAAATGGCAAAACAAATTATAATAATTAAGTTTATGACACACATACTTTATTATTTGTGAAAATGGCAAAAACAAAGCCCAACCTATACATCAAGAGGTAAAATGTCACAAATGCCTTCGTTATTAATATACATTTGATATACCTTATACACGTATGATACACCTAGTACCCATTGATACACCTGATACATTCGATAGATACACTTGATGCACCTGATACACTTGTTACCTTTTGATACATACCTGAAACATCTTGATACACATATTACTCCTCGTTACACTTGAATCTTTTTTATACACTTGATATCCCTTAGGCCTTGATACACTTGATTAGTTTGATACATTTAAAGGTTTCACTTATAAGTTTAATACACTTGATATACCGCTAATAAACTTGTTATGCTTCATTGGTACACTCAACAAATTTGATACGTTTCATGTACATGTTATGTTTGATACACCTGATGCACGCAGATACACTTAGTAATCTTCACTTGTACATTTGATTGATTAAATACACTTAATATACTACTAATATACACTTGAAACTTGATTCATATACTTAATAATGATTCATTTTACTGATATGCTTTAACAATATATTGTTGATATACTTAATAATGATACACTGAATTATATCATTCATATACTTAATAATACTATCATTCATATACTTAATAATACTATAATAAACTGCATATAAAATTTGAAAAAATGAAAATCACATAGTAAGTATATTGGCCAGTTAATACACATAGTATAAGTATATCACAATGCTGACATCAAAATTGAGACAAAGTAAATCCAAAACAAGAAATAATATTATTGTTTCTCTTTTTTAGAGTGGGGATTTATGTGTGTTTTGACGTTTCGTTAAAAGGCAAAATTGGAGATGTATTCGTCATTTAATTAAGATTTTTGTTAACCAAAGAGTTAATTAAATTGACTGAATATATGCTGGTTTTTGCATTACTTTTTGTTACCATTAGTTGGCGTAACAATGAAAATTAAATTGTAGGTACAAATTTTAATAATTATCTAAGTCTAAAATCATTTCAATACTTCACAAATAACATGTTAATTAACTCAAAATCTATCTCCTCATGCTTCATAGTAGAGCTAGCAAATGCTGTTGTTCAAAATGGCTCACAGAAGAGAGCTTGATCACCCACCTACAATGCTTCACAAAATCCAAAACATTCGAGTCCTCCTCAAAATAGAGTTTAATTATTGGTTAGGAACATGAACACCAGAAAATCAATAGTTGAGCATCAGAAAATCGAACTATTATCAGTACGATTGTCAACAAAACAAATATGTAATAGCAACAAGATTATAAAAAAAAAATTAAAAAGCAAGTAAGCTGGAAAACTATCAAAGCTAATCTTAGAACAAAAGAGAAAATTAAGAGTTGCGCACCAAAAAATCGAATTATTTAAATAGGTGTGACAAATTCAAAGAAGATTTCTGAAAATGTAATACAGAGTAATCTGGAAAATGATCAAACATAATCATAAAATAAAGGAGAGACTCAAGAGTTAAACACTAAAAAATCAAACGATACTAAGCACCAATATCACCAAAATAGATTCGTCAAATTTAAAGACAATACTGGATAATGTAATACAAAAAGAAAATCTGTAATATTATAAAAACTAAGCTCATATCAGAGGAGAAATAAAATCAAAAGAAGAGGAATAAATAGAAATTGGAGATTAGAGCAAGAAGATAAATACAATGGAAGGATCTTCCAAGCCAAAATATCAAATTAATCCACTGTTTAGCCAAAAGACTAGAAGTGGAAATAAAATTTGAAATGGAAACAAAGCACAACAAAACTCACCACTTTGATGTCAAGAACAATCGTGAAGACTTGCGAATAGAACAAGCTAAATGATGTTCACATGGTGGCGAACATAATTGCACAGGTCGGTAGATGGAAGTACAACACTGCAATGATCGGCGACGAAATTGCATGAGCTTAATTCACATTTTAAGTTGACGAAGAGTGGGGAAGTGGAGTTGGAGATGGCGAGGGAGATGAGAGAAATGGGAGAGAGGAAGGGTCGAATGAAAGGGATTTAGAAAAAATTGGGTTTTAGGTTTCCGCCTTTTTTTAAAAAAAAAAAAAAAGCAATATTTTTTCGCCTTTTTTCTTTTTGCTTTTTAGATTCCCTCTCTTTTTTTACAGCCATTAAAAAAAAAAAAGGCTATAATGAAAGTCTACAAAAGAGGTTATTTGTTGTAGTGGTACATCACCCTCAAAATATTTTACACTATATGTGGATGTCAAATTATGTAGAACAGGTTTTGTCGTTCTAACCACTGCATTCAACCGTATAGTAGATATTTCCAACCGTGCAAAATTTTCCTACAATCCACACGTTTACAATTAGACTATGCATCTAATCAAGAATTAACTAATTCAATTAAATAATAAACATTTACAAAAAATGGTATGATGCTCCTACCTTTGTGATGTATCATCGGCTACTATTGGAGTACCATTGCATGTACCCGGGCGCAACATCTATGTCGTCGCTATTAAAGGCGCACTTGTAATAAAGTTATCTCGATCTTCCCAAGGTGAAATTTGAGGAGCCAAATATCTAATCCATTCACGCTCGTGTCGACCGCGTAGATCATGTGAATGCAATCGAACGTCTTTGTCACAAGGTTCAAGGATTTGTTGCATTATCCCAAACTAACGCATTACACGATCTGGATAATGCTACTCCACCACAAAAAAACATATGAGCGAAAAACTGACGCACTGTGTTGGAAAGTTTATCTAGTAATTACTAATTGTGTCTTGCTCTTAAATCCACTATTTCTAAATTAAATTAGAAATTTATAAAACAAAAAAATGTCACTCATTTTACCTAATTTCTTTTAAACCTATCTCTTTTTCTCAATTTAATTTCAAAAGAACCTCAATTATCCAAGTCACCCCTTGAAGTAAGACATGGATCAACCCATCATATCTAACATGAATCCATATTTCACATGCCAGTTGTACCCGCATTTTGTCTAACAAGAATCAACGTTTAATCATTCACTTATTTGCGAAGCAAAGCACTTGTATTTCATTTTATGAACATGATATTGTAAGTGTAGCAACAGTATATCATATTTAAAACAATAGTGTATCAGACATTAATTAGTAAATAATTGAAGTAAGCTGACATGGGTGTATCAACCATATATCTAACATCAATCAACATTCAATAGTAATGTTATCGAAGACAGAAACTATTAGCTGAGAAAACTAGAAGATAATGGATGGTTTTTAACAGGCAATCATACAAAAATATATCAGCAGGCAATAAGATGGGTGCTAACTTATATTGAAAAAGCCAAAAGCTAGTCAAATATCAATCTCAATTACTTCTACAAAACAACTACTCCAGTCAACTAAAAAGCAATTGAAAGTGAAAAGGAAAACATGATAACACATAATAGAAAGCACGAACTATGTGACTAATAATGTAACTTGTAACGCAATAAGATAGTAATTTGGATGGTAAGAAAATCAGAAGATGTGATAGCAATTGATAGTCAATTAAACAATAATATTATATAAGACATTATTAACCGAGAAAACTATAAAATAATTGTGTTATGGTTTTTGACGTAAAGATTTCATTTATTTTTATTGAACAGATTATTCTGGGTTGTTGGTTTTATTCTTAATTTATTTAAAGATTTTATCCGGTTGAAAGATTTTAAGAGATTCAGCTTTTTTTTAACTTTGGAAGATTTAGCTATTTCTCTATTTTTGTCCTTGATTACAGCGTACGAGTGTCACTATATATATTCGTCTTTCTAGTCCAGTTGTTGTGTGACTTTTGAGAAGAAAAAAAATTGGTGGACCAGAAGTGTTCGTTTTGCTCTATAAATTAATCCTTTTTCTGCAAGTTGGTGAGTTCTTGATGTGATAATACTATGTGTTGTTTACAGAGTAAGTTGGTGAGTTCTTGATGTGATAATACTATGTGTTGTTTACAGAGCTTTGCACTAGGTTATTCTCTGAACAGCGTGAAGGAGTGAGGAGTGAGGAGATGTTAGGAAGAGTCTAGCAAGAAGAAGTAAATTCAGAAGTCTCACACTTAGGGGAAGCTTGTACTATGTGATACGAGGTTGATTCAAAAAGCAATTAATTTAGGAGAAGATTCCTTAGTAAACCTTAATTGTTCAGTATAAGTTTGTTTAATATCTTGAGGATATTAATTCTGTTAAAACTTTATACTTATGAACCATTTTGAATTTTAATATATGATCTCTTCAATCGGGTTCAAGACCCCTCCCCCCTAGATGTAGGTGCAGTTGTACTAAATTGGATTACCAATATGATTGTGTTATGTTTCTTCTTTAGAGTTACTTGTGTCATTTACTCAGCTATTAGCTTTGATGTGATATCAATTCACCATATTGACTTTGTGTTGTTTTTTATTTGGTATCAGATCAAATGATATATTTTCACCTTAAAAATGGATAAGTTGTTTGGGTCCCTACACAAGTTCGAGCTCGCGTTCAATGATAAGGGGGACAAGAAGAGTAAAGGATTGACTTTTCACTCTGTAAGCGATGAAGAACCTCATCAGGGTAAGGACAAGTGTGGTGATAAAGATCTAGTCGACTCAATGGCCTTACTAATAAAGTAGTTCACAAAGGTTGTGTGTCGCTTTAATAAACGTCTTGGAAACTATGGAGGACAATATAGCAAAGATCACGGTAATTAATTAAAGTAGTTCAAGTTTTATCATGAATCGTGCAGACAGATGAAGAGAGAATGAAAAGGGTATGAGCAATTGTCTTCCTAAAGTAGACAGAAGTTCCAAATGTCGTAAGTGAGGGCTTTGGACATTATCAAGTAGAGTGTCTAAGATTTTTTGAGGACAAAGAAATGTTTGGCTGCAACGCTTTCTGATGATGAATCAGTTGTGAGTAGTGATAGTGAAGAGGATGGTCAGACCTTCCTAGGATGTATTATAGAAGGTGTAGTCATAAATGCTGAGGTTTTTATGGAAAGTCGTATCCAATGAAAGTCATATGTACGGATTGGAGAGAGATCTTTTATATCTTTCGAAATCCACCCTACAATATGTGGTAAAAAAGCAAAAAGTAAATGATTTTAGCCGTTATAAAAAAGAAAACTGGTTCTTGAACCCCTTTCACGCTAATGTGACGTCGAGGTATTGCAGAAGAAAAAATGGTCAAATATGATCCAATTTATCGTAATCGATTAGTTAACATGTAGGTTAACCTTATTCTGAAACATGGAAAAAAATCATTGGCCTATCAAATTCTCTATCGAGCCATGAAAAAGATTCAACAAAAGACAGAAAGAAATCCACGAGATGATTTATGTCAAGCAATACCTGAAGTAACTCCCAATATAGCAGTAAAGGCAAGACATGTAGGCAGATCAACTCTACAAGTTCCCATTTTAATAGGTTGTCTCGTTCGGTGTGTCGTTAGCTGGTGGCACGAGTGTTGACTAGGTATGCACAAAATGGCAAAAGGATCCAGTGGTTCTAAAATAACATAACGACATGATTGAGGTTTTAATGATAGATAATCATCATTTATTGTCCATAATTTCTACTCTAAAACAAAAGTTGAAAGTTGTTCGAATGGAATTTGAAACCCTATACAAGTTTATTAGAATGCTAACAAACCACGTCTATGCCATGTGACATGTCCTGCGCGTAAAGATTCATGCATTGCGCAAGGCGCATGGCCATGATGTTCGCAACACACAATTGTGAGGTTAGCATGCAGCAAGGCCTACCCAGGTCCTACACGTGCGCCAACCCCTTGTCATCGTGCCACTGCACGTCAACATGTCTAATAGGCAATTTTAGGCCATTTTGCTATTTTTGCAATTTTGATCAATTCTTAGGTATTTTTCATGGCCAAAGAAATTTATTACGACTCAAATATGGATTTTTCATGTTAATGAGAATTATGAGGAAGTTCTAAACCAAGAGTTAAACCAAATATTGTGAGTGACAACATTGATTTCTCAAGCATGATTTACAAGTTAATGTTTAAAAGATATTCTGAGAAGTTTACTAAGCTTCCTAATTTCTATGGATATTTGCAAAGCCTAAATGTATAAATATTTACAAGTTTAACTTATGTTTTAAGCAAATCATTATTTTAAGCTTATTTTCAAAGTCTATGTTATGTTCAAAAGTATGTTTATGACCATGTGAACCAAAAGCCAAACTATGTTTTAAGTTTTCAAACATGTTTATCCTAGGCCTGAATGTTTAAGAGTACTATCTATAGAACCTATTGTGCAATGTGGTTAACTCCGCTACTGGTGGAAAGATTGAAGAGGTCCATCTTTAGATGACGAGGTGTTCCACCACCTAGTACGTTTACTAACAATGGGGTGATTTGACACCCACTTCACTTATGACGATCAGGTGTTAGTACTGTTTGGGTTATAGATCCATGGTTTATGAAAGATCTATGAAATGATAACTAAAGTTTAATGTTTACAAGTACCATGTTTATTATATAATTTCTTACTATTTAAATGTTTCTTAAAGCCAGGGTTTTATGCTAAACTGGTTGTCTAAACATATTTTGTAAAACCCTCACTCACTAAATTTTTTGACTTAACCTTTCAAATGTTTTCCTACTTTTCAAGTACAGATTGTGCATCTCAAGTGTTGAGCTTACTGTTGTCGGGTCAATCAGTTTATAATGTTTAATAAGAATTATTAAGATCTGATATGGGCTTTATAAGACAGTGTTCAGGGTGAGCATGACTATTGTTGTTGCTAAAGTCCTTAAATAAAAGTTATATAGCTTACAAGGGTCGTGTAGCATGTTTAAGCTTTGGCTGAATTATCATGTTTACGTTTTCACTATTGTATCATAAGAAAATTACGTCTAGTAGTCTAATTTAATAGTAAAAGCATGCATTTATGTTAAGATTTCTAGTTGAGTCATGCAAGTTAGTAGGTTGGTGAGTGTTGTCAAGATATGACAACACCTGCCAGCTCTCACACCCTCTTTCAGAGTTAAGTTAGAATTAAGTTAAGGAGCTCTAAGACGGGGTGAGACAACATAGTTTTACCATACTGATGTAATGGCAGTAACGACTTAGTTCTAGTACATCAATGAGGGTACAAGGAATTGTGCCTAGGGAAAAGGTTTGAACTATGCCTAGTTAACTAAAATAGGTCATTGGCGGTTAGGTATGTTATCACCTAGTCTCTATTAACAAGAGTTGTCAATTAGCAGTGAGGTGTGTCTTCACCTAGTCTCTGTTAACAAAAGTTGTCAAATGAGAATGAGGTGTGTCGTCACCCAATTTCAGTATTAGACGGGTCACAAATTAATGTTCAGTAAAGATTTATGAAATGCTTATTTGTTTACATGTTTCAAGTTAAAGCATTGAGCATAACTATTTAGAAACCATGTTTTACAAAATAGTTACTCACTGAGTTTTTCAATTATCCTTTAAAAAAATGTTCACTTTCCAAATAGAGATCATCGTGTCGAGCCTACTCTACAGCTGCTATTAGTGAACTGAGGTTACTCTCTTTATGATTAGCATGTGTATGCAGTTAGCATAAGTTATAGGTTATGAGCCTAGGTAGTAAGATTTATGTTTCTATTGTGTGTTTGTGTTAATTAGTTGTAAGTGTTTAAGCATTTAGCTTGTATTGGTTTTAGTTAACATGCATTGTTAGTTAGTTTAGTTGGTTGGTGAATGTTGTCACATACCCAAATCCTGACCAAATTTTCTACTTGTGTTATTTGACTTGAGTTAATTGATTGAAAAGAAAATTATCATTCTAACTTTTCCATCAACATTCTTCTTTAAAAAAAAATTCTAGAAAGAGCCAAATATCATCAACATTGCAATTCTTAAGAAGAAGCCACAACAAGAAAATGCGAACTTAGTTTATATAGGTAGTAAGTATTATTAATTCTTTTTAAGGTTTCCGCAAAACATTCTTGGATAGTGTAAGTAATCTCTCTCATTTCCAATTAATCTTGGTTTATTCATGCCAAAGACATTTAGTCAAGTCGTCAAAACTCGTTAAAGTAAAATTGGCCTTGATGGGGATGTTCGTAGATGTTTTATCAGCTTAATCCTTGGTTACAGGGTGCTTTTATCGTTTTCCTTGGTTTGGAGAGTGGTGGTCTGTTATGTGGTTAGTTTTGTTAAGTTGCATGCTTGAATTTTCTATAGATGTTGTGGAGTGCAGTTAGTCGTCTTATGAGAGAGTTAGATTTTCTCACCTCCACTATATTTAGGCTCCCTTAAATATAATACCAATATCAAACTCCTACCAAGTTCTACAATGGCTATCGAACCAAAATTCTCAACGACAAGTATAAGAAATTTCAATATCAATACACACTACAACAAAAATGGTCTACAATGACAGTTATTTTCTGTCACGAATAAAATTCGTGACAGTTATTTACAGTCATAGTATCGGGAGTCATGAAAAGTCCTTCCATGACAGTTTTCGAAAACTGTCGCAATAAGCTTTTTCATGACAGAAAATAAATGTCGTTAATTACTATTTTATAACAACAAATAACTGTCATATTTTATATTATGACAACAAATAACTGTCATCACTTGCATATTAACGACAGTTAAAAAAATGTTGCAAATTCGTTTATTATGACATTTTTTAAATGTCAAGGATATGTCAATCGTGACGGTTTTTTTAAAAATAAATGTCATCTTTTTGAAATTAACGACAATTTAAAAATGTCACGAATTCGTATTTTATAACATTTTTTTCCTGTCAAATATATGTCAATCGTGACAGTTTTTTTAGAAAATTAAATGTCATTGTTTTGTTATTGTCGACATTTTTTTCGTGTCAAATATATGGCAATCGTGATAGTTTTTTTTATAACAAAAATGTCATTGTTTTAATATTGACGAAAATTATGGAGTGTAACGAATTCATATATTATGACATTTATTTCCTATTGCAAATTCCTCAATTACTATCGTTTTTCCCTGTTCTCCTTGTCGCTCCGCCATTACACGAACCATTTGAATGACAATAATGTTATAATACATAACACCCATGGAAACAAATGGTCGACACTTTAATATATATACGCTATAATACACTTTGTAATATTCGTACATTTCCAATCAAATTTGAGCAATTTACAAGTATGAAATTACAGCCCTTAATCAAAACCAGTGTAAATACCATCATAATACATATAACATGATTTTCTGTATAAGCATAAACAACCAATCGGTAATCCTTCACCTCTGAAAATATTCTTTGTTGCTTGAATCATGGTCAAACCCTTCATTTCTAAAAACAGCCAGTATATTTTGATGACCCTGATTAGCTTCTTTGAAGGAAATTTCATGAACTTTGTCAGCTCCATTAGAACCTACAAAGACAACATGAATATAAGGAAGTAAATACTATGGTTGTACATACCAAAAAACATAACACAATCTGCATACCAATCTTCCATCTTTATATCTAAAAACACCCCCACAAAAATAGAATACAATCTCAATCATACACACAACCTTGAAAATTACAACACTCCAAATCAAATCTCATAAAAAAAACTCAAGAATTTCTCAAAACATTATCAAACACCCCCAACAAAATCAATTCTCTACCAACAAAACCATCTCCAAAACATTATCTAGATCTCAAAGAATACTATGGTTGTGCATACCAAAAAACAGAATACAATCTACATACCAATCTTCCATCTTTATCTCTAAAAACACCCCCACAAAAATAGAATGAAAATATTGAACCAAACTGAAAAAGCCAATGAAGATCAAATTTATGTAGTCCACCTTAAATAAATCCAAGTGCAAAACCATATTAACAAACCTTCTCGTGATGATGCACTATCCATGTTTTGAAACTGAATGAAAATATTGAAGTAGCCAGAGATAATCCTACACTAGCAATAAAGAGATTGAATGCACAGAAATCCTCTCCCAGTAACAAGATGTATAATGCAAAATGACTTTCTTTTGAACTCTACAACAAGACCATCAAAACCATAAATATATCCTATTATCCCTTGCAACATTGCAATAAAAGATCTGAGACATATTTTAACTACCTCACAACTTTAAAGTGTATTTAAATCCACCTCAAAGTAAAATAAGTTCTATTTAGCTTTATATTTTTTAATACACCCTCCAATCCAATGTTTAAAAATTCCCCACTCATTAATCAAGATTCCAGCAAACAAGGAAATTATATTAATGCTCCAATGTAACTAACCTATATCTTATCCCTAACAAATTATTGAGAGAAGGAGGATTTCAAGGCACAAAAAAGGACTTTATTGTAGTTTAGCTAGACAGCCCTATGCAAAATGGTACATCCTACTTAACTTGGTGGAAACTGAATGAAGAATAAATAGAGCATTGTTTAAAGGTAAAGTGATACATTACCTTCTGATAATTGTAAAACTCTAGACATTCTAAATTTCAGTTGACACTTACAGCCAGAATATTAGGTAATGACTCCAAGTCTCCAAGTTATAAAGTTGACTACTTCGCTAGTTAATTGGTTTAAAACAAACTAAACATTCAATAGGCAATGTGGTTTAGGAGATAGCATTTGATATTGCATAGTAAAGGATTATTTCATCTCAGAATATAGGCAATGTGGTGTTATTTACATGAATTCAGGAAAGAAAAGCCTGCAGTTTTCACCTACCAACAATAAAAGTATTGCCAGGTTGGTAATTGATGCATACTTTCACAAGAGTTTTAAGAAATGGAACACAAAGATTTGAAACAGTGTACTGAACCTGAAATTAATATCTCCTTTGAACTGAGTTGAACGAAGTACAACCTACAAAAGCTTCAAACATTAGATTAGATGGAAACTTGGGGTTTCAAGATAAAGCAAGTTGTTCGTGCATATTCGATCATTCATGAAGAAATATAAGGTAGAGATTAATATCTCTATGTGCAAAAATGTTTAGGAGTTGAAGTTGAAAACCCAAGAAATTAAAATACTAGCAACACATATAACAACCATGGTTCTTCAATTTAAAACAAAAGTAAAGGTATTGCAGGTCCTTTAACCTGTTTATATATAGACAAATGTGTGTGAATATAAATATATACACATTACTATATTGTGGATTTCATGTACAGAGAGAATGTTGTTGATGGATACCTTACTATGATTTTTCTACAATGTATAATCTATTTGAAGGCAACCGAGGTTCTAAAGTAGTTAAGCACATTGTTCCTTCAAATTGGAGCCGATACTCTGTCAGAGATAAAAAAATATCTAATATAAGAACATTTGTGGTTAGCTTTTTGAACACCTTAGCTTTTAACAAGTCAATAAGAAATGGAAGCAAGAGCATACCATTACAAAAAAATCAAGCAGATTTGTGCTTTAAAATTATTGTAAACATATATAGTTTAATTTAAAATTAGAAACAATAAAAAAATCTTCTTAGGAGCAGTTCCAGTGGCTCTGTGTTTGGCAGCAATTTCCTTTGCCTTCAGCTTTTCTTCTCCATGCTTTGCTTCAATAACAACCTTATTTTCTTCTGTTGTTTTGTGTATCAATGTTAATTTGTTCTTCATTTTCTCTATATACTCTCCCTTCTTCTTCTCAAATTTTTCCTGCTCTCATTACAAAATCAATCCAAATGAAATCGACAATAAAAAAAATAACAACATAGTTGTAAAGAGCAGTTCTGTCAATGAAGAAAAATATCGAATTACAGATTTCAAAATCTTTTCTGAGGTGTGAGTTTATATACAGTGGGATTTTTCTAAACTCTAGAACTAAAATCGTAAATAGCATATACATACTATACAAATAAAACTTAAACACATTGCATATATTTTGTTTTCTAATTACCTCAATCTGTTTTAGTTCAGCCTTAACAGCTGCTTCTTGCTGTTCTCCCATGACCCAATTGCTAATAGCTTTTTGTGAGCTATGTTCAACAATTTTCATTCAGAAAAACACATACATAAAGCAAATAATAGTATCAAAGGAGTTAAATTGCAAATAATTTATTCTGTATACTTTTCTCAAACAATAGTGTTTATGAAGCAAGGGCAATCGTCTCAAAAAAGGAGCATATATATAGTAAACATTATGGAACCCATTTGCTGATTCTTTAAAATTAAACTCATTAATACAGACTCCTAAATCTCTTCTACTTTTTATTCATGTTTAAAAACTAAGCCAAAACTCCTAAATCTGTTTCATAAAAACCAAACCAAAATATAGAAGAAAAAATAGTTCTTCAAATTTATTCTTTCTTGAATGAAGTTTGACCAAAAATAAAACTTTTATGCTTGAAATTGAATTTCAACCATGATTTAAAAAACAAAAAAAGTAACCTTACTTTTAAAAAACCAAACACCAAAAACAAAATAGCTACTAAATAATCAAGCAACCTAAAAAATATAAATTAAATTTAAGAAAAAGGAAAAGAAAAGAAAAGAAAGATAGCTTGTTTAGTAGTAAGGAGGGAAAACATTATTCTCTTTCACACTTTTCATTCTAACATCACTCATTTTCTTCCACATTCTAACAGCAATTTCCTTTTATCAAATTAAAATGATTTATCAAGTTTCACCAATAAGACAGTCTTTTATTGCCTATGACCAGCAGAACGTTTTCAATCGATCGGGAGAAGAAACCAACCTGGGGGAAATCCAAATTTTTGCCTATGGAGCAAGTGTTGAGAATGGGCTGTTAGAGAAGTTCAAATGAAGAACATGGGATGCCAACCTTGTAAACAGAGAAATAACAACAAAATTGAAGAATTAGGTAAACACAGAGAAAAAAAAAGTACAATAAAGGAAGGGAGTTTAAGATCATAACCTGTATTTTCATGAAGGACATTGCATTATAAAACATTCTAAGCAACTCACAGAAATTTGTCGCTGCCCCTTCTCTACATTATAAAAGGCTTTCTTCTTAACATACCAAAAATGATTTGTGAGTTCCCTTTTGAAAAATTGAAGAAAATTAAAAGGAGAAACAATATATGGAAACTTTCCCTTCTATACTAAATCAATGGAGAACCCATCTTTCATCTATACTAAATCCATCCTTCAAATTGAAAAGTCAATAGATAAATATAATAACATGTTCAAGTTTATCACCCCCACCCAAAAAAAAAAATCAATGGAGAACAGGAAAAATATTTAGATATACATATATTTAAAGAATGGATTAAACAATTATAAAGAGTTAGATCTCTTTTTTGTCTGCAAGATTCCACTTCCTAATTAATCCAAAAAATTTCATAAATAAAATTTAATTACAGAGGACTATCATCCCTTTCCAATGTATGTATAACATACACCGCAGTTTATGTTTCAAGCAGTGGTGTATTTTAAAATTTTGTTGAGTTTAAACTTGGGTCTAAAGGAGACTGGATAAAAAATTTAATTACCATTAGACTATCCACTAGGTCTATATTAAATTTGCAGCTGCTCTCAAGTTCTCTCTCTCCTACATTTTCAAAATTCTAGCAAAATTGATGTTTACTTAACTATGTGAAAAGATAAGTGAATTCACAGTCCTCTATGAACTCACAAAAATGAAGCAAACTCATACAAAAGATCTATAGTTTGATCTTGCCACTCTGCAAGTGTTAAACTAAAAAAATATATGAGGTATAAAGATATGCACTTATTGAAACATGTAAACACGATACGGCATACTTGCCTTCAACTTATCATGTAATCTCTCTGGATTGCCAGATTCGCTCTCTAATTCAGATGAAGCCATTGATGCTACATCTAAATGTCCAATGTAGTTCTCAAATAATTCACTTCCAAATAAAAGTGCAAAAACAGCATAGGGTCAAGCATGGATTCCCTGAACATAACAAATCCAATAATGTCAAAAGAAAGAACAGCACAGAACAGTACAGAGGAGAAGAAATCAATTAACTAAAAAGAATGTCATCTTTCTCAAAAGCCTATCCGTCGTGTTCACACGCCCAAGCAAAACTTGTCAGAAAAAGAACTTGACTTTTTTTGGAATCTTATTCTCCATAAAACATCAAATAAAAACCAAAAGAAAGACTTAAATAATTCATCTATGGTACAATCCAAAATTGTATTGTGTCAATCTAGGTTTCTTCTTGTCTCAAAATTCATAGTCTTAAGCTAATTAAAGTGGTGCTAATTAATTAAAAAACGATAAAAATAAACTACTTATACAAACCTACCCAAATCAACTAACTAAAGACAAACTATTGTTCTAATTAATTGTCAACTAATTCCCTTCATCATTCATCGTGATGTGCACTCCGTCTGTAAAAGAAATTGTCCTTCAATTTAGTGTAAAACTCAAAATAACAAAGGTTTTATGCCAATTGGGGGTGGTTGAACCCAATCCAGAAGTTTCCTTGAAGATCGTTCCAAATCCAAAGTGGTAATGAGACAACCTTCCAAATTAATGTAACAAATTCCATTCAAACTCTTAAACTTTATCATTATAATTTTTCCATTAATTTTAAGCAAACCAATCAACTAACTAATCAGGTTGGGTACAGCTTGACAAATCAGAATATATACCTTCAATCAAGACAAATATTTAAGTCCTCCCATTCTCACATTTGTCGAAGAAAAAAACCTCACAAACAATGACAGAGTTAGTTTTCATCGTGACATTCGAGTGATTCGTTTAATAGGGACTAAAGTCCTTAAAACTATCAAAATCGACAAAATCCAGAAGGGGAGGTTTAAATTGACTCAAGTCTTAGGAGAATGTTTCATGGTATTTGAGTGTTCATAGGTGGATTTGTCTCTCTGAATCTTCCATCTGCTGATTGCCATCACTTGGTCCATTTGGTTGGAAAGAAACAACAGGCTATTCAACAACTTATCACACTCATATACATACCTTTGGAAAAACATTTGCAATCTCACAACACAATGGGCTACCAAAACCAAGATTTTCAAAAATTACTCAGCTTCTATAATTGCACAACACCTTAGTGTTTTTAGTTTTTTGTATGGTTTATAGTCTTGTCTTATCTCTAGCCTTCCTGTAAACTTGAACTATTTCTTCGAGTCCTATTTTGAATATAATTATTGGGGATGATGAGTATCCTTTTCTAAATAAAAAAGTGTAATGTTTCTTTCGCAATGATTGTTTACGAGGAGCATTTGATTTTGGGCATTTCTTTTCATATAGCACATTTCTGTTCTAAACTCAAAAGTTTGATCTTTCATTAAAAGGAGAAAAATCCACATCATATTTAGATAACAAGCATATTCTTTTCCCACAAAACTGTGCCTAGACTATATAGTACATTGACTTTTTACAAATATATCTCGTTTACTTAGCATCTTCATACATATGTCATGTAACTTCAAATATATCATCGAAATGAATTTCTATTTCTCTGAATTCCAACCAATCTGCAATTACCCAAATCGACTATGCATGGTACTTACTGGATTATTCAAGCAAACCATTTTCATCACTCACACTATAGTCACACTGATTTAATCACAGCTGCCACAAAGGATCAGAACTATATCAACTTCATCTTTTTTTGATTTTAAAACTAATGACATTGTCACCATTTCCTACACTTTTTCTCAAACAAACAAGAAAAGTCATAAATCTTATCGAAATTCTATCTGGGTATTTTAGTTTTTCTCTAATCTGGGCTGCCTCAACATGTCTCTACAAAAAAAAATAAAGAAAAAATGAAAAAATGAACAAAATAAATATGGTTTTGATTTTAAAAAGAGATTATAAAAATACAGAATTCCATAGAAAGCTCAAGAATATACCAAACTCATGCTCTTGCTAAACGAGCTCTCGTAGACATTAGTCACAAAAAAATTGAGAAAAGACGGTGCGTGAGGAGGTTGCGGAGGCGCTGAAGTGAAGAGATGGGCACGAGGGGGCAGTGACGGTGAAGGGCACCGATTGATGGTCGGAGATGGTTGGATTGGAGATCGTCGAAATCGTGTGAGGGTTTGGAAAATTCATTCGCATGAGCTATGAGGGTTTTAGAATTGGGGGAAAAAACTCATTTTAATAAACTTCTCATTTAAAATGAATTTTATTTTAATAAATTAAATAAGTTATTTTCGGTATCTTTTATGATAGCAAATAACTGTCACAGAAAGTGGAATCTGAAAAATTCCGCCTTTTCCCGCCAAAAACGCGAATTTTTACCTTTTGTGACAGTTTTTTTTTCTCCCTTCAATTTTAGAATGTATATAACTGTCATAATAGATACCTTTTCTTGTAGTGACATAAAGGTTGAGACTTAGACAAACACTAAACTCAGAACGTTTAGTGCACAAAATGCACAAAATATAAACGCCAAAGTATTGAAATATGTCTTGAAACAAGCATTACTTAATTAAACCCTAAGGATTGCTCACTAATCTCAAAACTTGACCCTAACTTCATCTAATTAATTCTAACTGTTTTAAGTTATTTGTAGTTAGAAATAATATTTAATCTTACTTTTAAATTATTCCAGTTCACCTTATTTTGTCAACTTTATCAATTAAGAAACTGTAAAGATTGTTTTCGGTGTGTTTTGTCACAAACACTCCATAATTTCGAAATAGTTTGTGGAACAATTGTCCTATATAAATGTATAAAGTGGGGAAAAACATTCAAACCTCAACATTTATAATATACCACTTTTAATCTGAGACGTGATCTTCAAGATAAATGAAAGATTACGCCCCAAAAGAAAATTTTAACACTTTTCTTCACCACTCACTACCTGCCAAAGTATGCATACATCATCAATAGATTAAGTAGTTTTAATTGAACATATAACTTTGTTATTGCCAACATGAATTGATTTATATTTACTAAATCCTGGAAGGATATGAACAATGCACACGTAAGCCAATTACAATTAAAATTAATGAAAAATTAACTTCATTCCCTTGGAGTATATTCTATAAAACCAATCAAAACACAAAACATCATCTCTCTTCACCACCACCACCTCCATTATTGATACAACCTTCTCTCAACCGTTAATACATCTCAACCCTTTTACCATACCAAGTCATAACCATGACTCAAGACGGCCAAGTGGTGGTCGTCATGGTGCCACTGGCCGCACAGGGTCATCTCAATCAGCTCCTCCACCTCTCCCGCCTCATCTCGGCCCGCAACATCCCCGTCCACTACATCGGTGCCACCACCCACAACCGCCAAGCCAAGCTCCGCATCCATGGATGGGATCCATCGGCACTCGCCAACCTCCATTTCCACGACTTCTCCATCCCTCCTATTCCATGTCCTCCGCCCGACCCCACGGCAGAGACCAAGTTCCCTGCCCACCTCATCCCTTCATTTCAAACCGCAGCGATCCACCTTCGGGGCCCTCTCGAAAATCTCTTACACTCCCTCTCTCCCCATGCAAGAAGAATCATTGTGATTCATGATTCCCTAATGGCCTCAACCGTTGAAGATATTGACTCCATACCAAATGCTGAGTCTTACAATTTCCATAGTGTGTCAGCCTTTGCAATGGCAATTTATGAACTTGAACAAGAAGATCGACAAACAAAAGGCATGGAAAAGTCCATAATTAAGGATCTTGATATTCCATCTCTTGATGGGTGTTTCACTCAAGAGTTTTGGGAGTTTGTGGAATTGCAATTTGGAGTTCCAAGAAAGTTCTCTGGGAATCTCTACAACACTTGCAAGACTATTGAAGAGCCATATTTAGAGATTCTTCAAAGAATCAACCATGAGACTAAGCATTGGGCTATTGGTCCATTTAATCCTTTGGAATTGAGCTCATCAAGCCACAATATTCACCCTTGCTTGGAGTGGTTGGATCAACAAGAGGCTAATTCTGTGGTCTATGTTTCCTTTGGGACTACCACCGCCTTGGAAGACGAGCAAATCGCTGAAATAGCAGGTAAGGATGTACTTGAGAAATTAAACTACATTTTTAGTTATATATATAGTTCTATTTTAATAATATTTAGAATAAATGTTGTTATTCTTACAATTGCATTTTATTCTTTTCTTAACATCTAGATTTAGAGTTAAAAGATATTTGTATGGTATAACTATTTATATTTGTATGGTATAACTATTTTTATTTGTGATCACCGATTTGAAATTTCATGTTTGTTTGGAACCATTTTGTTTTTTATTTTTTAAAAAATTAAGTTCATTTTCTCTTCATATCTTATAATAATTAACATATTTTTTAATATAATAGTTGAATTATTAGCTAAATTTCAAAAACAAAAACAACTTTTGAAAGCTACGTTTTTTAAGTTTTTAAAATTTAGCACAAACAAATTGGAAAATTCAAGACAAAATTAGTATCAATAAGGTTAATTTTCAGAAACAAAATAATTTCTAAGCCGGACTTAATTATTTTGGTAGATTTGTTATTGAACTAGAGTTGGTATTATGTATTCCTCGATCTTATCAAACCTTTATTTAGGTTGGTTAATTCTGTACGTAGAAGTACCTTCGTTCCTATCAATTTAGAATGTTTAGTTTGAAATTTTGTTCCGTTTTTTTCCCCAAACATTGTTGAGTTAGCGATTTTTCAAGTTGTATTATTTAAGTTGTAGTTATTTTTCTTTCCCTAAAACAGTTTAGCAAAATGAACAATTTTTTCTTGTCCTCTATATTTTGATTTAGTTTCATTTGTTCTTAGCTTTTAGAATTTGTAGTCTTATTGTTTGAGTTTGGTTATTTCAATAATTTAGTTTTATATTACAACTTTACTCTTCATATTTAAGTTATATTTAGTCTTGAATTTTCAAAATATTACTTCACTCTTCATATTATGTTTTAATCAAGTTGAGAGGTTTTTAAGATTCATTTTTACCTCTCATTTGTCACTTAAATACTACTTCTCAATTTTTTGTGTTCAATCTCTATTATCTATTTAAAATAATTTTAAAGTAAAATTTTAAATTTAAATTTAACGTAGCTATAAAATTTTAATTAATTATAATTATTTTAGAATAACGTGAAGAGATCATATATTACCACTATAGACAAAACGGGAAAATCATGACAACCTCTTCTCTCTCTTCTCCCTTTCCTTTATATTATCATTATTATTACTGTTGTAGGTGGATTGGAAAGAAGTGAGCAGAAGTTCATATGGGTGTTAAGAGATGCAGACAAAGGAGACATCTTCAATGGAGAAGTTAGAAAATCTGAACTACCAGAAGGCTTTGAAAAACGGGTGAAAATGGAAGGGAAAGGGCTGGTGGTCCGAGACTGGGCGCCACAGTTAGCCATTCTAAGCCATAGTTCGACCGGAGGGTTCGTGAGTCATTGCGGGTGGAACTCGTGCATGGAGGCCATAACCATGGGGGTTCCAATGGTAGCGTGGCCGATGCACTCTGACCAGCCGAGAAATTCTGTGCTGATGACGAAGGTGCTCCGAGTCGGTTTGCTCATAAGGGAATGGACTCAGCGAGATAAGCTTGTAATGGCAACAACAATTGAAAACGCAGTGAGAAAGCTTATGGCATCAGAGGAAGGTCATGGAATGAGGAAGACGGTGGAGGAGCTCGCCGTTGTCATGCGACAATCGGTGGAAGAGAATGGAGTGTCTCGAGTGGAGTTTGATTCTTTCATTTCTCATATTACAAGAGACGTTTAATAAAGAAAAATAGTTAAAGTGACCTGTTTCAGACCTTTTTCTAGCAGTACTACAAAACTTTTATTACATGTACTTAAATTTTATTGTTTTAAAATATAGCATTTTGAAATTTTAAAACTTTTTCTTTTCATAATAATATATATCCTCTTGAGACAAAAAAAAAAATTAATTAGTCTTAGGTTGATACCTTTCACAAGATAATTGTTTACTATTTTAGGTTGTAACCCAAATTTTTAGGTAAAACTATTATAGGTTGGAACTCATGACCTCTTTGTCATTTATTAAGACTTTGTTCTTTTTATAATTGATTTATATTTTTTTAGATGTCATGGATGAAAGTCAATTGCTACTAACCTCCATTTTCTTTTTTCCTTTAGTAGTCATTTTCGCTTGCAAAATGTTGCTTAGGTTTTAAGTTAAGTCTATGTTGAACTTGGTAACAAGCAAAGCTTCTTGGACAAAAGCAATAGGGCATGTGTCTCGAAACCAAAATCTGTCTAATATTACCATTTTTTTCCAAAGAAGACCAACGTTATTATACCTCACAAAGCTGAGTCAATACTCAAAAGTCATAAAGTCATAAAAGATAAGAAAGGGAGGTTCAACGGAGAAACAACATATCTCAAAATGTAAGGGAGTAGAATCGGTGAAAGCTAATATGTTTTTTTAACCAAAAAAATGAAACTTCCATTTAATAAATTAAAAATTAAAAAAAAAAAAAAAAAAAAAAAAAGGAAAAAAAATAATTCTCAACACTACAAACTCCACCCACCAAGCACAACTCAATTAGCATATAAATAGATTAGTTACCACGAGGTCTATGGTTTGAATCCTTTTATCCTCAATTCTAAAAAGAAAAACTCTACAAAAGAAATAAAATAAACAAATTAAACAACCTAAAGAAGAAGAAGAGATATAATTTGGAGCAAAGCGAAATTGGCAAAACAACAAGAGTCTAAGAAGATCACCAAACAAACTATAAACCCTAAACAAAGAAGAAATGGCATAAAAGAGAGAAACAACACAAAAACCAAAAACAACCCACTGAAAACTACACTCGAGGCCAACAAAAACATTCAAAAGGGGTACCAAAAGAATTGAAGAACCGAACACTAAACAACAAGCTTTCATGAGTTCCCAACATTGTTTTCAACTGAATTTGTGGAAACAATTTCCCAAAAACTCGAGACCACATGTTTTGATAAAAGATGCAAATTTATTGGGCACTGAGGAAGGAGGTTGAGGTGTCACATTCTTGAAATAGTGAAAGTAGATCTAGATTCTTCAACCACTAATGTTTTGGCAAACGGTGAACGTCGAGACTAGATACACACTACTTTCCCATTTACCATAAGAAATGAAATTTGAGGCTAAAGAAGACTAATTTGTTATTCCAAAAATATATTAATCATCAAACATGATACTTGTAAAGCAATACGATAATTTTCTTTACTGGGATGATTTTTTTTTTCTAGGAATGCTGAATGAAAACAAATCGAGCTGCACATAAAAAGAAAAATTGCACTCAGTTTGCAAAACGGGAAAGCTTTTATAATGTAATAATACAAAACCCTCAAAGACACCCAATGCTCAAGATCACTACATATTCTCATGATAAAACAAATAAATCATATCGCATTGAACATTTAGCACAGAGGTAGGTAAGAAGCTATTATCTATTTCTTTTTCCTTCCTTTCTTTTTGTCTCTTTTACTTCGAAGCTTTGGCCTTGACCTCTGTTTTGCAACTTTCTTGCATAGCTTCTTTTTGATAATTGGCAGGTTATGCTTCTTATCCTTTCCAAGCAACTGAGCTGTTACTGTTGCTGTCTGTGGCTTGTCAATTGGATCGATTTCGTCTTCCCGAGATACCTCACTTGTTGTCACAGTGACTTTGACATTTCCATTGTCATACGTTGTTGCCTCTACAAAGAATCAAAGGCATGTTTGGATCAAATATGATACTCACGCTTCTAGTCTTAGAAGCACAGACACTTTAACTTGGCTAGCGTGTCAAGACATTTGGACACTCTAATATCCGTGAGATATGTATTGGACACTTGTTCATACAATAGACCGTGTTTTCAGACACTAGTTGCACAAAGTAAAAAATAGGACCAACTCGTTAGACACACATCAAACACTTGTTAAGTACAATAAATAGACACATTGACAAAAATAATCAAATGTAGAGAAAAATACAATTTTAGTCCCTACGTTTCGAAGAATAAGTGCATCTAGTCCCTCATGTTTTAAATTGGCAATTTTATTTATAATCGCGCGTGTCCAGGCTAACTTGCACGTACCTCGACTAATCTCATAAAACCCAACAACATTTTGTTGTCAAGGAAATCTATAGGAAATTAGTTTCCAGGTAGGTAGCCACCATGAATTGAACCTTTGACTTCTTAGACATTTATCAATATTTCCTGAACAGTGGGAACTGGCCAAGACAGTGGGTTCAAGTTCTTACAACAACTCTCGAACAACAATCAAAGTCAATTCGAATTTAATCTAGTGTCCAATGAGAGAAACTTTTTCGAACACTATAGCCCCAATTTGTACCAATTATCTCCTACAGAGATGGAAAACAGATGGTTCAGATTCTGTAGATGGTAATTTAGAGTGGGAATTTGAAAATCGCCCCCTTCTTTGAAAATGAATTATCTTGGTCAAGTGATTCCAAGGAGGATAAATTAAAGTTAGATGGATGTGTGTGGAAAAAGAAGCACGAAATGCCCACCTGTAGGAAATATTCAAAATTGGAGATTTGGAATCTGTATTGTTTTTACAGTTCCATCTTCTGGATTTCATGTACAGGCGAAGATATGAAACGGTATTGATCTCCAAAAAAAAATGTTCCTTAGACGGAGGCGCGGGCTTACATTCAGCCACGGTGAGAGAGGATAGGTTATGAGAGAAGAAACAAAAAAAAATGTTTTTTTTTCCTCAGTTTTGTTCTAGGAGATAGGCTATGGGGGGTGGGAGAGAGAATAAAAAAGATGAAGATTAGGGAGGGAGAAAGCGGGAGGAGAAAAATGGAGAGAGAAAATAAAAAATAAGCTTTTTTTTCCAACTTATCTGGCCATTTCAGCATCTAATCAATTTTTCATTCAAATTTAATTACAATGGCCAATTTAAAACATGGGTGCCAATTGTAACGAGCATGCTTGTCTACGTTGTTTGCCTCTGACCACATACCCAAATACCCCCAATTTACCTTGTCTTTATGTCTTGTATTTAGTTTAGCTTGTTGTTTTTCTTTTTATGTCATAAACCTAGGGTGTGACGTTTCAGCTTTTTCATATGCAAGCCTACCAAAGCTAGAAATGTTCAAAATGTACTGTAGGAGAGGCATAGTAGTTGAATTTCCGACCAAGCCTTGTCGCACTCTTTGCAATTAAAATCTTTTTTTTGCAATTGATCGTCTTCAATGCTTTCTTATATGATGATTTCAATACAAAATTTTCTCACATTTTATAGAACAATTTTCTTAAGAACGTGAAGGAAGGCCTCATCATACCACGAGTTTATCCACGATTTTCGGATTTTGACCGATTGACTTGTTGACCGAGTAGACCAAGTGTCGCACAATCGCCTGTCTCAGGTTTGAAAGGTTGCAATTGTGACAATTGGCATCATAGCCAAGTTGGCTTATTGACGGTTAAGGTCTATGCAGACGAGCTAGTAGAGCTTGAAGAGCAGATACTCTATAACTAGTTGAAGTTCCTGACTCCGTCCGTTTTTTGGAGTCTCGACTTAAAGAAATTTCGGAGAAAGTCAATGTTATTGACGCGATGACCAGTTGCCTCGACGGATTACCCATACAAAAGTGGTTGGCAAGAGTCAACCACTCTATAGACAAAAGTGGTAAGAACTGATAGCCATATAGAAGAACGTGTTATTGAGCTAGATAGCTCTCAAAAAGATGATGTTGGAAATGATACATGGCATGTCAGAAGACTTTCGAGCTACCCTCGATGTCGTTAAGAATGAAATCACAGAGGTGAACACGAAGGTGAACCTCACAATGCAAACAATGGCAAACCAAGCTCCAACTGGAGGAGCAATCCTATCTAACAAAATAAAGATTCCCGAACCCAAGCCCTTCTGTGGGGCAAGGAATGCGAATGCCTCAGAGAATTTCATCTTTGATCTTGAGTAGTATTTCAAGGCCACAAGTACAGTTAGAGAAGAGGCCAAAATGACGTTGGCGACCATGCATCTGTCTGAAGATGCAAAGTTATGGTGGAGGTCCCGATATGTTGACATTCAAGAAGAACATTGCACAATAGACACCTGGGACACTCTAAGAAAGAACTCGACTCACAGTTTTTTCTCGAGAACGTTGAAATTATGGCTCAGCGAAAACTGCGTGAATTAAAACACATTGTCAACATTAGGGAGTATGTGAAACAATTTGAGAGGCTAATGTTAGACATACATGAAATGTCGGAAAAAGACAGTCTTCTGTTTTGTCTAAGGGCTGAAACAGTGGGCAAAGACTAAGTTATACAAATAGAGGGTTCAAGACCTCACATCAACCTATGCAGCGGCCAAACGGTTGTTTGATCTGTCTAATGACTCCCAAGATATGAGACATCACCAAAATTCTTCGTCTGGAGGAAACAAGAGTAACCGACCGAGTTCTCCCAAAGCTGCCAGTGGAGACAGACGTCCTGGGAAAGACCGCAAGTCTTTCCAATCCAACACGGAAAACACATGACGAGGACCAAATAATCATCAGACACTAAATCATCCTCTCAGTTGTTTCATATGTAATGGACCATACCTGGCTAGAGAATGTCCGAATCAAACTGCCTTCAATGCCTTTCGAGCCTTTTTAGTCTCAAACTCAGACGATAAGTTGAGTCAAACAGAAGGTGAAGGTGGTCCGACGGAGGAAGGTGAGAATCCTAGAATGGGGGCCTTGAAATTCTTGTCGTCTCTCCAAAAGAAAGTGGAAGAGACAAGTAGGTCTGTCGAAAGGGGTCTAGTGTATGTTGACACCTGGGTCAACTAGAAACCAACAAAGAGCACTAGGGTTGACTCTGGTGCCACTCACAATTTCATAACGGAGGCAAAAGCAAGACGACTGAATCTTCGTTGAAAGAAGGATACAGGGTCGTGAATTCTGCGGCTTTACCCATTGTCGAACTAGTGAAACGAACGAAGATAAAGTTGGAAGGATGGAGCGGTGCCGTAGACTGTGGTTGTAAGGATGGATGACTTTGACGTAGTACTCAGAATGGAATTCCTCCTTAAACATCAAGTGATACCAATGCCTTTAGCCAAATGTCTAGTGATCACTGGATCTACTCCACCGTTGTTTAGACAGACCTTTGCCAACCTAATGGGTTGAAAATGATTTCGACCATGCAATTGAAAAAGAGCCTCACTCGAGATGAACCAACGTTCATGGCCATACCATTTGAGTCGTTGAAAAACATGGGGGAGACAATTCCAAAAAACATTGTGTTTTAGAGAAGTATAATGATGTAATGCCTGATAGTTTGTCTAAGTCTCTACCACCACAAAGAATGATTGACCATGAAATTGAACTAATAAGGGGCAAAACCCCATGCAAAAAATGGTTATCGTATGGCGCCACCGATGTTAGCTAAACTTTGAAAACAGTTGGATGAATTGTTGAGTGCAGAATTTATTAGACCTGCAAAAGCTCTGTATGGTGCCCCAGTCTTTTTCCAGAAGGAGGATGGAAGTTTACGGTTGTGTATCGACTATCGTGCCTTGAACAAGCTCACGATTTGCAGCAAATATCCGCTCCCCATAATAACTGACCTGTTTGACCGCTTACATGGGACGAAATATTTTTCAAAGATAGACTTGCGTTCGGGATATTACCAAGTAAGAATTACAGAAGGAGATGAGCCCAAGACAACCTGTGTCACAAGATATGGAGCATTCGAATTCCTCGTAATGTCATTTGGTCTTACCAACGCCCCTGCAATCTTTTGTACATTGATGAACCAAGTCTTCCATGAATATCTTGATAAGTTTGTCGTGATCTACCTAGATGATATAGTGGTCTATAGCTCCACAATGATAGAATACAAGAACCACCTTCAAAGGGATTTTCAGAAACTAAAGAAAAACCAGTTGTATGTCAAGAGAGAAAAACGCTTCTTTGCGCAACGGATAAACTATTTGGGTCATGAAGTAGAACGTGGTCGAATTGGTATGGAAGAAGGGAAGATTGATGCAATACGTGATTGAAGAATACCAAAGTCAGTCACAAACTTGCGCTCCTTTCTTGGATTAGCTAACTATTACAAGCGATTCATAGAAGGATTTTCTAAAAGAGCGAGTTCGTTAATTGGGTTGTTGAAAAATGACAGTCCATGGGGTTGGACCTCCGAATGTCAGGCCGCCTTCAATGGTATGAAGCAAGTCATGATTGAGGGGCCAATTCTTGGATTAGCTAATGTGACCCGACCTTTTGAAATTGAGATTGATGCGTCTGATTATGCATTGGACTGTGTTCTACTGCAGAATGAACACCCTCTCGCATACGAGAGTCGAAAACTGAATACCGTAGAAAAGGGATATACAGTGTCTGAAAAGAAATGCTTGCCGTCGTACTGAGGGCTTGGAGCAATATTTATTGGGATCTACTTTTGTTGTGAGTAAATACCGACAATGCTACCTGTCACTTCTTTACTCAGCCGAAATTGACTTTGAAACAAGCAAGGTGGCAAGAATTTTTGGCCTAGTTTGATTTTGAGTTCCAACATAAGAAAGGACCGAGCAATCGGACAGCTGATGCCCTAAGTCGGAAAAATGAGCATAAGATTATGTGCATGTTAGCTCATCTTAAGGCGAGTAAGATTGATGGCCAAATGCGCAACGTTTTGAGAGAATCCCTGCAGAGAGATTCTGCCGCTCAGAATGTCATGAGTTTGGGACGACAGTTTTGGGTTGAAGACGGTTTATTAATAACCAAGGGAAAACAGCTGTATGTCTAGTTTAGGGAACAAGTCAACCTAAAACTGTCTTGTCTTCAACCCAAAACTGGACATAACTATTTACCTTCTTGAGGACAGGTCTGAATATATTCTCAAGCTACCATCCTCAGACAGATGGTCAGACTGAGTGATTCAACTGTATACTCAAAGAATATGTGCATCATTTTGTGGATGCAAGACAAAAGAATTGGGTTCATTTGTTGGATGTAGCCCAATTTTGTTTTAATGCTCAAACGAGTTCGTCAACTTGGAGAAGCCCATTTGAGATTGTTTATGGCAAACAATTGGTATCGTCGCACCTTGTTGATCATCCCTATGCAGGGAAGAATCCTCAGGCTCACAACTTTACCAAGGAATGGAAGCAGACAACAGTCATCGCTCAGGCCTATATAGAGAAAGCCTCGAAGCGAAAGAAAAAGTGAGCAGATAAAAAGTCGCCCTCTTGAGTTTCGGACGGGAGATCAAGTCCTCATCAAACTGGGACTTAAACAGATTCAGTTCTGAGGACGTAAAGACCAGCGCCTCGTGAGAAAATACGGGGACCAGTAGAAGTGCTGAAAAATGTGGAGAATACATCTTACAAAGTGGCATTGCCCACATAGATGAAAATTCACCCACTAATTCATGTAACTTGAAGCTCTGCCATCAAGATTCTGATGACATGTAGCAATGTCATAGTCCGACCAACCATCGACCTCAGTCAAAAAGAAGATAAAGAAGTCGAAGAAATCCTGGCCGAGCGAGTAAGGAAAGGTCGAAGACCCACAAGAAAGATCGAAAACCTAGAAGCCTAGACGCAGAAGATCGAAGAGTTAAAGCTTCACCAGTCGACAGGGACATCAACTGTTTAAGTGGGGGAGAATGTAACAAGCATCCTTGTCCAGGGCGTTGTTTGCTATGGTCACATGTCCAATACCCCAATTTACCTTGTCTTTATGTATTGTATTTAGTTTTGTTTGTTGCTTTCCTTTTTATGTCATAAACTTAAGGTGTGACGTTTCGGCGTTTTCATATGCAAGTCTACCAGAGGTGAAAAATGTTCAAAATGTACTATAAGGGACGCATAGTCGTTGAATCGCCGACCAAGCCTTGTCGCACTCTTTCCAATTAAAGCTTTTCTTTGAATTGACTGTCTTCAATGCTTTCTTATATGATGATTTCAATGAATTTATTTCCTTCACATTTTATAAAACAATTTTCTAAAAAACGTGAAGGGAGGCTTCATCATACCACGAGTTTGTCCACGATTTTCAAATTTTGACCGATTGACTTGTTGACTGAGTAGAACAAGTGTCGCACAATCACACGTCCTGTGTTTGAAAGATTGCGATTGTGACACCAAGCGCACTTATTCTTCAAAACTCATGAACCAAAAAGTTATTTTTCCCTAAAATTTAAGAGTGAAATACATAGTTTTTAAGCATACAAATGTGTAAACTCATCGACTTAGAATTCCCTTCAAGTTAAAAAAAATGAAATATTTTAAAACATGGATGTTTAACATGTCTATGTCCTAAATTTAGAAAAAAATTGCAATGTTCATGAAAGTTACTGAAACAAACTTCCTTTATTATAAAGTATTTGGCAATTACATAGACTTTTCCTCTCATGTGAGAGAAACCCACACACTTATAAATCAAAGATAACCTACCCTTCTATACAGAATAACTTCTTATTAAAACACATAATTTAATAACTGTAACACAATAAATAACTGTGAAATAACTCCATGTATAACCAACATCTAACCACCAGAAACTACCGAAGATGATCATCCTAGCAATTGGAAAACCACCAAAAACTACCCAAGATGATCATCCTAGCAATTAATGACTCACCCTACTCATTAGTAACCATTTCCTTGCCTTCTTTTCCTCTACAAACATAATGATGTAAACTGAGGGGTCTATAAGTCACCTAAGAACCACAGACACATATACAACACGACACGGACATAGCGACACGTCATTTTTAAAAAATCTAGGACACAACACGACAAGGACACGTTTATTAAAACATTCGTTTTTTAAAATATATATCATTTTTATAGTAGAAGAAAATTCTTAGTAAATGAAACATTTATATGCTTAAAAGACTTAGCTTGATGTATTCCACACTCAAAAGTTATTATTATTGTCATATAAGTCTCTTTACAGACTGCTCAACAAGTGTTCTATGCATGTCTAATGCATTTGTTGCAATAATAAGTGTTCGATAGGTGTCCACCAAGTGTTGGAGTGTCCAAGTGTCCGACACAAACACGTTAGCCAAACTAAAGTATCCTTGCTTTTTAGCATGTCGTTTTATCCATATCGTGTCATATTCATGACTCATATTCGTATCCATGTTTCTTAGCATCCAGAGGTTAATTATTGAAACGTGTTTCAAGCTAATACAAATGAAGACTACTGTTTTTCTAAAAGAATGCATATCATTGTCAATGTAATCAACTTGCCTACTTAGTTTTTCATATATAACTGACTTTTAGCTTCTCTGTGAGCATAAATAATATCTGATTAGGTTCTTAAAGATGAATACTTCGTTTTTCCACATGTACAAGAGAAAAACTTGTAACTAACCATTGTATGCCATTTTTATTAATTGAACATACTTGTGTTTTAACCAAAGCTAGTAAGATGGCTAATCACATGTACTTAATATTTTAATGTGCAATGCAACCGTTAATAAAATTACCAGAAAGTGGTGCTAATGGTTCCTCTTCCTCATTCTCTTGATCATCATTCTGGTCATCAACCGCCCGGTCAGCTGGTAGAACACCACCATGCAGCACCAGATCCTTTTCTAATTTTCTCTGCAAGATTACGCGAAACTTTCAGAGAATGTGTCCCAGATGTTATAGAAAAAAAAAAAGATAGATGCACCAAAGGTTGTTCCCTTCCTCGTTTCCTCTAATCAATAATATTTTACACAACTTATGCTATAAAAGTCTTCATAAAATACAACACATACAAGATGACTAATTTGTAGCATTTTATTTGAAGGATACATGATTTGTTTTAATGGAAACAAAAACTTGCATTCAGAAAGAAAATGAAAGAATGCGCGAAGTGGTTTGAGTGAGATGGTAGGCGACATGGAGGTGTTGAGAAATCAAAGGGAGAGTTATGGCAGGTTATTTGGTCCAGTGCTTAGTAATGAGCCTCAATGGCTAAGGCCTTTTGTAATTATCAGAGAGATAAGTGCAAGTCTTCCAAATACAATGTGACCTCTGCAACTAAGGATTGAACAATTCATATAACCTTGGACAAACACAAGGTGGAAGAACAACATTGGCATCTGTAGGGGGAAATTTTCTATACTGTGGGAGAATGAACACAGGTTTTTAAGAATAGAGTGAGACCCACTAACTTGGTCTATAGGATTGGTTTTGGGGGTTATTAGGGGATAAGGGCATAATAGTAATCAGTTAGAAAGTGGGTTATATTTATTGGCTATAATAGTAATCAGTTAGGGAGTGAGTTTTATATTTGTTGGTTACAAACCCGGCTTCCCTATAAGGCCATCCCTCATTGTTATCTCATCTGCAAAGTTTGCCCCAGCTCATCTAACCATTTTCTTTAGACTGTCACTTTCCCGTGAGGGTTTGGAAGGAAATATTCCTTTCCTTAGGATGGTACACAGCCCTCCCAAATGACACCATTGCCGCTCTCTCATATGCTCTCCCCAGACACCCCTTGACTAAACAAAAGCAACACATGTGGATGCATATGATTTGTGATTTCTTATGGACCACTTGGAAGGACAAAAACAACCGCCTCTTCAACAATAAGGGAAGCTCTTTTGATAGCTACTTTGACGTCATTATCTATCAGGCTGTAAGTTGGTGTAAAAGCACATCTTTCTCTAAATCATACACCCTTTCTTCCCTATTAACAAATTGGAGAGCTATTATGTTACTCCATTGGCTTCGACCTTGACCGTTTTTACAAAATTCATACATTAATGAAATTTGTTTCTTATAAAAAAATAGAGGGAGACGGGAATGGAGTAGATAGGCAATATCTGGTATATGAGCTAGGGCTTAAGAGTTATCTCAATATAGGCTTGAGTGTGATCTCAAGAAAGGAGGGTCCAAGTACCTCGAATGACTTGGTTTATCGTGTATTTCTATTATTTTTATATTCAATATATCCGGGTACTATCATAGTATTTATAAGGTAAATTTATAGTGTGTGTGAACAAAGGGAGTATGGTACTTCCATACTACTAGAAAAATTCCTGAACCTTTAGTTTACAGACAGCCTCATCTCCATAGTCTGAAGAAAATGAACATTTCGAAAAATTAATAATGTGATTGGTTCAGCAGTTCTGTTGGGAAATCAGCAATCTACAGAGGGGAATTCTCATGCTCTATCCTAAGCTCATCGAATGCTAGTGGTATTGTTCAAAGAAAACAACTCTCGTTTGTAGATTCCTCTTCCTATATAAACTCTAAAAAGCTGTCTTCCAAATGATAAAAGAGCTATCTATTTTTCATCAGTTGGTTCTCAAAATTAGAAAAGTTCTCCAAACCTTTTTTCGTGCTTCGATGCGCATCCGCCGCATAGCTTCCTCTTTTTGCTTCTCTGCTTCCTTCCTCCTTTTCTTCTTCCTCTTGTGAAATCCAGTTACATAGTCCCTAAGAAAACAAAAATTAACCACAGAAGGAAAATCGATAGTAATCGAAATCAAACAGAAGTCTAAATTAACCCATTAATGAAAAAAAACCTCAAGTCCTTCTCATTGAAAGAGACAGAAAGAGCTTTGTTTCTGAGAGCTCTCTTCTTTATATGTCGAGCATGAGGCTGTGCAAGCTCGCCTCCTTCTTCGCCGTCGTTCTTCACCATGGGACCGCCTTGTAACTGTAAAACTCTCTTAAAAGAGAATAAACAAACTCGACTTCTACGACGCCGCTTAACAGAGAGCAAAAGACCCCGCCGCTCTAACCTCCAAAACTGAGACACAACGCCGTGAGTTCCGCACTCTACAAAGAAGACCCACGCCTTGCGTTTTTAGCTCCAAATTCCGGCGCTACAGGCTTGTTCCCACGGCTGCGTATAGTTTTTCCCTCTATGTTTAGGTCTTTTTTTTCTTTTTCTGGTTTTGATGAAATAAATGTGAATCCTATTTTAACGCTCAAAAAAATGGGGATCGCGAAAATAAACCAATTTTGAAGTGTTACACGTTTATTTAAGACAAAATGAGATTCGGTGGAGTAATATTTGTTTCTTAGAAGAATTAAGTAGAAAGATTAACCTCTATCACAAAAAAAAAAATGTATTTTTTAAAAAAAAATATTTGTACGTTAACGTGAGTATGAGAAAAAATATAGAATTATTTTTTTCATCGTAATGAAATTGTTGTTTTTTTCGTAAACTCAATACAAAAGGAAAAATTTGCTAATATTTTTTGCATTTATGTAAATTGTCCATATCCTAGAGCGTCTACAACCAAAAATTGTATTCAAATTCATTTTTTAGTTAGGTTGTACCATAATCCAAGCATTCAGCATCCACACAAAATTTGTATTAATTTTTTTTATTGATTTTGTATAAATATTTCTTTTTACTTTTAACGTACATCTGATATGCTTTCAAAAGTGAAGACTTTTTTATTTGTACATTAGCTTTTTTCTTTCTTTCTTTACATTAAATCCAGTACACAAAATAAATTGTATTAAAAAAAAATTAGTTGGGTAAAATATGTTTCTGAAATTTATACCATAAATTCAATTCACAAATAAATTGTATTATTTAATTTTTTATTTGTATTCAATTTGTAGTTTAATTTGATCCGTAAATCCAATATATTAAAAAATATTGTTTTTTTTAATTTAAGGCAAATATTTGTTTTTTCTACGGCAACCGAGAAATAAATTGAATTACATCTTTTTCCAAAGGTAAGAAATGCTTATGGAATATTTTTTGTAAACCAAATACAAATAAAAGTTGTATTAATTTTTTTTATTGCATTTGTCTAAACTTATTTATTTTGTTCCTACTGTTTTTCAAAACGACGAAAAATTGTATTAAAATATTGTTTATAATTCATTTCTATTGTAACCCCAACACACAACAAATATGTATTAATTTTTAAGTTGATTTTGTATAAAAAAAAATTGGGTCGTACACATAATACACGATACAAACAAATTGTATTATTTTTTTTCATTTATGTAAAATATGTTTATTCAATTGTACCGTAAATAGAATATAAAAAGAAAATTGTATTTAAGTTTGTATCGACAATCCTATACAATAAAAAATTGGATTCCGTTGTTTTTATTTTTTTTCATTTTCAATATTTCTTTTTTCATTTTCAATATTTCTTTTCATTTATTAATTTTGTTTTCTTCATCATAACGATAAGCAACATACTAAAGATGATGATTAATTCGTTTGGAAAAGAAAATAAATAAGAGGATTAATTTGGAGACAAGAATAAAAAGAAGAAGCAAGATAATGATTATATTTGAAAATAGAATGATTATATTGGAAAATGGAATGATTAAGTGGAGTAATAAATGAGAAAATGTAAGTAATAAGAGGGTTAAGTGTAGTCATTTTCCTTAATCGTGGGCCAAACAAACTTAGTCCTTTCCCTCCCAAACGGCCCCAAAAATAACTTTCCTTTCTCGTCTTAATTATTTTCTCTAAAGTTCTCTGTCATTTCTTAGAATAGTGTTTTTACTAAGTGCATTGCACATGTGTTTTTTTATTTTTAAATATATAAGGATTTGAATAATAAGGTATTTTAAAAAAGGGTTTTTTTCAAAAATATACTAAACCATCTAAATATTTATAAAACAATTTTGAAAACATAAAAATGTGCAGACTGACAATAAAAAATACTAAAAATGTCAGAATCAACGAGCAATTAATTGGTCACTCGCCACATAATTCCTTATAAACCATCCATGATATGCAATCATTTCCTATACGATCGCGTGCCAAATCTAAACGATATTAGTTTTAAATTGTGTACTGATATTTTTTACATATGGTGCACGATATTGTACCAATATCGTTTAGATTTGGTACACAATCATGTACCCAAGTCACCAATATCTTGATTTTGTGCAAGATCGTGTACCAAATAAATATGTCTAACGGTTTTTTTCAAAATCGTGTACAAATATAAATTTTTTATATTTGGTACATGATCTTGTAGATTCTTTTATATTTGGTACACATTATCAATATCTCAACGACTTTTTTCCAAGATCTATTATATTTGATATACAATTTTGTACGTTTAGTCAAATCTAAACGATTGTGTAACAATAAGACAATTTTTATTCAAGATCTTTTATAATTAGTACACGATCTTGAACCAAATAACATTTAAAAAAAAATAATACAATATTTATGATTGATTGAAAACAAAGATCACGATTTAAAAAAAAAAAAACTGCAAAGAAGAAATATAAGAAAGAAGATGGAAAGGAAATGCAAACATGAAATATTTTTTTAAAAATGACTTGCTTCATGGGTTGGTTTTATTTTGTTACACAGGGCTACAAAATATTTCAGTGTTTTTTGTTATATTTAGAAAAAAAAAACAGCTCATGATACCTATTTTTTGCATATTGGAAATATGAAAAAATTAGTGACATTAGACGGCAATCATAGGAGTATAGAAGAGCTATATTTTTAAATTTGTTACTTTTGCAATTTAGAAAATGTAGTAACATGTACCCTATTATCCTAATTTTTTTTTGCTATTTTTGGAAGGACGCCTTAGAAAATGACAAATTATTGAAATTATTTACCAAATATAACAAAATTCATCTTGTACCATTTAATTTTTTTACTATACTTAGTAAATTGTTTCATCTTTTTACTATCCTTGTTTCATCTTTTTACTATCCACAACAATTTTCGTGGAATAATTTAGATAAGATACTATTCATTATATTTGTTCTAAAATTGAATAAAGATTAATGTAAATATTATTTTTGATGCATTTAAATTCAATGATTATTTTAAATTATATTTTTTAAAAATTAAACATACTATTATAGTCAAAAGAGATGCTTATACTTTAGTCATGAAAAATTATATAGATGTCTTTGGATTACAATTGAGTTACATTTCTATTTCAAATTAAATGAAAATAGAGGAATTATTTAAATTAAACACAATTTTGTAACATAAAATAAATTGGTATAATCGAAATCTCATATCAAATACATATTCTTTTTGCATAATACAATCGTAAATAGTTACGATGAGAGAATATAGTAGCTAAATTAACGTAATTTTAAATGAATTACAAGTAGAACTTTAGAATTGGTTTGCTTTATATATATACTTTTAAATTTTGAATAATAATTTAAGTGGATTATTTTACCCTTTAAATGAAAACCCTACCTCCTCCCTCTAGTCTCCACGCTCACTGTTATGTTCACCAATCTCCGGCTTCCATCTGACGGCACGGGGACGTTGAGTTTACGAAGACGGCGAGTACCCAGCTGTGACAATGAAAGCAGTTCGCGACAAGGGCCTTTCATCTCTGCATCTACTGTTTAAAAAAGGAATTCCAGAACGCCGTTTCACCTCTCCTAACAGCTACAATTTTCCGTTCTCAAACTGAAACCACAACATTGATCGTTTTTTTTGTCAGCATTAGCGATTTCTGTTTGAGTTTTGGTGAGAAGTTTTCTTCCGCTCTTAGTTCTTTGTTGCATTTTTTGTTTAAGGGACAAATCTTGTGTTGTTTGCTGAGTTTTACCTGTTAGAAACTTTCTTCCACTCTTTTCACTACGAATTATTGGTTGCTTGCTTGTTTTTGCTAGTGCAAATCATTGCGAGATTATGCATCGTTTTAGCACTTGTTCTAAGTCGGGTTCAATTTTTTATTTAGTTATTCTTTTATTAATATTTGAACTATTTACTATAAATTGTTGTTTGTTGCTTGATTGTTCCATTTCTTGCATTGTTTGTAACTACGAGACATTGTTTTCTCGCAATAATTTGAGAAGCAAGGGAATTAACTTTAAAAAACAGAGCATGAAAATAGAGTAGAATGAAAACTAGGTAATTTTGCCCCTCAGAAAGTTCTATGAATTTATAGAACTAGAATCCATCTTAAATTTCTATAGCCCTAATTATGTTGTCCTAGTTTTGACAATGCCCCTTTTTTAAAAATGCTTTTATAAGGTGAAAAATGGCTGCAAAGCTAAAGGAAGTATTTTGCTTGCTATAAAAAGTGGTTGAGTTTCATCCTTCCATTTTTGTTCCTATTTTATTTGTTCAATAGAATCGTTTGGATTATCGATGGTTTGGGTTATATTTATTTATTTATGCCACTGTTAAATTGACCATGCTTTGAAACCTGAAATTTGTGGATTGTTTGCAGAGTTAGTGTTGGGTGGGACACAAACTTTAATTTTTTTCACAACATTTTGAGTTTTCCTGTTTGTTAGTCTGTTTCTGTTTAACTCATAAATCTTTGTATTAAACTCAGATCAAGATATAGAAATGCTTTCGTACATGAAAAACTGAAAGAGAGGCAATGAGTTGAAGGTTGAGTAATGTGTTTTCTTGGAGTTAGGACTCTTGTAGATTCACAAAATTACTGTAAAAAGGAAAAGGCTTTAATGAAAATTTTCTCTGTTTGAAGTGACTGTTCTCATTTATATGTTGCCAGTTGATTTTATTTATTTATTTGGCTGGTGTGTTGTCGTTGTAGGTGATGATGTCAAATGTGTTAAAACCAAGCAAAGTTTTTGACAACGTTCTTGATAGTTTAGCTTGGTGCTTAACAAACAGAAAGTTTATCTTCTCCAAAATTGTCTCCAAGAAGCACTACTTTTTTTCTTCTTCCTTTCTTAGTTTCTCTACTTCACCACCTTCCATGCTTTCAGCAATTCAAATGCTGGATAATGTAACCAAATGCGTTGCTTTTCTACAATCATGTGCTGACCACAAGAATCTTAACAAAGGAAAACAGCTTCACTCCCTAATGATCACCTATGGTTTTTCTCCCTCACCTCCATCCATCACTAGCTTAATCAACATGTACTCCAAATGTGGTCAAATGGGGGAGGCCATTTTGATTTTCTATGATCCGTGCCATGAGCGTAATGTGTTTGCATATAATGCTATAATTTCTGGGTTTGTCTCCAACGGTCTGGCTTCAAAAGGGTTTCAATTTTATAAGAAAATGAGGTTAGAGGGTGTAATGCCTGATAAGTACACTTTTCCATGTGTAGTTAGAACTTGTTGTGAGGTTATGGAGGTGAAGAAGATTCATGGATGTTTGCTTAAAATGGGGTTGGAGTTGGATGTGTTTGTTGGTAGTGCTTTGGTTAATACTTATTTGAAGAATGGCTCGATGGAGGATGCACAAAAAGTGTTTGGAGAACTGTCAATAAGAGATGTTGTACTTTGGAATGCAATGATCAATGGGTATGCCAAAATTGGTTGCCTTGACGAGGCACTGGAGGTTTTCAGAAGAATGCATGTAAAAGGGGTTGCACCTAGTAGGTTTACAATTACTGGCATTTTATCTATTTTTGCTTCAAGGGGAGACTTAGACAATGGGAAAACAGTTCATGGGATTGTCATGAAAATGGGTTATGATTCAGGAGTTTCAGTTTCAAATGCATTAATTGATATGTATGGGAAATGCAAACATATTGGAGATGCGTTAATAATTTTTGAGATGATAAATGAGAAGGATATTTTCTCGTGGAACTCGATTATATCAGTTCATGAACAATGTGGTGATCATGATGGTACCTTGAGGCTTTTTGATAAGATGTTAGGTTCTGGGATTCTACCAGATTTGGTAACCATCACAACTGTGCTTCCAGCTTGCTCTCATTTGGCTGCACTCATGCACGGTAGAGAAATTCATGGATATATGATCATTAATGGACTTGGAAAGGATGATGAAAATGGAGCTGTAGATAATTTACTTGTAAGTAACGCTGTTATGGATATGTATGCAAAATGCGGTAGTATGAACAATGCCCTCAAGATTTTTCATTCAATGAGCAACAAGGACGTGGCATCATGGAATATCATGATTATGGGTTATGGTATGCATGGCTATGCTTTGGAGGCATTGGATATGTTTTCTCAAATGTGTGAGGCTGAATTTAAGCCAAATGAAGTTACGCTTGTTGGAGTTCTATCAGCATGCAATCATGCGGGCTTTGTGTCTCATGGGCGTTTGTTTTTAGCTCAGATGGAATCTACATTTGGTGTTATTCCAACTATTGAGCATTATACATGTGTAATTGATATGCTTGGTCGAGCTGGGCATTTAGAGGACGCGTATGAGGTTGTGCAGAAAATGCCTATTCAAGCCAATCCCGTTGTTTGGAGGGCTTTATTGGGAGCATGTCGACTTCATGGGAATGCAGAGTTGGCAGAAATTGCAGCACGACAAGTACTGCAACTAGAACCAGAGCATTGTGGGAGTTATGTATTGATGTCCAATGTTTATGGAGTTATAGGTCGATATGAAGAGGTGTTGGAGGTTAGAAAAACGATGAAGGAACAAAATGTCAAGAAGACACCTGGTTGTAGTTGGGTTGAACTCAAGGATGGGGTGCATGTTTTTCGTACTGGAGATAGGACACATTCAGAATTGAATGCATTGACTAATCAACTGTGTGATATTGGATTCATTTTAGATGAAGTCTTGAATTTATATTGAGATATGGTAACATGTACAATGGCAATAATATCTCTTTTTCCAAAAATTGACGAGTAACAAGCATCAAAACTTGTACATTGATGAACTTACTTCGTCTTTTTGACAAGAGCGATGGGTAAACAAGCGGCAAAACTGGGTAATTGTAATAATCTTTTTCTTTGAAATGCGAGTCATTGATTAATTGATGGCTTCAGACAAATATCTTTGGTTGCCTATCTCCTTGGTATTCATTTTACAAAAGAAGGGGAGGGAAGAAAAGAAAAAAAACCCTCTCTTGTTGACTTACGTGTTATAATTTCTCTCGCTCCTTGCTTGGCCACTTCTACATTTTTCTTCCAAGTTCAAGTACGTTCTTTTCCATCTCCCTGTCTCAATGAGATCTCTCCAGTGCAAAGTTTATTAGTTGAGTACAGTTTATCTTCAAGGATATGACTGAGTCATTGACAGAACTGATGGTCAAAGGTGGTGCCTTTTTGTGGCTATTTGCATTCATCCTCTCTCAACTGTGGCCTTGTTCATATTGCAACACTCTTGCTCTACTATAAAGTTCTTTTCTTGAATCTCTTGGAATTAGGAGGAGATTTTATTTGCATTATGATTGAGATATGCAAAGAGCCATTGTCATTGCCATTGCTTAATGCAGATCTCAAGAAGCTTTAGGAGGTATCTAATCGATCATTGGATCTTTTTAGCAGAAGATCTGTTGTAAGCTTTCCTTCCATTCACTTCACTTTCCGAAGTAACATGGCTTCATTGGTACATCTCTCTACAATTTCGTTTCTCATTGTTAATCCTGGCAACACTCCCATTACTCCACTAATGATTATGAAAAACTTGTTTTATTGACAATTAAAATCCATATATGCACTAGTTTGGGTGATTGCTCTTTAGATCTTGTTTATTATAATTTTCAATATAAAATCTTTTTGCTAGGGTCTATTACAGTTCTTGACAAACATATGCATTAGTTTTTCTGAAGTACATGGCTCCACTTGAATACTTCAACTTTGTAAATAAGTCGTTGCATCACTGAAATAAGAGAATATTTGGTACTAACGTTTCTCTCCTCTGCAATTGTAGGCTTGAAATGGTTTTATGAGATTTGAACAGGCATCAAGAATACAGGCAAGAAGTGGGAGTTGATAAAGGTTATTATCCTATTAGTATTTCTGATATATTTAATGATGATGTTCAATGTTTAAGTAATCAAAATGCTTTGATGCTCAATTAATTTATCAAGAAAGCATTGGGAAGAGTTGGGGATGTTGTAGGATTATTATTATTTGGTGTTTGTTGCAACTGTTCGTCTCTTCCTTTTAACTTATATCATGTTACGAATTGGTTATTATTACTTGTCTGTGAGAATTGAATTCTTTTTTCCTGGAATACTAAAAAATGTTATAGACCACTATAGCGGGGTCTTGTGGTCATTGAGACTAAGAGAGAAAAAAATAAAGGGCTTATAGCTTAGTAGAATTGCAAGTTTACTCGAGATTTTCTATCACGAATTCCCTTAGCAACCAAATGTAGTAAGGTCAAGCGGATGTCCCGTGAGATTACTTGAGGTATACATTGTTACCTATTAAATTCAGATGGTTGGTTTTAATGATGAAAAGGTACTAGACGTTTGTACAGCTCATTATCTCAGTTTCTTATAAAAAAATTTAAAATAAAATTGTTACAACTTTGTTCTGTCGTCCTTGTAGATTCTTTTTCAAAACGTGATGAAGGCCCTTGGACATGTAATATTCATTTGATTGTTCAACGAATAGAAATCTATGGAGAACATGTTTATGTTACTTTGATTATTATTTTGAATCTTTCTAAAGCTAGTCTATAAACAAGAGTCATATATATGCGACTGTGACCATCTTTTCAGATAAGATGCCAGCGACAATTTGTTACACATTGCACCCTGCGATCTTGAGTCTTTAGCCTTCACAAGCTCCTCGTAGCTTAAATACATCATTTTTCTATCATCATGGAGCTCTCTTTTCAAACATCTGGAAGAGGGCACTATTACAATTTAAGAAGGTATGTTTTCACTCATTCTTATGTCGAAACCTGCTAATCACATGATTATTATAATAATTATTTTATAGTTTTATTGTCACATATTTGTATCATTCATCCATCAAAATTGTTCGTTGTTTCTTTTTTTTTTAAAGGATACGAGTCTCGCTATTATCAATATTGAATAATAGAGAGACAAAGCTTAATGTACACTAGGGTTATACAAAGAGTAATAGAGGGGAGGAGAGATTAGCAGGCACACCCAAGCATCTCAATTAGGTTGACACCCTTTAGCGCTCTCATTACATCCAAAAAGCGAAAATAAAATCCTTATACTTGGTTTATATCATGGAACATTAGAGGATTCATGGGCCTTTCGAAACAATTGGCTTTTAAAAATCTTTTGAAGAAAGCTAATCCAGATAGAGTTTTATTTCAGGAGACCAAAAGAGAAGAGATTGCCTGTTGTATTAGGAAGGCAGTATGGAGTTCAAAAGGAATTGGCTGGGTTTTTGTTTGAAGCTAGTGGCAGATTAGGAGTTTTGCTGATTGTGTGGGATGAATCTAAGTTGTCGGTTATTTAAGTTCTGAAACGGGACTATTCTCTTTCAATAAAATGCAGCACAATCAATAGAAAAATATGTTGGATTTCAAACTTCTATGGTCCCACACATTATTGAGATAGTAACCAAATTTGTCCGGAGTTGTCTCTTCTTTCAGACCTCTGTACAGGAGCCTAGTGTTTGGGAGCTGATTTCAAGATCATTTGAAAAGTTCAAGAGAGATTTCCAGTAGGAAGATTAACAAAGGGAATGAGAAAAATTAATAAACTCATTAGAGTGGCAAAGCTGCTAGAAATTCCGTTTTCCAACGGTAAATTCACATGGTCAAGAGAAGGAAGGTCAGTTTCACGTTCTCTGCTGGATCAGTTTCAACATTAATTTATAATTTGTTTGCAAAGGTTCTCGCATAAAGATTAAAGAAAGTAATGCCAAGTATTACTGCTCCATTACAATGTGGCTTTCTGGAAGAGCGCCAAATCTTGGATCCTATTTTAATAGTAAACGAAACTGTGGAGGACTATAGAATCCGAAAAAAGAAAAGATGGATCTTTAAATTAGACCTTGAAAAGGTCTTTAACAGAGTGGATTGGAATTTTTAGAAAATATATTGCAAAAGAAGATCTTAGACGTAGGATATTGTGTTATATTGGCCAGCCTTTACAGCACCCCAACTTTGAAGTCCTTGATGATCCGGACTTCCGGATCAGCCCTCTGCTTCAACAGTTTTTTGCTCAATCAATCAAGGCTTATTCTTCTTTGTTCTCAGCCTGCTGCCTTTGTTTTTGTTTTTGCTTTGGACAAATTCTTTTTATCTTTTTGTTTGACTTTGTTTTTGTGGTTTTTTGTTTTGATATTGTATTGATGCTTTTTGGTTGTGTTGAGGGCGCTAAGGGGGTGTCAACCTAGTTGAGATGTCCGGATGCGTATGTTGATCCTCCCTCTCCCCTTTGCTCTTTGTAAAATCCTCATGTACATTGAGTTTTGTCTCTTTATTTATAGTAATAATAGTGAGACTCGTATCCTTTTCAAAAAAAAAAAAAAAAACTAGGTTTTTAATCTCATTACATGTAGATTTTGTTTCTTTGCCATTGTATTCATGAGAGATTTGTTTTCGATTATGAGATTTCTATTAGCAGATCAAGCAAATTGTTAAGGAAGGATTTTCATTTTACTCCCGTGCTTGTGTTGTTTTGTTTCTTTGATCTTGTTTTTTTAGTCACTTTTATGGCTCTTTAATCTTGTTCATTCTTCTTCAACCTCAATTGATTATATTTTCTCAGACATTAGAATTAGAAGTAATTATAACATAATTTATAATTGTTTCTAACTTTTTTTTTTATTAGTACAAAGAGGTGGAAAAGTTCGAACTTCATAGGTTCCTCTTTGTTGCTAAAACATATTGTATAAAACTGTTTTTTAACTATTAAAAAACATTAATTTATCCTCAACTTTATCGGATGTATTATTTTAAACAAAAACAATTTTTTTTGAAAAATTCTTTTAACTATAATTTGGAAGTGGAGGGTTTTGAACCTAAGATCTCTTATCCTCGGAAACATACAGATGCCAGTTAAGTTAAACTCGTGTTGGAAAACTAAACAATTTTCTAAAGTATCAAATTTTCATCTTTCATTAGATTTTGTTGAAAAGACATAAGTAAATTACTTCCGGTTGTTCAATCATTTGATAACCAGACTCAGTAGAATTTGATCAATCATTTTTTCTGTCATTAAGGTGGAGAACTGAACCAAGAATTCTCTTTCTTTATCATCAATCGAAATGCATTAAATATAGCATAATTATTTTGTAAATAGCAAAATTAATAAAAAAAAACAATTCTAAAATATGGAAAAATATAAAAGGGAAAAAATAAAAACAAAAGTTTCCAAGCGAGTTGAAATTTGAAATATAAAGAAATTAATATACATATTAGAGATTAAAAATAATATATAATTTAAATATAGAAAAATTTTAAATTTCAAAATTATAATAAAATATAAATATTGGAAAACTATATTTGTAAATAAAAAAAATTAATAAAAAAAATTGCAAATAAAGAGATTCTTCAAGAAAAATTACTTTTAGCTGTTTCTCAAATTTGGTCTATTTTTCAGGAATGTTTCTAAAATTTTAGAAGCAAGATCAAACAGGCTTGTTTCTTTAAAAAAAAAGAAAATTATAACAGAAAACAAAAACAAAACATGAAAACATGAACATTATCAAATAAACTTGTTTCCTAAACGGCTGCTTGGTGTCTAATAGATATACGACTTTGATTTACATGTTTGTAATACCTTATTTAGATAATTAAAAAAAAAAACAAAAAAAACCCAAATTAATGAATTAGTGCATTTGACCACATTTCTTTCTAATGAATGATGTGAGTATGCATATTTTGAAGGAGAAGCTCGTGAGATCAATGTTTATAGGAAGTAGTAGATTCAAGCAAGATCATAGGTATTGAGTTGGAATTTTTTTTAGAAAAAGATACAAGTCTCACTATTATTAATATTAAAAAATAATGAAATAAAATTTGAAGTACATGAGGGATATACAAAGAGCAATAGGGGAAGTGAGGATCAGCAGAAGTCGGAATTACTATTGATAATTAAAAAGGATTGTTGATGGGCAAATCAAGGGAAGGATACTCATTTCACAAGGCTTCGATGTAAGATTTGTAATTTTAGGAAAAGAGATATGTCACCAAAGAATGTAGAACTTGCACAATAGTGTGGTATTTGCCACAAATAATTTGATGTTTAACATAGTGAAATAGTGTTGCTAAGGATTTTGAAGTAGGGAAGGAATTCATGAGAAGTATGTATTGCAGAGTTCACTTAGGGCTCTCGAACCTGGATTTTGGATTTTGGATTTTGATTGGGATGATCCTTGGTCCCTCTCAGATCAGAACTGCATTTGGCATGTCTTGTTTGGCAAAAAGCTAACCTTGACCTCGACAAATGTCAAGCAATTTGGGCGTAGCCCAAATCCCACTCTTTCATAGTATCACACCCTGCCTCGGGTGTCACAATCGTAGTCTTTCAAGTTCGGAATGGACAATTGTGCGGCACTTGTTCGAATTTGATGAACAAGTCAGTTAATCAAAATTCGAGAGTCACGGACAAACTCAATGTATGATGCAACCTTCCTTCGCGTTAAGAAAGTTGTTTATAAAACGTGAGAAAGAAAGAAATACATTGAAATTGACCTTACAATATGCAATGAAAACTGTCAGTTACAAGGGAAAAAGTTTGTTTGCAAAGAGTGCGACAATGCTTGGACGAAGATCAACAACTATACCTCCCTATAGTACATTTTGAACATTTTCTGCTCTGGTAGACTTGCATATGAAAATGTCGAAACGTCACATCCAAGCTTTATAACTTAAAAAGGAAAGCAACTAGCTAAACTAAATACAAGACATAAAGATAAGATAAACTGGGGGTATTTGAGTATACAGTCATAGGCAAACAACGTCCTGGACAAGTATGACCGTGACATTCTCCCCACTTAAACAGTTGACATCCTCATCGACTGGCAAAACTGGAATTCTTCGATCTTTTGCTTCCACACTTCAAGGTCTTCGGTAACGGTATTCGTGGCCTTGAAGTATTGTTCGATATCAAAGATGAAGTTTTCTAACGCCTTCACATCTCTTGCCCCACGTAAGGGCTTGGGTTCAGGGATTTCTATTTTGCCAACTGAAATTGCTCCTCAAGCCGGAGCTTGGTTTGCTATCGCTCACATTGTAAGGTTCACCTCTGCGATTTCATTCCTAACGACATCGAGGGTAGTTAGATAATCCTTTGTCATGTCGTTTATCATTGCCAACATCGTCTTTTGGGAGTTATCTAGCTGAATAACTTGATCTTCTATATGGGCAGTAGAGCCCGACGAACTGTCTCCATGCTCGTAGATGACGTTTCCAGTTCTTGCAATTTGTGACTCTAGAGTGTCAACTCTAGCCATCAATTTTTGTATGGGCAATCCGTCCAGACGACCGGACACTGCATCAACATCGACTTTCTTGGAAATTTCATTAAGCTGGGTTACTAAGAAATGAATGGAATCAAGAACTTCCACCAGGTAGAGCATCTGCTCTTCGATTCCTACCAATCATTCATTATGGGTCTTACCCGTCTGTTTTGTAGTCGACATCATTCTGTCTCAACTGTCAACTAGCCAATTTGGCTCTGATACACTTATCACAATCGTAGCCTTTTAAGCTTGGTACAAACGATTGTGCAGCACTTGTTTGAACTCGATGAACAAGTCAGTGGATCAAAATTTGAAAGTCACGGACAAACTTAGCATATGATGTAAACTTCCTTCGTGTTCTTGAGAAAATTGTTTATAAAACGCCAGAAAGAAAAAAATACATTGAAATTGACGTTACAACATGCAATGGAGACTGTCAGTTACAAGGGAAAAAGTTTGCTTGCAAAGAGTGTGACAATGCTTGGGCGGGGATTCAACTATTATATCTCCCCTATAGTACATTTTGAACATTTTCAGCTTTGGTAGGCTTGTATATGAAAATGTCGAAACGTCGCATCCAAACTTTATGACTTATAAAGAAAGTAACTAGCTAAATTAAATACTAGACATAAATATAAAATAAACTGGAGGTATTTGGGCATACGGTCATAGGCAAACAATGTTCTGGACAAGTATGATCGTGACACTGGGCACCTACTTGCTCGACTCGAGACACGACTTTGGAAAACATGAAATACTTAAAACCGTAATGTGACCCATTTAAAATTCTTTTTATTGAAACCAAGTGAAAAGTATATCAAACATAAAAGTATAAACTCTCGAATAACAACAGTAATATTTTAAAGTAAACCAATTCCTTTTATGATTGAAAACTGCAGCAGTATGTTCAGCACAATCTGTACCTGGAAAGTGGAAAAACGTTTTTGAAAGGGTAGGTTGAAAGACTTAGTGAGCAACGATTTTAGAAAACATGTTTTCATAAACATTTTAGTATAAAACTGAAGCTTAAATACATTTGTCATAAAACGATGGAAACGTTGAAATCTTTTGTATTTTCGAAGACATGCCTCTATAGCCACGGGTAATATGTACCCATTCGTCTGAAAACGGGACAGTCGATGAGAAGCTATCTCCCTCCTTTAAGGCATAAATATAACCCTTCCTGATGGCCCATAATTAAAAATAAGTTCGTCAACCAGATCATCGGTATGAAGTTAACCACATGTATACAATAGGTCTCATGTTACATTCAGACATGCACAAAAACATTTGAAAACATGAAATATTTCCTTGAATCATGAAATCATAACATAGCTTGAAATATCATTTCAGTAAACATTTATCAATAATAGGGTTTGTATAAGAACTTAAGATCATGTAATTCATTTTACTTGTAAATTTTGAAATCATGTTCAATAAATACTTTGGAAATCATGGTATTACTCACAAGTTATTGCTTGTAGAGCTTGAAAACTTGTTTAATAAATAATTATTTAAAATGTGGTGTTACTCACAAGCTATTGCTTGTAGAGCTTGAAAATCATGTTTAGTAAATAATGATTTAAAACATGGTGTTACTCACAAGCTATTGCTTGTACAGATCCTTGGCCAGAAATTCTCCTAATCCTCCTTGTCCTGAAAATTCATATTTTATTTTTAATTAATCATTTGAACATGAAAATATCCAAAACTTTCCTTAAATATTCCCAAAATAACCTCTATAACATAACAATTTCGTCCATCTCGCCTAATTTCTTGTCCAGAATACATGATTGGACTTAAAAGAATCATAACTTTAAATCCATAATTCTTTTGACACAACTTCCTTCTACAAAGTTGCTTTAAATTGTCTTAACTTTCTTACCTCAGAATTTCAAAGTCAAATTTCAAAAGATGAGCTTTATAACCTTTCAGGAGTGCAACTTGCTCAGATTCACCCGAGAACTGACCTTCTCGCCTTCTCTTAACCAAAACGCCAACCTTCTCGCATCCAAACGCACAGTAGCCCTCCTCAACAAACTAGACACAACTTTTGATCTTTTGAGGCTAATTTGAGTGAATTTGATCGAGTGAGTTGTGAGAAATCCTTTGTTGTAGTTGCCTATTTATAGGAATCCTTACATGAAAATATGTTGACACTTCAACATTGATTAGACTTACCACTTAATCTCCTAATTACATCTCAAGCTTCACCTCTACATCAAAATGCATGTGAACATGACTAAGACACTTGAATTGTTCTTTAAATCGTTTACTATAAACATGCCACATAGTTGTCGTCCAAAATACAAAGCTAACCTTCATGACCATCTTGCTTAATTTCTTGTCCAGACTACATAACCCGACTTAGAAAACTCATAACTTAAAATTCTTAACTCTTTTGATAAAACTTTTTTCTACAAAGTTGCTCTAACATGTCTTATCTTGCTTACCTCAAAATTTTGGAGCAAAACGGCAAAAGATGAGTTCTTTAGCCTTATGGGAGTGCACCTTGCTCAGATTCATTCGAGAACTGACCTTCTCACCTTCTCTTTACCAAAACGCCAACCTTCTCGCATCCAAAACGCCTAGTAGCCCTCCTCAACAAACTAGACTCAATTTCATAGCTTTTAAGACTAATTTGAGTGAATTTGGTTAAGTGAGTTGTGAAAAATCCTTTGTTGAAGCTAGCTAAAACGCCTAACCTCTATGATCCTTCTTTCTCGCCAACCTTAAATGCCCAAAACCCCTTTCTAACCTCTATAGTCATTTTGCCAAGCTAACCCAAAACGCCTAGACACATCTCTGAGATGCAAAATAATCTCTTTAGAGGTTCTTTCCTTTCCTCGGCCACCTAATGCTAACCTCCAATCGCCCAATGTGCTATTATTTGATACTTAACCAATTTTTTTTCAAATTTTCTTAACTTTGACTTAAACTTAAATTTTAACATTTCCAAAGAATTTAACTTCTTTAATCCCTTAAATCTCATTTTCTCTTATCCTTAATAAATTCCAAACATCCAAAAATTGGGTTGCACTCATAGACCCATTTTAGTTCATGAGCTCATAGCCAAATCCCAATCCTCATGCCATGATGTTATCTACCTCTTGGTTTGGTAGCCTTTTGAACCAGTCTCTTCTTTTGGGTGGCTGAATGGAATTATTTATAACTTGTCATCTGAAACACGTCTATTGTTACATGTGATGATAACGGTGTCAAGGACATTTTTGGTGTTTGAGATTGCGTGTCAATTTGGGTAAGACTCGATTATTTTCAATTAATTTATTACCAACTGAGCTGGTAAATGAAACACTTTCAAAAATGAATCATTTGCTTTTAATTTAGAATTATTTTTAACTTAATATTATAAGCTTTGATATTGTTTAAAAGGATTTTAGCAAAATAACCAGATATGGAGGTCAATGACTCAATAGAGTGAAATTGGACCAATGTTACCCAATAAAGATGTTGGGCTAAATTTCCAAATTTATGAAGAAAAGAAGGAAAAAAGAAAAAGGCCCAAAGAGAGGTGTTGTGACGCTCCACTGCTAAACACATGACGTTTTGAACTTGCTTTGGAAAAAAAACATATTTGCACCTTGATAACTAACTGTATGCAACATAAGTACTGGTACAAATACAAGTTCATGCAATATTTTATTTAGAATAGTTTACTGGTTGTGTGCAACATAAGTACCAGTAGAAATACAAGTTATTGCAATATTTTATTTAGAATAATTAGGGAAATTCAAAGGAAAATGCATTAACTTGAGAGGAAAATCCTGAAAATCAATAGGTTTTTTGTTCATGAGTTTACAAAATTTATTATCTTGAAAAATATGCAATCTAACATCTTTGAGTACAGAATGTTCATGAAAAGAAGCAAAAATTAACTAAGGAACAAAACGCTGCAACCACGGACGCACAAGAAGAATTGGACCAAACTTGGATGTGAAGAAGCACCATGCGATGAAGAGAAACATGCAGCGAAGAAGTGAAAAACAATGTGTGGGCAGTGGACGATAAATCAAATTGCAAATTACTATCTGACTTTGACACAAACACACTGGAGTAAATAAATCTGTGACGCGAGTATTCAACGCTACTGAGCATGAAATTAAATGTTTAGATCATCATTGAAAAGGGGCTAAAAACCAAATTTCCTGATTTTTTTCCTTCATCTTTAACCTTTCGAGTTTTATTTTTCAAGGATTTTAAGTGAGTGTTTAGTATTATTCTTTGAGAAGTATACGTGTACATAAACCGGGTTGGATTGGAATGGAGAAAAATATGAACCAACTCAAAGTACCTGGTTGATAAAAAAAAAAAGAATCATATTGATTCAATATGTAAGGGGCCGTTTGGGGGAAGGAAAGGAATAAGGGGGAAAAAGAATAAGAAAAATGGGATTAAGTGGAGGAAAGAATTTTTATAATCGTTGTTTGGGGGAATGATTAAGTGGAAGGAATATGGAGAATTATTTATAATCTTTGTTTGGGAAAAAGATTAATGAAAGGATTATGAGAGATTATTATAATTCTTGTTTAGGAGAATGATTATTTGGGGAAAGATTATGACAAAAAAAATTGTATTTTTTATTTTTATTTTCAAATCTATGCAGGGTTTGTGTGTTTTACATATTTGCAAGATCAAAAGTTGTGTACTATAGGCCTAAAGCTATTATAATAAATGTGCAAGAAGCCTAAAAGTATAGTGAATGTATTTTAAATACATCGACAAGCTAAGTTATCATACATCAAACAATAAACATATAAACATTTTAAATACTCGAGTGTATGAAACATCAATCAGTAAATACTTAAAGTAACATTTAAGTGCCTTGACAATATATGATATCAACAATTATACACAACAATAATCAACATTTCAAATGCATCAACGATATCTTACAACTTACAACAATCAACATTCAATCAATAATTTACAATAATTTATTTTGGAGTAAAAGTAAACTGTTACATTTTAAAGGTATCATGTGTATCAAGTGTTCATCAAGAGCATATCGAGTGTATCAAGAAGAATCAAGTGTAACAAGGATTATTAAGTGTTTCAAGTATATTAAAGGGTATCAAGTGTATCAAAGGCTATAAGGTGCATCAAGTGTATCAAGAAGTATCAGATCTATCAAAAAGTATTAGGTGTATCAAATGTATATGAATAACGATAGCATTTTTGACATTTTACATCTTGTATATGTAGGGTAAACTTTGTTTTTGTCATTTTTGTAAAAAAAAATGTGTGTGCTTGTAACAACCCAACTTTACTAGAAGGTTGAGGTCATTACTATTTAAATAAGTATAGTTTTTTTTTTTTTTAAAGAAAAATTAATTTATAAGTTGAGAAAAAAAAATTTTAATAATAAGAAAATAAATAAGTAATTAAAGTGGTAAAATAAAATACTAGTTTGGGCCCATAAAATAAAAGAAATACATGCAAATAATTATACCAAAGTTCTGAAATCCAAAAATATAATTACTGAAACATAAATGCGGAAAAGCTGAACTATTCCCTATGGTGATCCACGGTCACTTCTTATCATTTGCCAGCTTGCCCTTGCCTTTACCCTTACCTGAAAATTAAACATTTAAAAGAATGAGTATAAATTTATACTCAGTAAGAGACCCATACTTAGTCTCACTATGTGTTATTAGTCTCTTTGTTAGAGTCCTGAAATAAAGTACCACGCGCTATGGTGCTTCCGAACGCACACTATCCAGTAGTCCCACTGGGACTGAACTGGGCTCTCGGTGAACCCGAAGGAATCACCCTAAAGGAGAGTCGGGCTGTAAGTGATCCCGTCGAATCACATCTCAATATTACTCAAACATATATAGGGGAGGACCTTGATGGACCCCTCGTGGTACGACTCTAACCAGCAGACCAACAGAACACTATAGGCTATACATGCTCAACATAATATAAACGTCTCAGCTCAAGCACACATAACTCAAAAATGCATATAATCACATCATGCATCAAAGGTACTGCATCTCAATCAAAAGGGGGAAAAAAATCTCTTACCTGGAGATCTGCTAAAATAATTCACTGTTGACAGTCAATTCCTCTCAATACTCGATCCTAAACATAACAAAAATTAACATTAATAATTTTTGTCAACTATCACCCTACTGTTTAATTTAAGCAACCAAACTTATCCAAGCTTACCCCAAGATTAGGGTTGAATCCAACACCACCTTAACTGGAAAATTCACAGTCCAATTTCCACCAATTTCACTTGAACCTTCAAGCAACCATAGATCAACTTATGCCAAATACCATATCATTTAAGATAAAAATATTTAATTGGGTGTACCAAACCCATACAAACTCACCCCAAATGGCTCCAAACAAGGAACGTCTCAGCAGGACAGTCGGCTCAGGCGCGCGGCTTGTCGAGGAGAAGAATGCGTGCGGCTGGACGCGTACGGTGTCACGGACATATTTTTCCAAAGTGTGTTTACCTTTGGTTATATGCTCCGATTAGCTCCCACTTATCTTATCTTGAAGCACCATACTTAGTTTAGGCATTTGCATTTCGTTTGTAGTCATAAAGCTTGGGTGTGACGTTTCGGCATTTTCATATGCAAGCCTACCAGAGCTGAAAATGTTCAAAATGTACTATAGGGGAGGCATACCAGTTGAATCCCCGCCCAAGCATTAGTTGTACTCTTTGCAAGCAACCCTTTTTCCTTGCAACTGACAGTCTTTAATGCTTATTGTAACGTCTATTTCAATGTATTTCTTTCTTTCCCGCGTTTTATAAATAAAATTTCCCAAAGAACGCGCAGGAAGGTTACGACATACGTCGACGTTACCCGCAACTTTCGGATTTTGATCGGCTGACTTGTTCATTGAGCTAGAACAAGTGCCGCACAATCGTCCGTCTCAAGGTTGAAACACTACGATTGTGACAAGTGGTATCAGAGCCTAAGTTGGCTGAGCGACAGTTGAGACAGAAAGATGTCGACTGTAAACCGAACGGGTAAGACCCATGAAGAACGATTGGTGGGGATCGAAGAGCGGATGCTCCACCTGATGGAAGTTCCTGATTCCATCCGATTTCTTGAGGAGCGACTTGATGAAGTCGCCAAGAAAGCCGATGCCATCGATGCGGTGTCCGGTCGTCTGGACGGATTACCCATACGAGATTTGTTAGCTAGAGTCGATACTCTAGAATCACGAGTTATAAGAACTGGAAATGTCACCTATGAGCGTGGGGACAGTTCGGCGGGCGCTGCTGCCCAGATTGAAGAACGAGTTATTGAGCTAGATAACTCTCAGAAGGATATAATGGAAATGATAAACGGCATGACAGAGGATTTTCGAGCCACCCTGGATGTCGTTAGAAATGAAATCGCAGAGGTGAACACGAAGGTGAACCTTACAATGCGAGCATTGGCAAATCAAGCTCCAGCTGGAGGAGCAACTACAGGTTGCAAGATAAAGATCCCAGAACCCAAGCCCTTCTGTGGGGCAAGGGATGCAAAGGCACTGGAAAACTTTATCTTTGACATTGAGCAGTATTTCAAAGCCACGAACACCAATACGGAAGAAGCCAAAGTGACGTTGGCAACCATGCGTCTATCTGAAGATGCAAAGTTGTGGTGGAGATCCCGGTATGTGGACATTCAGGAAGGGCGTTGCACAATAAATACTTGGGACAGTTTGAAGAGAGAACTCCGCTCGCAGTTTTTCCCTGAAAATGTCGAGATTCTGGCTCGACGAAAACTGCGAGAGTTAAAACACACTGGAACCATTCGGGAGTATGTGAAGCAATTCGCGGGACTGATGCTGGATATATCAGATATGACCGAGAAGGACAAAATCTTCAGTTTTGTCGAAGGGCTAAAGTCGTGGGCAAGGACTAAGCTGTATGAGCAGAAAGTTCAAGACCTCACGTCAGCCTATGCAATAGCTGAACGTTTGTTCGATCTGTCTGGTGATTCTCAAGAGACGAGACGTCATCAAAGCTCTTCACCTGGAAGAGACAGAAATAGCCGACCGAATTCTCCCAAGGTTGCCAGTGAAAACAGAAGTCCCGGTAGAGACCGCAAGCCTTCCCAATCCAACACGGGAGACACCTGGAAAAGACGTGATAGTCCAAACACGTCGAATCGTCCTGTCAGTTGCTACATATGTAACGGGCCACATCGGGCAAGGGAATGTCCAGATAAAGCGGCCTTCTATGCCTTTCAGGCCTCTTTGGCTGCGGACTCAGATGACAAGTTGAGTCAACCAGAGGAGGAAGATGGGCAAATGGAGGAAGTTCAAAATGTCCGAGTGGGAGCCATAAGACTCTTGTCGTCCCTCCAGAAGAAAGCGGGGGAGACAAAGGGAAGCACGAAAGGGGGCCTAATATATGTTGACACCTGGATCAACCGAAAGCATGCAAGGAGCACTATGGTCGACTCCGATGCAACTCATAATTTCATAACGGTGGCCGAAGCCAGACGATTGAACCTTCATTGGAAGAAGGATGCGGGAAAAATGAAGGCCGTGAACTCTACAGCTCTACCCGTCGTTGGAGTAGTGAAACTAGCGGTGATACAGTTGGGAGGATGGAGCGGCTTCGTCGACTTCGTAGTTGTAGGCATGGATGACTTTGACATAGTCCTTGGAATGGAATTCCTTCTTGGACATCAAGTGATCATGATGCCTGCAGCTAGATGTCTGGTGATCACGGGGTCTTCCCCCACCGTTGTGCAGACAGACCTTCGGCAACCCAAAGGACTGAGAATGATCTCGGCCATGCAACTGAGGGAGGGCCGTGTTCAGAAGGACACAAGGTGTGTCGTGGAGAAATGTTGTGATGGGAAACGTGATAGTTTGCCCATGTCAGAATTGCCTACGAACAATAATTGTCGTATGGCGCAGTCGGAGTCAACTGGACTCCAGAGACAATCAGAGAGATTGTCGAGGGCAGGATTCACTAGACCTACAAAGACTCCGTATGAAGCTCAAGCCCTCTTACGGAAGGAAGAAAATGGTCGGTTGTGTGTTAACAACCGTGTCCTGAAGCAAGCCCCGAGGAGAGGGCCAACTCTTGGGTCCGTGAGTGAGACCCAACCTACGGAAGCCTACGCTGAGGCATCTAATCATGCGGTGGGTGGTGTCATAGTGCAAAATGGACACCCCATCGCATTTGAGAGTCAGAAGGAAAGTGCCACAGAAAGCAGTTATACGGTGTTTGAAGAAGAAACGCTTGCTGCAATACACAGTCTGAGGGATGGGAGACAGTATTCCCATAGATCAACTTTTGTCAGAGAGATGAACAACGATGTTGCCAGCCCTTTCGGTAAGCCAAATCTGACTTCAAATCAAGTAAGGAGACGGAGAGGTGTGTTCAAACTTGATTTTGGGTTAGAACGTAGGAAAGGAGCGAGTAAGAGGAGCAATCATGGAGTTCCATATAGGTCGACTCGTACATGGGCATGTCAAGCTGATGGCTCAATGTGAGACGTGCCACAAGAATCCATGCAGAGAAACTCTGTCGCTCAAAATGGCATGAGTTTGACGAGGGTTGGTAAGTTAGTGCAAAGGAATGGGGGTCAGTCGTTGAAGGCAACCCAACCTTGTGTCACAGCTGAGAATAATTCGTCAACTGACAGAAGTCCAACAGAGAGTGTTGGTGGCAGACCACATGTATTGTCGCGCCTTGTTGATTTTCCCTGTATGAGAAAGGGTCCTCAGATTCGTGGCGTTACACAGAGGTGGAAGCGGAAGTCAGACATCGTTGGGATCGATCGAGAGGAAGCCTCGAAGTGGTGGGAAAAGTGGGCAGATAAGAAACATCGCCCCTCGAGTTTTCGTGTGGGAGACCGGGTCATTGTCGAACGGCGACCTGAAACTGACTCGGTTATGAAGACACCAAGATCGTCACCTCGTGAGAAGACACGAGGAACTAGCAGAAGTCCTTGCTAAGGAAGCGAGGAAAAGAAGGAGAAGACCCACGGGGAGGAAACACAAGTTCATGGTGAAGTGGAAGAGCCTCCTCGTGCAAGAAGCATGTGCAAGACGTACCAAGACCGTGAAGCATGGAAGCAGAAGATCGAAGGGTCCCAGCTTTGCCAGTCGACGGGGACGTCAACTGTTTAAGTGGGGGAGTGTGTCACGGACATATTTTTCCAAAGTGTGTTTACCTTTGGTTATATG
>CM046890.1:4469076-4480591 GCA_025688845.1 Cucumis hystrix
CTGCATTATTTCAATAAATAATTTTGAAAGTGCATTAATTTGATAAATAGTTTTTAGAAAATTAATGTAAACATAAATTATTTTTTCATCTCCTCTTCCATAATCTTTTCCTTCTTTGTCATTTCTCATCTTTGATGTCATCTCCTTATTATTTTTTCATTATCAGGTATTGTGTCCTTTTTATTTCATTATAAATCTAAACGATCGTTTAACAAGATCATTTAGATTTGATACCCTCACATTACATCAATAGTGTCTAAGATCGTAAGGAAATTGAATATTAGAGAAAAAGTAAGAAAATATTAAAGAACTCATATGGAACTATTATAGGTGATTTAAGTAAAATTTATTTTGATCATACTAAAATTAGGATATAAATTTTCTAATATCTAGTAGGCTAAGATCAAATTTGATATTTTCTTCACTTTTTGACCTTATTTGCTCGGTAAACGATGTTAATATTAATAATGATTCTCAAATATTTAAAATTAAGTTTTAAAAAAATTATTTTAAAACATATATCTAATAATTAAAAAATAAATTTTACATTTTTTTAAAAAAGTAAATAATTAAGAAAAAGATAGAAAAGATAAATATTTAAATAAGTTTTATTTAAATGATAGAAAAGAAAAACTTTTAAATAAAAGTTGGAGAGGGACTCGCCAGCGACTGATTTTCCTTTTTTTTAAAGGACGAGTCTTTTTCTTTTTATTTATTTTTTTAGACTAGTTTCTTCTTTTTTCTTTTTTTTTAAAACGTCAAAATCAACAGTATTTATGTAAAAAGTTCCAAAATTACTATATTTTGATAATAAGTAGTTTTCAAAACAGTATTATTTTGGTATTTAATCCATATGATAAGACATTTTTATTAAATCAAATTTCCAACATTAGTAATATTAATAATGATTAAAATAGTAAACGGAATTCGGAGAGAATATCATAAGAAATTTTTATTAAATAAAAATAATTACTCTTTCATGAGAATTAAAAATTTCCAAGGTCTCACATTTGTAATAAATACCTAAAAAATAGTATTTGAATTTTCAATTTATCAGTTTCAGTTTTTTTTTGTTTATCTCACTAGCTCAGTTTATATAATATACAGAGGAATTTTCAAAAATAGCAAATTTTACAAAATATTTACAATCTATAGCAAATTCTATCACTGATAGTAATTGATATACTATAGTGATAGAAGACTATCATTGATAGAATCCAAAATTTTGCTATAGCATATAAATATTTTAACTTATTTTTCTATTTTTAAAAATGTCTCTAATATATATATATATATATATATATGTATATAGGGGTACTTGCAAAAAAGACAAAACAAAATATAATAATTAAGCTTGTAGCACTGTAACACCCCAAACTATTAGGTTATTTTTTTTATTATTATTTTATTTGGTTTTGAATTTGTGATTGGTGAATTAAATTAAGTTGGAAGTTTTATGGGAAAATTAAATGGGAATAGGAAGAGATGAAGGAAAAGAGGAGTTATTTGAGGAAAATTAAATAATAATAATATTAATGGTATTATTGTTATTATTATTAGAATTTTATTCTTCTATCACTATAGTATATCAATTACTATCAGTGATAGAATTTGCTATAGATTGTAAATATTTTGTAAAATTTGCTATTTTTGAAAATTCCTCTGTATATTATATAAACTGAGCTAGTGAGATAAACAAAAAAAAACTGAAACTGATAAATTGAAAATTCAAATACTATTTTTTAGGTATTTATTACAAATGTGAGACCTTGGAAATTTTTAATTCTCATGAAAGAGTAATTATTTTTATTTAATAAAAATTTCTTATGATATTCTCTCCGAATTCCGTTTACTATTTTAATCATTATTAATATTACTAATGTTGGAAATTTGATTTAATAAAAATGTCTTATCATATGGATTAAATACCAAAATAATACTGTTTTGAAAACTACTTATTATCAAAATATAGTAATTTTGGAACTTTTTACATAAATACTGTTGATTTTGACGTTTTAAAAAAAAAGAAAAAAGAAGAAACTAGTCTAAAAAAATAAATAAAAAGAAAAAGACTCGTCCTTTAAAAAAAAGGAAAATCAGTCGCTGGCGAGTCCCTCTCCAACTTTTATTTAAAAGTTTTTCTTTTCTATCATTTAAATAAAACTTATTTAAATATTTATCTTTTCTATCTTTTTCTTAATTATTTACTTTTTTAAAAAAATGTAAAATTTATTTTTTAATTATTAGATATATGTTTTAAAATAATTTTTTTAAAACTTAATTTTAAATATTTGAGAATCATTATTAATATTAACATCGTTTACCGAGCAAATAAGGTCAAAAAGTGAAGAAAATATCAAATTTGATCTTAGCCTACTAGATATTAGAAAATTTATATCCTAATTTTAGTATGATCAAAATAAATTTTACTTAAATCACCTATAATAGTTCCATATGAGTTCTTTAATATTTTCTTACTTTTTCTCTAATATTCAATTTCCTTACGATCTTAGACACTATTGATGTAATGTGAGGGTATCAAATCTAAATGATCTTGTTAAACGATCGTTTAGATTTATAATGAAATAAAAAGGACACAATACCTGATAATGAAAAAATAATAAGGAGATGACATCAAAGATGAGAAATGACAAAGAAGGAAAAGATTATGGAAGAGGAGATGAAAAAATAATTTATGTTTACATTAATTTTCTAAAAACTATTTATCAAATTAATGCACTTTCAAAATTATTTATTGAAATAATGCAGTTTTCGTTCTTCTTGCTTGGTCGAGTCTTGATTCTATTTATTTCCAATTTTTTCTTCAACCTTATAATTATTTTTTTTTTAAATTTAATTAAAATGTGAATTAGTTAAAATGTGAGGAAAGAGTTTTAAGAAACTAGTTAAAATGCGAGGAAAGAGTTTTAAGAAACTAGTTAAAATGTGATCGGTGAATGTGTTAAAATATGTTAAATTAAGAATTTAAGTTAAAGAAAATAAGAATTTAAATTAAAAAAATAAGGATTTGAATTAAAAAATTGTGGTGGTAGTCGTTTTAAATAAGAGAATTATTTAAACTAATTCTTATTTTAACTAATTTAATCTTCCCTCACATTTTAATTAATTATTATTTTTTAATTTAATACTAATTTATCTTTATCCATCTACAAAAAAAAAATCCACTTTCTAGCACATTTTATTTTTCTTCCCGTACCGATTTCTTATATTGAATGACCCACTTTGTCGGTGTTGACTCCACTACTTCACATGTGTGTGACTTTTAATAACAAATCACTTGATCATATATTGTAGCATTATTTGTCTTCACAAATCATTCCCTTACATAATTCCATGTTGTCACTCACCACTGGGACTATAAATGGATAGTGTTCCCGAACGCTACCTAGTGTATTCATGTCTAACTCACTGAATATATGTGAAGGAAATTCATGTTCATGACCACCGAAGCCCATCTCTTCGAATTCATCACCTGTCTTTGTTTTAAAGTCTTTATATTTATTGTTAGCTAGCATTTCTTTATCATCGCGCACTAATTATGCATTTAAGTTTATGCCCAAATTATATCCTACGTTCTATTTAAGTTTCCACATGGAGGTTAATCATAATAAACCCCATCGACACCATCTATAATATGATCAATTGTAAACAACATAAATGACACATATTTGTTTGTCATTTTCTGGTTGGTTTTGAATTTGGCATTGAATGTTTCTGCATCTTCTTCATATTAGTACTTCTTCTTCTTCATATTCTCATATCTTCTTATTTGTGATTTTTTCATCTCCACTTCCATAGCTTTTTTATCCTTTGTCATTTCTCATCTTCAATGTCATCTCCTTATTATTTTTCATTATCAGGTATTGTGTCCTTCTTTTTATTTCATTAAGTCTAAACGATCGTTTAACAAGATCATTTAGATTCGGTACCCTCACATTACATCAACAGTGTCTAAGTCCATAAGGAAATTGAATATTAGAGAAAATGTAAGAAATTATTAAATAACTCATACGAAACCATTATAGGTGATTTAAGTAAAATTTATTTTGATCTTACCAAAATTAGGATATAAATTTTCTAATTTCTAATAGGCTAGGATCAAATTTGATATTTTCTTCACCGCCTTTTCTTTTATCTTTTTTAAAAAAAACGTCAAAATCAACAATATTTATGTAAAAAATTTCAAAACTACCATATTTTGGTAATATGTTTTCAAAACAGCATTATTTTGATATTTAATCCTTATGATATTCTCTTCTAATTGTTTTATTGTTTAAATTGTTATTGATAGTACTAAGCCTACCTCCATTAAATTAGAATCATCTTACAATCCGTTTCTTGTTTCCCGTTTCTTTCTTTTTTTAGAACAAGAAACAGAACTATGTTTAATAACTATTCTCATTTACTGTTTCTTGAAAAAAAAAAAAAAACAAAAACTTGTTTGATAATCATTTCTTGTTTCTTGTTTTTTGTGTTATTTTCCTAACATTTTTGTTTATTTTTATAGTTTAACTATAATTTAATTATGTAATATATATATATAGAATTCGTTAAAATGTCAAAAATTAATTTAAAACATTAACATTGTCAAATACACATAAATCTCTTTGCAAAATCTATAACTATAGTACGATAATTTTTATTAATCATATGCTAGTAAAATTTGATTTGAAACATTATTTCTCATAAATGATGTTGATTCAAATTCAACTTAATTATATTATTATGTAAATGTTATGGTTGTAAAATATTAAAGATAACATAAATGATTATTGTAGAGCAGGAAATGTCGACCAAGTAAATGTCGCCATGTCATCACAGCAAATATTGTGATAGTTATATTTTTTTTATTGGATTTGGATAATTAAATTTATTCAACCCAACATAATTTAGGCTCTAGATATAAAAATTGGGTAAAAAAGGTTAATAGACTCAAATCCAAGTCCAATAAACAAATAAGCTCAAGTCCAAGTCCACCAAGCGAATGGGCCCAAGCCCAAGCCTACCAAGTAAATGGGTCCAAGCCCATCCAAAGCCCATGGAAATTCTCTATAAATAGAGATCTTCCCATTCATTTTAGAGATCTCTGATGCAAGGAAGAATTGAAGCTCTGAAGTACCGAAGCTCTTAAGGATTGAAGACTCAAACTTCTACAAACTCTCAAGACGTGTAAGTTATTATTGACCTCGAGATAAACATCTTCTGAAAGACTGTAGACTTGGAAGATTAAACTTTGGATATCAGAAGATCGAAGCTCAAATTTACTTGCGACTACGACATTCTGAAGATCGAAGACTAAGAAGTTCTAAATTTTTAACTTGTATTCGAGAGAAAGCATCAAATGAGTAAATATTAGAGACTCTATTCACTGATATTCATCAATATACAAAGTTCAATTTCACGAATCACATTTTTCCCAAAATCACGTGTGAATAGTTTGGCATGCCCAATGGGACTATCTCTACCTTTCATCTCTTTCTCTTTTTGAAGAACATCTAAAGAAATCATTACATCTCAAGGCAACACTTCCAAAACTCTAGGCGAAATCAGCAAGCGACCAAATACTCGCAGACGCTCAAGAGAATTTCAGTCATATGAGGATATGCCACCTTTGAGGTCGCAAAGAATATTTTGGGAACAAATCTCCGGTCCACCAAAAGGTGGAATTGTAATTAAAACAATCCTGTGATTGACAAACACAACTCATCTTCTGAACGCCCAAATGAAGACATACCTCATCCAAATATAATGTCAGTTATGGTGACTGGAGTGAATACGAGCGAAAATAGAATGACAGAGCTTGAAAAGAAGGTTAACATGCTCATGAAGGTGATTGAAGAAAGGAACTACGAGATTGAATATCTAAAGAAATCGCATCGAGAGTCGTGACACTGTTAAATCAAGTCACACACATACCGTCAAGAATACTAACAAAGGGAAGGCAATTATGGAAGAAAGTTAGCCACAAAATTCGACTTCAATTGCATCGCTGTCTGTTCAGCAATTGCAGGAGATGATTGCAAACTCCATCAAAACTTAATATGGTGGACCTGCTCAAACTCTCTCTTTGTATTCCAAGCCATACACAAAGAGGGTGACAATATGAGAATGTCAAATGGGTACTAGCCACCTAAGTTCCAATAGTTTGATAGAAAGGTCAACCCAAAACAACATGTTACTCATTTCATCAAAACATGTAAAACTGTTGGTACGCGAGGAGATTTGTTGGTAAAACAGTTTGTTTGAACTCTCAAAGGAAATGCATTCCACTGGTACATCGACCTGGAGCCCGAATCCATTGATAGTTGGGAGCAGCTTGAGAGAGACTTTCTTAACCGCTTCTACAGCACTCACCATATTGTCAACATGATTGAGCTAACTGCCACCAAGCATGCAACGAAACCAGTCATTTATTATATTAACCGAGGGAGAGCATTAAGCCTTGACTGTAAAGATAGATTAACTAAATTATCAGCAGTAGAAATGTACACTCAAGGAATGCATTGGGGACTTCTGTACATCTTGTAGGGAATAAAACCCCGCACCTTTGAAAAGTTAGCAACTAGAGCTCATGATATGGAGCTAAGTATTGCTAATAGAGGGAACAATGATTTGCTAGTTCCAAAAATTAGAAAAGAGATTCAAGAAGTGAAGAGCACCCAGAAAGTATCGAATGGTGCTACCAAGGAGGTTATGGTCGTCAGCACGACCCCTTTAAAGTTTGTCTCCAATGAAAAGAAAATTGAAAAATGCAAAAAAACGCCCAACGTTGAAAGAAAGACAAGAAAAAATTTATCATTTTCCAGACTCTGACTTACTTGATATGTTGGAGCAACAATTGGAAAAACAACTCATTCAACTTATTGAATGTAAATGACCTGCAAAAATGGGGAGGGTAAAATATTCCAATTACTGCAAATATCATCGGGTCATCAGCCATCCTGTAGAGAAATATTTTGTATAGAAGGAGTTGATTCTGAATTAGCTCTACACAAAAAGATTAAGCTAGATCTCGATGATGTGGCACAAACAAATCATGTTGCAGTAACGATTCATTCATATGGTCTATTACCTGCTACAAGGAGTCTGATCCAATTTGGATCTTTGGACCTTATTCTCATGTATTATTCACTGGAGACCTTACAAAATAATGACCTCCAAACTGTTGGCTTCAAAGAAGAAGAACATGAGGAGGAGAATGGACGCTAGTAACGAGTCAAAAGAAGCGCAAACAAAATTTTGCTAAAAAGAATCGCGTTCCTACCGAGAAAAATGGTAAGTCTCAGAGAAGAAGGACAAGAAAGAATGCGAGAAAGTTTCAACCAATCACTTAAGAAAGTGAGGAGCTTCCTCGACCACGAAAATCAATAACTCTGAAGGACTTCTTCCTTAAAAACTCTCCAATTGAAATCGCTTCATGTCATGCGGTCAGTACGACTGCGGACGACGCTTCTCCCTCAGATCCTATGGAAGCAGCCACCAAGTCAGAAGAATTGCCTTCTTTTGGCATAAATGATCTTCTGTCACTCCCGCGAGAAATCAAGGATACAATTATCGAGATGTTAAAAAATGATGATGTCTTGACTATTTTTGCATCACAAAAAAAACCCTAATTGAGGTCGACGTCGTGGCCCCCCTCCCCCTCTCTTTCTTTTTCACTTTCTCTTTCTCATTCTTATCCACTTCTTCTCCCCTTTGTTTCTTTTCCTCTTCTTCTTTCTCACACTCTCCCTCTCTCTGCAGCTCCCTCTTCATCACCATCTCCACGAAACAAACAAAAAAAAAAAAAAAAAAAATTCAAGATTCATATTCACAAAGTTTATAGTACAACGAAGAGAAGGGTGCAGCGAAAAAAGCAAGCTCTGGTGGAAAAAAAGGTGGGGCGGAGAGGACCGACGTATGCAAACTCCGACGGATGTTTTTTTTGGGCAGTGGATGATGAATGAGTTCCTTCTGCTTTCTTCATCCTCTGCCTCACCTATTTATAATACAAATGGGAGATCTTCTACTGACGAGATTTGGGATATTGTTAAGATTGTTCTACAAATTTTGGTTGAGATAGGATGAATCTTTGGGCAGTATCTAAAAATCTTATTATTATTGTTTTTTAATAATAATTAAAAAGAATCCCCCAACAAATCGGTAGATGAGAGTTTGAGTCCTAACCCTCCTCCTATTTTGTTTCTTTGTTTTAAAAAAATTAAATTAATGAATTAAAAAATAATAATTGTATTTTTTCTAAAATTAATAAAGATAATGGCTTTTTAAGCCAAGAATAAAAGAAAAAGAGAGAGAATTATATATATATATATATATCCTCAATTCTTTTTCTTCTTTTTTATTTTTTGATTTTTTTAAATTTAAACAAGTTGACAATATTCTAATTTTAGCCTCCAATTAAATTAAAAAAAAATTATGAATTAAACTTAAAATTAACCCAACTTCATATGACATTTTAATCACACTTATGTCCAAAGGTATAATGTGATTAATTTAGCATCTTAACGAGAGCCAAAGTCAATAGCAAAATCACTTGTATTTTTAGTTTCAACTTATCATTTTCGAGATCACCCACCCATACACGTGCATGAATCTCGAAAAGGAGCATTTGTTGAGCATGAAATTTTGGTCAATTAAATCTCGCCACGTCATCACAGCAAATATTGTGATAGTTATATTTTTTTATTGGGTTTGGATAATTAAGTTTACTCAACCCAACCCAATTTAGGCCCTCGATATAAAAGCTGGGTCAAAAATGATAATGAGCTCAAGTCAAGTTCAACAAGCAAATAGACTCAAGTCCAAGTCCAACAAACAAGTGGGCTGAACCCAAGCCCACTAAGCAAATGGGCTCAAGCCCACCTAAATCTCATGGAAATTCTCTATAAATAGAGACCTTCTCATTCGTTTTAGAGATCTTTAGTGGAATGAAGAGTTGAAGCTCTGAAGTACTGAAACTTTCAAGAATTGAAAACTCAAACTTCTACAAACTCTCAAGACGTGCAAGTTATAATCGATCTTGAGGTCAACATCTTCTAAAAGATTGAAGACTTGGAAGATTAATATTTCTTTGGATTCCAGAAGATCGCAACTCAAATTGACTTGCGACTACGGCATCTTGAAGATTGAAGACCAAGAAGTTATAAGTTTTTAACTTGTATTCGAGAGAAAACATCAAAGGAGTAAATATTAGAGAATGTATTCACCAATAATATTAATATCCAATGTTCAATTCCACGAATCACATTTCTCCTAAAATCTCGTGTGAACAATTATCTTAGTAAAAAATATATATAATATAAAATTCTAACTAATTTCAATGATACTACAAATAATAAATTTAAATTTAAAATAACATATAAACATGAATATTGCAAAATTTGAAAATTAAAAATTAAAAATTAGAAAATATTTAAATAAACATATTCACAATTTAAATTTGAAAGATCAAAATAATATATAAATTTAAATATTGACAGTTTAAAATTTAAAATTAAATTAAACCTATAAATATAAAATAAATATAGCTAAATAGAAAAGAAATATTTGAAAATCAAACAACACATTATCCTAAATATTGAAAATTTAAAATTTAAACTTAAAGTAAGATATAGTTATGAAAAACTAAGAGAAGAAAAAAAATAAACGGGACATTTTCAAATATAGTAAAATAAACTAAGATATTTACAAATACAAAATTTTGAATTCTATCAATGATAGTGTAACGACCCAACTCTACTACTAGGCTGAGGTCATTATCATTTAAATAAATATAGATTTTTTTAAGAGCAAAAAAATATTAAAGTTTAATGAAACATTTTAAATACTTAGTTAAAATAATAGAAAAATATATATAAGGAGAGAATGAAATAATTAATTAAATAATCAAAATAGCTAATTAAAATACTAGTTTGGGTCCAAAAAGTAAATAAAGAAAATACTTGAAATAAACACGAGTTTTTAAAAAGTTTCAAAATATAAATTACTGCGAGTGCGGAAGAAAACTGGAACTATTCCATATGGCGAACCACGATCACTTCTTGTCATTCGCCAACTTGCCTTTTCCTTTACCTTTACCTGTAAAAAATTAAACATGTAAAAAAATGAGTATAAATTTATACTCGGTAAGTGACCCACTATTGGCCCTACTATGTGTCTGTTAACATCCCGTTAGAGTCCTATAATAAAGTACCTCTTATTATTGTGCTCCGAATGCACGCTATCCAGTGGTCCCGTAGGGACACATTTGGGCTCTTGGTGAACCCGAAGAAATCATCCTAAAGGAGAGTCAGGCTGTAAGTGATTCCGTCGAATCACACATCAAACTTGCCACACAGGCATTCATAGGTGGTGACCCCAAAGGACACCCATATGACACGACTCTAACAGATAGACTTAACAGAACACTATAGCCTATACATATAAATCATAACATCATTTTCATAACTCAATCAAACATAATTCAAACATAGCATAATTAATCATGGTATGCCTCAATCGTATCTAAATCAGTCATAATTTGGTTAACCCTTTATAAGGGCATGCCAAATAGTCATATTTTATCTCCCTTAGCTACACTAAGGAATAATAGTGAACATACATGTAGCTTCCAAAATGGGGTCTAATAGAAAAATCTCTTAACTGGAGATTTGCTAAAGATAATAATTCACTGGTTGGCAGTCAACTCCTTCCAAGACTCAGTCCTAAACATGAACAAAATTAAAATCAATAATTTTGTCAACTATCACCATACTATTTAACTAAGCAACCAAGCCTATCCAACCTTACCTCAAGATTAAGGTTGAACCAACACCACCTTAAATGGAAAATTCACAGTCTCACTTCCTCCAATTACACTTGAACCTTCAAGCAACCAAAAAATCAACTTATTCCAAATACAATTTCATTTAAGATCAAAAATATTTTAATTGGGTGTACCAAACCCACACAAACTCACCCAAAAGGCTCAAAAGGTTGCAAGAGGCTAAACCTGAAGATGACTCAGCTAGAAGAGGCTTCGGCTCAGATGAGGCTCGGACGCGGCTCAGAGAAGAAGGATGTGCGCGACTGGAGAGGACTAGACTGCGGTGGGCGGCGGGGCTTCGTTTAAAGCTCGACAGAGAGGTGTGGTCGGCGAATGACGATCAGCAATCGTGGCACCCTTCAACGGCGGGGCTTGCAACGGAGAACGGAGCACGGAGGGATGCGGCGGGACGGGTTCGACTTCGACAACCTATTGTAAAACGACCCGCGATGTTCTCGGCTGGGCAACGTCCTTGTCTCCGTTTGAACAAGCAGCGAACGAAGATAAACAAATGGAGAAGATGACCGGAGAAGGGTGGCGGCGTGCGACTAGGGTTTGCGTGGTGAAGGGAGGAAGAAGATGAATTGCACGCACCCCGAGTGGGTATTAAATATATACAATAATAATAATAATAATAATAATAATTATTATTATTATTATTATTATTATTATTATTATTATTATTATTAT